>JARQOC010000004.1:246741063-246953990 GCA_033576535.1 Allobates femoralis | reverse complement strand
CATAAATTTGCATTTATTTTTAATTACTTTTGTAAATTAGTACACTTTTTGAAAAAAAAAAATTGTTTAGAGAGCTCACCACTTTCTGCAAGCCATAAAAGTCATTATTTTCCATCAGCAGAACCATATGAGGGGTTCAATTTTTTTTTTACAAGCTTTGGTTTTATTTGGTGCCATTTTGTCGTACATGTGACATTTTGATCATATATTTTTATTAACTCTTTGGAAAGCAAAAAAAAAGGAATTTTATTTTAGTTATCAAAAAATGAAAATCACCAATCACCATTTGGTATACATTTAGTTCATATTACGTTTATTCTTTGGGTTCACACAATCATGCCAATACCAAAATTATCTAGTTTTAATATGTTTGCAGGACACACGTGTTGTTGATTATGACAGACCAAAAACAGACCAGATATTCTCATCAGGCCAAATATCAATACTGCTGATAATATTTGGTCGGTTGAAGATATCAATTTGGTATTGAAACATATAGCCTGAATGTCTTACCATTAAAGGAACCTTGATGGCATCTTCATTTCTATAGACAGTCAGTATCAGCAGCTCTCAAGACCTACAATTACTTCTATTGTGTTATTGAGCGGGATATGAAGCAGAGTGCCACCTTCTTAACCAGACCACTGCTACCTCTTTCTAGTAAGTGTTTTATCCCACACCAGAATTTTTCACATCTATACTGCTTAGTACTGATATACAATGCCTCCCATGCTGCTTCTGCAAGGCAAAAGCACAAGAATCCCTCAGTGTCTAGCTCAGAGACAATCAAAAATTAAAAACATAGCTGTGAGCTTGGACACTAATGAAAAACTAATGATATAAGTCATATAATGGCAACAAAAGAGTTGTTTTTCATATACATATAATTGTGTGAAGTGAGCAGTTACTTTAGACAAAAGGTTTTGTGAGGTGGCGGTTGGATTCGGCAAGACGAGAGGCAGCGATCCAGGCACTTGTGCACACCACACACGGTTTATTTACAAGTCCAGGTTTTAACAGACCTTTAGATCTGGGACGCAGTCGGGAGAACCCCGTTCACACAGTCCTTCACAGTCTCTGTACTGCTGCCAGGTCCTTTCTTGGGCTGGTGCCCTTGGAAGGGCCAAGACCCCACAACCAGCCACACAGTGCTTCACACAGCACCTGCTGCTCTGCCACATGGCTCCACACTGAGAGACACACCCTGCTCTGAACCTGGACTTAAACACATTCCTGGACATGAGAATGATGGAAGACCCGGCATGGAGGAAGACTCCAGCGGGTCTTACATGATCTCAAAGCACTTTTCGGAGGATTGATACCGGCCTTTGTATCTGACACCGGTCACTGTCTCACAGTATGCTTAACATGCTGCTTTGAGTATGTTTTTGTTAGTGGTGCAGTTGTACCATAAAAAAGAAAAACATATATTGCATTTTTATAACAATATTTATAATGTAGTCAATATCCTTATATGATGGCATATTACAGTGTGGCACCGTATTAGAGAGGCAGATGCTGATGAGAATTATTTAGTGAACTAGCCATGTTACAGCTATTTGGTATCCACATTAGTCTGAATAATTTGGCTGCTTACTTTAGTTTGCATCTTGTATATTATAGAAATCTTACTTTGGAACCATATATAAATGAATATACATCTTTAAAATATTATTTCTACAATAATGGAAACAAAACATTTGCTATTAACATGCATTCTCAATCTCTGGGACTATGGAGGTCTGAAATATACAGAAAAACATGGAATGACATTCTATTATAAATCACCTTCTGACGCAGACATTTGAAATAAATAGAACATACCTAAAAGAATGAAAAGAAAAAGAAAAAAAGACCACTTGCCTTGCAATCGGGTCCTGTCAGAAGTGTATGAGACGTAGAAATGCCTGTATCGGCACAGTACACCAAAACAGATTCATAAATGTTAATACAGTCTGCAAAAGGTCAGGTTAGTACTTTAAGAAAATGTCTATAACAGAGAGTTACTACAAAGCTCTGGGGTAGCACAAAAATACAGAGAAAAATAGTTTCTTTTACTTCTCTAACATTACAGTTGTGGCCAAAAGTATTGACACCCCTGCAATTCTGTCAGATACTCAGTTTCTTCCTGAAAATGATTGCAATCACAAATTCTTTGGTATTATTATCATTTATATATAATCATTTAATTTGTCTTCAATGAAAAAACACAAAAGAGAATGAAGCAAAAAGCAAAACATTGATCATTTCACACAAAACTCCAAAAATGGGCCAGACAAAAGTATTGGCACCCTCAGCCTAATACTTGGTTGCACAACCTTTAGCCAAAATAACTGCGATCAACCGTTTCCGGTAACCATCAATGAGTTTCTTAGGGCCCTTTCACATCAGCGGTATTTTCAAATAGCGGCAGATGCGGTGAAAAAAACGCATCTGCCGCGATTACCGCGACACTTGCGGCACACTTGCGGCAAGCCCCATGCAATGTCTATGGGGCTTGCGGTAAGGGTGCGGCAGGTGCGGCAAGTGCGGTTTCGGCACTTGCGGCAGGTGCGGCCGCGAAAAAAAACGCCGCACCTGCCGCACCCTTACCGCAAGCCCCATAGACATTGCATGGGGCTTGCCGCAAGTGTCGCGGTTATGCGGTAATCGCGGCAGATGCGGTTTTTTCACCGCATCTGCCGCGATTTGAAAATACCGCTGATGTGAAAGGGCCCTTACAATGCTCTGCTGGAATTTTAGACCATTCTTCTTTGGCAAACTGCTCCAGGTCCCTGATATTTGAAGGTGCCTTCTCCAAACTGCCATTTTTAGATCTCTCCACAAGTGTTCTATGGGATTCAGGTCTGGACTCATTGCTGACCACCTTAGAAGTCTCCAGTGCTTTCTCTGAAACAATTTTCTAGTGCTTTTTGAAGTGTGTTTTGGGTCATTGTCCTGCTGGAAGACCCATGACCTCTGAGGGAGACCCCCTGCTTTCTCACACTCGGCCCTACATTATGCTGCAAAATTTATTGGTAGTCTTCAGACTTCATAATGCCATGCACCCGGTCAAGCAGTCCAGTGCCAGAGGTAGCAAAGCAACCCCAAAACATCAGGGAACCTCCGCCATGTTTGACTGTAGGGACGTGTTCTTTTCTTTGAATGCCCCTTTTTTTCTACTGTAAACTCTATGTTGATGCCTTCGCCCATAAAGCTCTACTTTTGTCTCATCTGAACAAAGAACATTCTTCCAAAACATTTTAGGCTTTCTCAGGTAAGTTTTGGCAAACTCCAGCCTGGCTGTTTTATGTTTCGGGGTAAGAAGTGGGGTCTTCCTGGGTATCCTACCATACAGTACCTTTTAATTCAGACGCCGACGAATAGTACGGGTTGACACTGTTGTACCCTCGGACTGCAGGGCAGCTTGAACTTGTTTGGATGTTAGTCGAGGTTCTTTATCCACCATACGCACAATCTTGCGTTGAAATCTCTCGTCAATTTTTCTTTTCCGTCCACATCTAGGGAGGTTAGCCACAGTGCCATGGGCTTTAAAACATCTTGACGACACTGAGCACTGTACACACAGGAACATTCAGGTCTTTGGAGATGGACTTGTAGCCTAGAGATTGCTCATGCTTTTGTGTTTTTTTCATTGAAGACAAATTAAAGGGAGGATAATAATACCAAAGAATTTGTGATTGCAATCATTTTCATGAAGAAACTGAGTATTATCTGACAGAATTGCAGGGGTGTCAATACTTTTGGCCACAACTGTACATGGCAATTTAGTCCATGCTTGGGGCCATACATATGAAGAGGAAACAAGTTATGAAAGGTTTTGCACTTGTAGTTGGGTTAAAATAATGAAATCAACAAAAATGTACAAACCCTTGTAACGAAGCAAAACATTATAATAACTCTTCTAACCTCATCTGCTGACAAACTATGTTACATTAACTCACAATGTACAAAGTGTTACTGTAGAACTTCAAAATTGCAGTTATTCATGGTATAATCCCCCTTTACATCACAATTTTTCTGGATTCATGGCTATCCGTTGAAAAACGGATAGCCATGGATCCAATTTGGTCCCCATGTATCCCTGTGGGCACGGATGGGTACAGATTGATCCTTAAGAGGACCTGTCACCCCCCCCCCTGAATTTCAAACTAAGTGCAGTACTGAATGCATCATGTATGCTGCATTCAGGCAAGCGGTCTCCCATGTGTCAGTGTGCTTGGTACCCAGAGATATAATCTTTGTAAAACTCACAGTTATAGTGCTGTGCAAATTATTTGCGACAAAGCATTTTTTTAAGTAAAATCGTAAGTTGGTTACCAGTCAGAGATTCAAACCAGTTTTAACTGCTTTGAACAGGTGTGAGTGTACAACCTTGAGTAACAAAATGTGGTTTGACTGGTTTTAGTCAGAAAATAACAGCTAGCTGCCCCCTCAGCCTCACTTGAGAGCTTGTTTCTGTGAGGAGTGGTTTAGTGTACTTTTTATCTCAGTGTGATTCGTGCCTGTAAAAATAGATGTTAATCCACGGAAGAGGTCTAGAATTATTACTATTAATGAACATACAAAGTCTGACTGTAAGAGAAATCGCTTCCACCGTTGGTATTGGAAAATCTACCGTTTCAAGAATAATTCGCACACACAATGAAACTGAATTGTTTTATCCAAAACGAAAAGGGAAATGTGGAAGAAAAAGGAAAACGACACCAAGAACTGATAAAACACTTATCAGCAATAGTGAAATTATTGCAAGAAAAACAAGTTAAGACTTGCTTTGTCCGAATTAATTTGCACAGCACAGTAGAAGCCATGAAGGCAGTCCCTGGTCATTGGAGCCACCTCAATTCACAGGTGCATTTCAGGCCCCGAGTCTCTGTGCCGCCTTCTTTTCTTTTCCGTGCTGCCTCCCTCCTGTCTATCATGCCATCCTCGCCTGCTTGTGCAGCTTGACGCAGGCGCAGAGCGAGGTATTGTTTCTTCTGGTCAAGCGTGCCTGTCCCGCCTCCTGCTCTTACATCAGAGTCTTTGCCCACCCTGCTCCATGTTATTCTGTATACATCGAGCAGGGCGAAAATCTCACGTTTGCGCAGAAGCTCTTCGCTTCTGATAACCATGCCAGCGCCAGTCCCCTATTTCCCTCCTCCTCTTTTTTTCCCTGCTGGCCTCGATTAACCTTGGATCCTTGTCTGCAGGTAATCAAGCATGGTTATCAGAAGAGGAGAGCTTCTGCGCAAGCGCGAGATTCTCACCCTGCTCGGAGTATACAGAATAACATGGAGCAGGGCGGGCAAAGGCTCTGATGTAAGAGCAGGAGGTGGAACAGGCGCGCGTGACCAGAAGAAACAATAACTCGCTCTGCGCCTGCATCAAGCAGCACAAGCAGGTGCAGGCGAGGATGGCATGATAGACAGGAGTGAGGCGGCGAGGAAAAGGAAAGAAGGCAGCACAGAGACGCAGGGGGCATGAAATGCACTCCTGAATTGAGGTGGCTCCAAGCACCAGGGACTGCCTTCATGGCTTCTGTGAGTTTTACAAAGGCTATATCTCGGGGTACGAGG
Source organism: Allobates femoralis (assembly GCA_033576535.1). Classification (NCBI taxonomy): domain Eukaryota; kingdom Metazoa; phylum Chordata; class Amphibia; order Anura; family Aromobatidae; genus Allobates; species Allobates femoralis. The sequence goes on along the minus strand of JARQOC010000004.1, from coordinate 246,948,432 downwards.
CACACAGACACATGGGGGACCCTCTGCCTGAATGCAGCATACATGCTGCATTCAGTGCTGCACTTAGACTGAAATCCAGGGGGGAAGTGACAGGTCCTCTTTAATGGCCATCCGTGAGTGCAGGGATCCGATTGTGTCCGCTGTTTTCATGTCCGATTCAAATGACATGGGGGCCTATGGAGCTCGGATCCAGGTAAAATCAGGATTGTTTCCCGGATCCGATTTCAGTGTACTGAGCATGCTCAGTACACTAAAACTGCTCTGCTCAGTGTAATTTCACAGTGAAATGAAATAAAGCAATGTATTAAAAATAAAAAATAAATAAATGCTCACCTTTCCGCCGGCTGTCCGGGACCCGAGATGAAGACGTCTGAATGCTGCCAGGACCTTAAAAATGTGATTGACAGGTAGCTATCAGGTAGTATGTCATATGACATATCACCCGATCGCTATCGGTCAATCACATTTTTAAGGTCCTGTCAGCCATCCGACGTCTTCCCCTAGGGTCCAGGACAGATAGTGGACAGGTGAGCATTATTTTATTTTTATTTTTAATACAATTCTTTCTTTTATTTTGCTTTCACAGTGTATGTAGATACACTAGGAAAGCAAAACTTCAGCCGCGACATGTCACACGGGGGAAGGAAAACAGGATTCTTTCTCCCGCCGTGTGACATAACAGCCCCGACACCACTTGCCTTGCTCAGCTCCTCCCAGCTCTTTCTGTGTCCAGATCCATCAAAATAATGGATCCGGAATCAGGAACGGCATCCAGAGTTCACATCCGGGCCTTTTCGTTCGTGTCCATGGGGTCCTGCAAAAAACAGGATCCCCACGAACAGGAAAAATCATGATGTGAAGGGAGCCTAACTGGTGATTGCAAAAGTCAAGTATTAATAAGTGTGTTTATTTTAAAATATGTTACTATTCACTTACGATAATTATCAGTCACCCAATATTCACACACACCTTTCTATGATACAAGAATGAAGTTTATTGTAAGTGCAATAGCTCTGTATCTGAGGTTAAGACCAGAATTGACGCCATGTTACATGTGACCTTCTATTATAGTAAAAGCACAGGGAGATGTACAGATAGGTGGGGATATAGGAATATCAATACAATACAACACAATATTTAGACAACCAATCATAATTAATCACTTAGTTATATAATTATTTATGTACAGCCTACTGTGAGATGCTACGTGAAGACGTTTACAGCCAAGTACAAAAGTATAAAGTGTATAAAAGTAGCAGTTGCCCCAAGTTCTTATGCATATAGCATCTCATGCCATCCGTGCTGAATAGCATGGCACCACTATAATAAATGTGTAATGCTGGTGGTTGTGGGGTGGGGGTTGTAATTACTAATGATATATTTTGCAGAATAGATGCTAAACTTCAGATTTGGGTACAAGTTCAAATGATCATATGGTGAGTCTACGTTTTCGAAGAATAGCAGGCAGCTGCTTTTATTAACAATTACAACATGAAAAAGAATGTACTGAATAATCTGCCATGTAAATTATTACATAATGAACCTTGTTTGGCTTTATAAATTGCCATGAAATAATGGAGAACACAATCATTTAAACCACATAAACTGCATAACAGTGCTGTTCCCTTTTCCCAATTGTTAGCTCAGTTTGACAGTATGAAGAACATTTCTTCTGCCCGCGAATCACCCCTGTCTATTTTATGCCCACTGTGCACATTAGGCATCTTGCCGCCTATTGTTTCAGAGCAAGCGCCCTGCTGCGGGCAGCCCAATAAAATAAACTATTGTGGCTGCTTTCCTGTTGTTTTTAATAGATGTGCCTAATGGTCTCTGAAATACAAGCGAGGCTCTGCTGAGGAATCGGAGTCACTATTCACTAACATATATTGGGGGCAACTTCTGACAAATGAAATCTCTCCCAAAGTCAAAGGCTTAAGGTCTTGTACTGCCATTAGGAACAACATGGTGAATGATTACAATGTCACATGTCATTAAGTAGATGGCAACTTTAGTGTTTCATTTATGTGGTAATGATGGAACTCTAAAAAGCACCTATAATCGATATTCAGCACCAAACCTGAAACATTAGCTATCAAGCAGTGTCAGTGTGTTTTATTTAACATTATTTATATAAGGCCTCATCCATACGTCTGTTGCACGAACGTGTTGTGTCCATTTTTTTTTCAATGATACAACACATGCCCATTATAATCTATAGTGCTATTCATATGTCAGTGTTTTGATTCTTCTCACGGATTATGCTAAACTCAAGGAGACATGTCTGGCAGAACGGTGAAAAGGACCAATACATGTCTAGGGGTCCATGAAAAACATGTACAGCACACAAATGGCATCAGTGTGCCATCCATGTGCTGTAAGTATAGGAAAAGGTAATTTATCTATCCCTCCATGAAAAACACTGATTATACTGATGGTAAAAAAGGACACACGGATGTCACACTGATCCTAATACTGATGACACATAACATTTTTTCATATATGTGGTTAAACATGGACATGTGAATGTGGTCTTTATGGAGTTTTCACACAAACTAATTTAAATGTAAAGTCGATTCTACTCAATAGAACTTTGAATAATAATAATTTCTACAATTGTATGTGTGTAGAAAAAAAATGCTCAGATAATTTCATATATGTGTCCCTGCTATGTACTGTGTAATGGATGTGTCTGACGTACAGGGGCATGGTCTGATCATACCACATCTCCTGTGCTGAGATAATCTTATATATATGGTCCCTGCTATGTATATGTGTAATGGATGTGTCTGACCATACAGGGACATGGTCTGATCATACCAAATCTCCTGTGCTGAGATAATCTTATATATATGCCCCTGCTATGTACTGTGTAATGGATGTGTCTGACCGTACAGGGCATGGTCTGATCATACCACATCTCTGTGCTGAGATAATCTATATATGCTGTAGTATGGTAATGGATTCTGACCTACAGACATGGTACATACACATCTTGCTGGATACTATTTCCCTGCTATGTACTGTGTAATGGCTGTGTCTGACCGTACAGGACATGGTCTGATCATACCACATCTTCTGTGCTGAGATAATTATATATGTGTTCCCTGCTATGTACTGTGTAATGGCTGTGTCTGACCCTTACAGGACATGGTCTGACATACCACATCTCCTGTGCTGAGATAATTATATATGTGTCCCTGCTATGTACTGTGTAATGGCCGTGCCTGACCATACAGGAATGGTCTGATCATCACATCTTCTCAAAAAGTCCTCATACTGTAAAGCTGCACAGGGATAGTCGCTACCACAGGCATTAAAAAGACATTACAGATATTACAGCACAGGATCATAGATTATTCTTTTTGTAAGGTAAACAACCTGTGTGCAATTTAAAGGTATGTGCTTTTTTTATGAGTTTTCACAGCGTTTTTGCATCACCTTTTGTCACAAACCTGAATGCCTATCCTTACCACAGCAAAGTCTATGAGAATTCTGCTGGTTGGGCCCATGAAGGTTATTTCTTCCTTGCAGCAGATTAGGTGCAGATTGTGGCAAGATGAAAGAATGAGCATGTCAATTTGTATGCTGTGTTTTGTAGCCCTCTCAGACAGACTATACTAAAAAAAAGTGCATGATGACAATCTGCATAAAATATACACCAAAAACATATGCGTTTTGTGGGGTGTTTTCTTGCCAAAGGGTGCAGTTTTGCTTCAGAAACTTTGTGCACTAAATATTCAGCATCAGCACATATACTTAAGGTATCATCACACGAGGAAAACATCACCGGCAACTCAGGGGTGTGGTGAAGTTGCAGCAACATCGCTAGTGCGTTGCCGCGTGTAACAGGGTGATTTCAACGGCGATAAGTTGCTTGAGCTGAATTGCCTGGTTTACCAACATATTGCTCTGGCGATCTGCTATCATGGCTCTGTGTGACACCGCAACTGTGATGCTGAAAGCAACTTCCCCCATTCACTGCAATGTTAAATGATCGCTGTCTGGGTAGAGTTTAACCCTGGCTTTCAACATCGCTGCTTGTTGCCGGCAATGTCTCTGCATGTAACATCTCCACAGCAATCTTGGCAAATTACCCAAAATGTGCGCGCTTCCGTGTGTTGCCGGCGATGTTTCCCTGTGTGACGGTACCTTGAGTGTCACATGGTTTCTCAGTATGTAAACCTTTTCTGAAAGGCCACAGAGGCTACAAGACTATTAAAGAAAAAGGCAACACTAACCAAACAAATGCACAAAAACCAAGGAGATCACCAGACAAGTCAGAGACAAAGTTGTTGAGCAATACAAGTCAGTATGGGGTTCTAAAAGAATATCTCAAAATCTGATGATCCCCCGGAGCACTGTCAAATCCATTATCTTCAAATGGAAAGATCATAGTACCCCAGCAAACCTGCCAGGAAAGGACTGCCGACAAATACTCTCAGCCCCGGCAAGGAGGGCTTTAATCAAAAAAGAGGCAGCACAGAGATCAAAGCTAACCTGAAGGACCTGCAGAGTGTCCAAGCAGAAATCGGAGACTCTCTCCTTAAAGACCACAATAAGATGCACACTGCATAAAGCTGCATGATTTTTATGGAACAGTGGCCAGAAAAAAAGACTTTACTCACAGCGAAAAATTGAAACGCTCATTTTGAGTTTGCAAAACACATATGGGAGACTCCTCAAATGTATGGAGGAAGGTGCTGTGGTCAGAAGAGACCAAAATTAACCTTTTTGGGCAAGGTAAATGCTATGTCTGGCACCAAACACAGATTATCACCCCAAGAAAACCATCCTGACAGTGAAACATGGTGGTGGCAGGATTCTGCTGTGGGGATGTTTTTAGGCAGCATGGACAGGAAAAATGTTCCAAGTAGAGGAGAAGATAGAATGTAAATACCTCTGTACTAAGCAATAACCTACATAACCCTACTATTGAGCAAAACCTGTTTAAGTCTGTCTGTGATTTGATCAAAAGTAAGTATGGCACTACCAGCAAACATCAGGGTGCCTTAGTAGGGTCCAATACCAAAGCAATAAGAATACATGACCAGAAACTCCAGATAAGTGAAGAATTTCAAACTTTCATTGCGCATCGCAGAATAACTAGTAGAAGGCATTTTGGCACCTTTCAGCAGCGGATTCTGCTGCTCCACCAGATGCCTGTCACCAGGCAGCTTTGTAGACTGCAGCAGAAGAACTGAGCAAGGTCTATGCTTAGTTCAAAATGTCTACTACTGGTTATTCAGTGTTGTACAATAACATTTTTTTAAAATTCTTCACTTATCTGGAGTGCTTGTCATATATAACTGTCAGTGATTTGAGATTGAAGGTATGTTCTTTACATGAACTGATGCAAACCATAAAAGAAAAACAGTTAAATTCTAGGCAGAAGAAATTTTGTATCAGTACAACATTTATGCGTAGAAAAATACCATTGAGATCTTTAGGTAGAAAGAATTCTCTTAAGGTACCGTCACACACGGCAATTTTGCTAGGCAATTTCACTGGCAATTTGCTGGTTGCAGTGAAATCATGGACACATTGTTACATTTGTACACGGCAACAAGATAGAACAATGTATCCATGATTTCAATGCAACCAGCAAATTACCAGTGATATTGCAACCAATATTGCTGTGTGTGACGGTACCTTTATACATAACAGAGAGCTTATAGTGGTTTATGCTTTCCATGCTTAGTTCCTAAATAAGACCAGCTTAAAGGAAAAGCAAATAAACCACCACTAGGACATTTTAACTTTATATTTCACCATCAAAGTTGTATGGCTATACCCTGCACCTACTAAAATACTTACCAGCCTACTACTCTTTTTGGTTTCATTCTAGTCTCATTCCATCATCTTCTACAGATGATGATTAGCCGGAAGTCACAGCTAAAGGTTACCAACTCTGAATGTATGCCTATGCGATGCTTGTTCTGGCTCTGATAGACTTAGACCAGCTTCAACTCATGATTTTTGGGATCCAGCGTTGTGAACCGGACAGCCCCGGATCCTATTTGGCCCCTATTATATCCCTGTATCTCTGGATGGGGCTGGATGGCAGCTTTTTGCCATCCGTTTTTCTGACTGTCCGTCTGGATCCGTGGGATTTGGTTTTTTGCCCCAGACACAAAATCAGAGCTTGCAGCATTATTTGTGTCCGGGGCAAAAATCAGATCTTCCTGGATCTGGCGCTCCATGACATGGGAGTCTATGGGCGCCGGAACCAACATAAAATTGGACTGGTTCCCAGACATCAGGTGCTGAAAGAGCGGCAGCTGCTAAAAGCAGTCGCCACTGAATTTCAGCACCTGGTGAGTTCCCGGCTGAAATTTCAGCACCTGGAGAACTGCCTGGGTTGATTGCAGTAGGATTTAGTAAACCCTTGTCCTGCTATTGCAATTAGGTTAATGCTCACAGGTGCTTGGGGGAGTGTCTTTTATTTTTTATATATTGTGTGTTTTTTATGTAGTATTTGCTAAGGACTAAGGGTTCTTATCCCTGAAACTCATATAGCGTTACCCCCTACGGGGGCACCTGTATGATGCTTTTATGAAAATTGAATAAAGGATTAAAGGACCGACTGTGGCACATGATTTCTTTCTCACATTTTGATTACAACGGTGGAAACAGCCATCATACTGGTAGCCTGGGAGGCTCAGTGTGTAATAGTGGTTAAGCGGCAACTCCCATTCTCCTTTCCTATTGCTTCTGCCAATGGTTCTGTCAGTAACATCAGCACGTGTGTCATGCAACTCTGTTGTATAATCGAGTGTTAGGGCCCTACATGTAGGATTAATCTCCTTAAGGGAAAAAGCTATCCCTTAGACCCAGTCTTAGGGTGCTTTCACATAACGATTTTCGGATTTCCGATGCTGTCCGATCAAAATCGAACAGCATCGGATCCGAATTTGGCCCCATGCAGCCCTATGGGCATCGGACCGAATCGGATGTGCACTAAATGCCATCCGATTTGGTCCGATCCGATTCTGTCCGATTTTATTATCGGTGCAAAAATCGGAGCTTGCTCCAATTTTTGCACCGAAAATAAAATCGGACAGAATCGGATCGGACCAAATCGGATGGCATTTAGTGCACATCCGATTAGGTCCGATCCCTATAACATGGGGCCCTATGAAGAAGGGTCCGAGGAAACATCTGATGTCTCCTCGGACCCCGTTTTACTGTACTGAGCATGCTCAGTACAGTAAAACTGCTCCTAACTAGGAGCACAAGTGTTAAAAAAAAAAAAAAAAAGTTATTCTCACCTCTCCACGAGCCCCCGCCGTCTTCCGCCATCTTCTTTGAGGCTCCCGGTGGCTCTCGCAGGCTGCCGGTGTCAGCAGAGCGCTTCCTCTGCCTTATAGGACCTGCGGTGATGTCACAGTCATGTGACCGCGGGTTACCATGGTGAACCCGCGGTCACGTGACTGTGACATCACCGCAGGTCCTGAACAGCAGAGGAAGCGCTCTGCTGACAGCGGCAGCCTGCGGGAGCCACTGGGAGCCTTCAAGAAGATGGCGGAAGATGGCGGGGGCTCGTGGGGAGGTGAGCTTAAGGTTTTTTTTTTCTTTTTTTTCACTCCGATTTTATGCCGGAATCGGGTGCCTATTTGGCACCCGATTCCAGGCATCAGAAGGGAGCCGATGCTGTCCTCAAAATCGGTATGTGAAAGTAGCCTTAGCCTCTCATACAGCCAGATAAGATCCTATACACTGAACTGATGGGCAGTCATGTTGAAATACAGCATCTGCAGACTTGGGTTCTGATATGGGACACATCCTAAATCATATTGCAAGGCTCATTAAAGAGTCAATTTTGTCTTTTAGGATTGCTACTTCCAATAGGTAGCACCAGAGTTTGTCTACTTCCTCCCTAAAGAGAAAATTTGGCCTCACATTACTGATATTTAGCCTAATTCAGTTATCAGTACATAAGACTGAACCACTTTGTTATGCCACACTATTTGGCAGACCGGAGTCACTGATTCTCATCAAACATTATGAGAACAGAATTTTAAATTCTCTTATATTATCAGACTCCATGATTTCCTATTATATCTTAATCACTTCTATAACCATTTCTATAATCAGTCCAAAAGTATTTGGTCAATAAAAGAATGTTCATATTTAGGCCAAGTACAACCATACAATACATATGAGGAAAAAAAATATAATTTTAGTGTTCACTTTCAGCTTTAAGTCACGGGAGTTTTAGAAAAAAATATTATTGAAATAGTTCAGAAATAAGAACTATTTTTCTTTTCATCTTTATAGCCAATTGAAAGTGTTGATATACAAAAAACTGATGTAAAGAGAAAAATAAAGACACAACTATAATGAAAATCTCTGTGGTTAACACAGCCCAGTTCAGGCAGCAGGTATGATTACAAAGTAATATCTATGGACCTGAATGACAATCAACATGGGATTACTGAACAATAGCCTGAAACCGAGATTATGAATCTCTCATTAAGGTTGGTAACGCTAACCAATTGCAATGACGGGTTAAAAATAGCCTTTGAAATTGCATTTCAAGGAGGATTTGCTAAATCCAAATTACGTGTGCATAGCGATACACACAGAGATTGAAAGTAACAGATTGATGAGTTTTACAGGTGGCTTGTCAGTCATGTTTTACATGACCCAGGAAGGTGGCCAATACAGCGGTGACAAAAGCCAGCCCTGGGAAACCCCACATACACGTTCCCTTTTAGCCCAGATTCAGAACAAGCTGTCACATTTTATTCTGTGTCTACAGCAGTGAGAAGATAAGCTTGAGGAAGGTTGTTAAAGGCTGTCAAAAGCAACGCTCTCCTACTGAATGAGGTTACAAATGACAGTGACATGGCAAGTGTGATCTGACATCTTGCCTCTCTTCTTAGCACTGCAGGCGGTTCTGCTTCCAGGCTTGAAAGGAGAATTTGAAAAGCAAGCAGTGCTCTGGACATGAGAGCAGACCCCAGGAAATGAGCAAATAGGTTTCAGAAAGCTGCATGTGTGTCATACAATATAATATTATATATATTATATATATATATAATGAAGATTACTGATGAGCTGTGATAGACACCATCTTGACATAAGGTTCACAAAACACGTCCAATAACGGGTACACATTCAACATCCTTATATTTCCAAGACTTGGGGAAGTGTTACTTAAAATGAATGAAAACATATTTCCATTATTTAAATAGTCACCATTGATTCAGCAAACAGCATAAAAAATAGTAGACAAATGTAAGAAATTTAGTAATAGTCTTATCAGAGAAATCGGCTTCATTCTTTACTTATGAGACACTTTTCTCCACCCTGACTCCTGAACTCATCATCCACGCAGAAAAACAACTCAAAAGAGTCATAATGAATGCAAGATGGACTTGATGGGGTCATCAGATTACAAAACCATATAAGGGTACCGTCACACTTGGCGACGCACCAGCAATCCCGACAGCGATCCGACCTGCCGGGATCGCTGGTGAGATGTCAAACAGTAAGATCTCACCAGCGACGCAGCAACGATCCTGGATGATATGGAGGTCGTTGGGACCCTGTTTCTCAGACCTGTAGTATTGAGATCGTTGTCCCTGTCAAACACACCGATGCATGCTGGCCAGCGGGAGACCGACGATCAAAAATGGTCCAGGCGACTCTGACACGACCAGCGATCTCACAGCAGGGGCCTGATCAGTACTAAGTGTCAAAGATAGCGAGATCGCTGGCGAGGTCACTGTTGCGTCACCAAATTTGTGACTTAACAGCGATCTCGCTTAGTGTGATGGGGGTTTAAAAGAGGGGGAGATAGGGAGAGAGAAGGAGAGAGAGTGAGAAGTAGAGAGAGATTGAAAGGGGGGAGAGATGGGGAGAGAAGGGAAGAGGCTCAAAAAGGGGAGGGAAAGAGAAGCAGATTGTGCTGAAGCATGTAGATAATTTATTTTCCTTCAAAGCTGGATTTACAGTCACACCGCCTAATACTGCTGTATGCTCTATGCTGCTATGTCTGGCTGTGTGCTACAGAGAAGGAAGTGCACGAATCCCACATCATTGTGTACTGTGTATAAGAGACACTACAGCTAGTATTCACCCACCAGCTTAGAGAAAACTGAAAATTAGAGATCAAGCTGACAGAGGGGAACATTGGTTAAAAATTCAGTATGCAAGTCATAATCCATAGAAATACTGTTATACACACACAAGCCAGCTTATTCTTAAAACTAACCTGAAATTACATTAGGTAACCAGAAACATACTCTTCAATTGAGATAAGGGTTAAACCCAGAAAGAATATTAGGGATGAGTGAACCAAACCTTTAAAGTCAGTGTTTGTACCGAACACATACTATACAAAGGAATTCAATATTTGGGTGCTTTACATAAGCAAACCACTGGAACAAGCATCACTGTGCTCGGTACAGACGGTGCTCAGCCCAGTGTGAGCCGCTTGCAGTGTTTGAATGCTTCGTGCTGGGTGTAAAATCGGCAGTATTATGTAGTGTGCACAAAAAGAGACAAAACCCTGCCCTCCTCTCCTGGAAGTGTTTTGTTTATGGCTGGCTGTATGTGGGTGGGGGCTGAACTGCTCAATTAGTGACTTCCAATGAGGTTCGGGTCAAGTTTGGGTCCAGAACAGAACTTTATCTCAAGTCCAGCTGAAGCCGCAGAACCCAAACTTCCCTGGGTCTGCTCCTCCCTACTCATTATTCCTTAATTAACCCAATTTTACAGTAGGTACTATGGACCGCATTAATCAAGACCGGCCTTTTTTGGGGCTTGCCGGAGTCAGACACTAACAAATCATTAATAGGGGGCAAGCTTCTTCATGAATCTGCCATGCGCCTGTGTACCGTAAGCCTGAAATCTCACTCCAGTTATTGGTACTTACTAACCTTTTTTTACATCATGTTTTTTTACTCCATTTAACATACACTGCAAAACACTCTGGATGTACTGTATACATTAAATAGAGGCTGTGATGGATGACTATGGTAGAAGCCCAATACTCGCAAAGCTATAGGTGTAAAAAATATTACGAGCTTTACATGAACTATCCGTTAAACAGATGTCACTGTATCATTTTGGTACCAAATGCCACCTTTAGGTTAGATTCACACATCTGTGTGAAATGTCCTTGTGCTGTCTGACTTTATATAGGACAGCACACAAAACCATTGAGTATGGATCAATTCAGACAGCAGTCAAAATGACGATCTGAGAAAGAAATCTGTGCAAATCCGAGCATGTCCTATTCTGATCCAATTTGGATATGAGAAAAGAACATACATAGGTCTGGATGCTATTCGATTAAAAAAATAAATAAAAATAAACTTCACGCAGATGTCACTAACAATGTCACTCATTGGCTATATTGCTATCCATTTAATACATATGTCATTACAAAGGCATGAAACAATTTATGATTCATATTCCATAGATCCCAGTAACAAGTGCCATAAAACAGCATGCAGTATTCAGACTTCAATGTTAAAGGGATTGTCCGGGCTTTTTGTATAATTTGTATGTGTATCTAGGTTGCAGAATGCTGACAGTTTGTAATGTACATCCTATTAGCATTCTGCATTGTTACCTAGTTATTACAATTCGGCATGTGGAAGAGTTGCTCACCCCCGACTAGAGTTTTCATGTTTTGGAATCTGGTCTTAACGTCACAACTGGATGTTATGCCCAGACTCCAGCAGGCCCGCCCAAGTCTCCACCTATATGAACGCTAATTGCACTGAACTGAGCAATCAGCTGCAAGGAGGAGGGATAATCCACTTATATTTACAACAAGCACTGTGAATATACAGAGTCCAGCTAATTGAACTGCTCAGTGCAATGAGCGGTGTCGACACAATTAATCTCCGTCAAAGGGACCTGTGCTGGGTCACTGATGCGATCATCACTGTTCCGCAGCTGCCCCTCTGTGGAGGAGACCGCTCTGTTTCAAAGATGCAGTGCAATGAGCGCTGTCTGTGCAGTCATCTCTTCACTAACATGTAAAGGGACTTTCCTTCAAAAATATGTCACTCTCCTGACTCGACTCTCCACCACCAAGTTTCTGTTATTTTCTTTCACTTATATCTTTCTCTGTTTCACCCTCTGGCACTTCCTATAGGTGTTGCAAGATAAAAATTGACGAATTGTTGGAGGTTTTGGCTTCATTTCTGCTGTCACACGATATGGTGTAAATATATACAATGTGCATTACAAAATTATATATTCTCTTTTCTTGATTATGCTTCACAACAACAACAATAATAATAATAATTTAAAAACTGGCATGATTACATGCATTTGTTTTGGAAACACACATTATTTGAGTTCGAGTCAGAAGAGGATCTATCAAGCACAAGAGGTATTAGGCTACATTCAGACTGTGCTGTTTTTTTTTCTCTGTTTTGAGCTTCATTTTTTATGTAAACTCTGCAGAAAAACTGGATCCTTTTTTTGAATGGTAAAAAAACAGACCCTTTTTGGGATCTGTTTATTGATCCATTTTAAGTGCTGCATTTTTGTCCGCATTTTGAAGGGCTCCTATGGGAAAAACGCAGGAAAAAAAACGCCATAGAAAATGAGATTGAACAAGGTCTGTTTTACATTTGGAATTTCCTGATATTGAAGTCAAAGTGTATTGGTAGTCACTTGGCACAATGGTAGGGCACCAAAATTTCAATGGGTAATTGCCAACTGATTGCATTTACACAAATCAACCAGTGGATCTTATGATCAAAATAGTTAGCATGCCTGAATATTTTTTATTGTGATTTTGCCCGTTTAAAGTGACCTACCACTATTTACAGATTGAGGCAATAAACACAATTTCGATGCATGAAAAGTCTTGTTTATCTTATCCTTGCTTGATACAACTTCATGCCGACAGCAAGAGTGGATGCTGTCTCCAGAGATCTTATTAAATTTATGAGGCATATTCTGCTGACCTATGCCATTTCGGAACCATTATCAGTCAAATGATTACTATGCTGAAATTCCATTGACTTGTCTAATCAGCTGGATCAATGTGGCCATGTCATGTGCAAGAATTATATTTCCTTTTCTACTTTACTTGGAATATCCTTCCCCCATTCTCACTCAGACTTGTGTGGGATGTGTGCTAACAATTAATTAATGGCTAAGTATGTTCACACACAACTTTTTTGAGGTGTTAGATGTTCTCTGACTTATTTTGTTATGAAATGGTGTGCATTTTTCTGCAAGGAAAAAATAAAATAAATAGCAACATGTGAACATGCCTTGGGGGACAGTTTAGCTAATCCTATGCAATAGCTAAACAGTGTAACAGTCCTAAAATGCAAAACTTTCATCATAGTGGCTCATGCTTGTTGAGAAATCTGGTGCATCTTAATGATTTGCAAAAAGAACTTGGCACTCCAAAAGTTGATGCAATGATATTATACGGGCAATCCAACACAAGTTATATACTGTAACATTTCAACACCTATGTTTATATCTGCATCAAAAACAACTGATTCTTGTGTAGACGTATGCCTTAAAGATGGTGATAACCCGACAGATGTTACTTACGGTATGTCTTTTGCGAATACAACTCCAGCATCATTTATCTACCTATTACTGCAGTCTGATTATCTAAATATCTTTCGATAACATTTCATATTATCCCATCTTAAAGGCATACCTCTGCACAAGAATCAATTGTGTTTGATGAAGATCCTGAATAGGGGTCAAAACATTACAGTACATAATATTTGTTGAACTTCCTGTATTACAAACATTTTAGCATTTAATCTTGGAGTGCCAAGTTCTTTCATAATGATCCAGATTGGAACCCTCCTTGAGCATCCACCTCCATTCATTGTGCCATACACCTTTTTCTACTTCTTAATTAATTATGCCATGTGTTAGTTGGGTTGCTTTTAGATCACTTTTCTAAGCCAAAAAAAGCTAAATCACACCTTTAGTAAATTGGGTGTATTTAGAAACATCCTTAAGTGAACCAGCTTTTCTAAACACTTTCTAAAAATCTCTAGTGAGAGCAAAAAGTGTCTAATACCCATATAAGGTTATTACTATGTTGATGCAGATGCGCTGTTTGAATTGACAGCTTATTTAATTTGTGAAAGAATGCGCATATAGGGTCTTATCTCAATAACACACTTTCACTTATCGATGTGGAATTGCTCACCTTTGTCAGTTGTGAAACCCACAACTGGTAGAATAGCGATAAGGCAGCTGCTGCAGGGACCGCACTCCCAACGGTGACCGTGGTCGTGATGTAGATTCTTGGACAAAGTGCCTCAGTGTCCGCGCTGCTGCTCCAAGACCAAAGAAACACAGACACGGGAATGTCTGGTACAGCTACAGCCTTTATTTTCCGACGCGTTTCGGAGCCTACTCCCGAGCTCCTTCCTCAGGGAGCATCACTATTACACTGAACAGTTACACTTTTATAAGAAAAAAGGCGCCAAAAACATGATGGAAATTACATCAGCAAGAAGGGAGGATTTACCCATGATGTCACAATGTTTACAAAACAAATTGCCGTGACAGCCGATGAGAGAGATATCAAAAAATAAAATAAACATAGTGTGTGTATTCATCAAGTGCATAAATCACATATAATAAAAAAGAAAACAGAACAAAATTCACAGCCATATGAGAAGATAAGAGAAGAAAAAAGACGGAAAGGTTCTTGTGTGGAATCAAACCCACAAAAATGAAAAAGTGATGTGTGACCAATATTTGTAGTCTCTCTGCCAGGTGTGCTATGTGTCTGGGCATATTAAATCAAAGTATTATTGGGCTCTAAATTCTCAAAAAGATTTTTGTAATCTCAATTACATAAAATATATCTTGAAAGTGTATATAAAAGGAAGGGAAGGGTGTCTAAGATGTGCTCAAATAGTGATCCTAAATAGAAAGAATAACTATCTTAGTATCGGGTCATTCCATGTCAAGTGAACCAATGATTATTACCTCTATATTTTTAATTCTTTTGAGATTTTGTTATTTGATAATAGCATGTCAGACAATGCAAAATGTGAAGAGAAAATTTTTTTAAAAAATTTATTTTTTTTTTAAATGATTTTCAAAGTTCGGAAAAAGTGTGAATTTCGCTGTTGCCTGCCTTTACGTTTCTCCTCATAACTCAGGCTAGGAATAAGATAGAGAGACAAAATAAACACCAATCTACTCAGAACTATACAGGCTTTCATCAGATATGTCACAAGAGGATCTTTGTTAATATTTTACCCATGTGATCGAAAGCGCAAAACTTTAAAACGTATTTCCGAAAAATCGGCGCGCTTTAAATATTTCAAAAACTGCCCATGTGTCTGCTTTGCTCTTAGCCACATCTGTACCAAATTTCAAGTTGGGATCGCAATGGGATCATATTTTAACATATTTTACTAGTAATAGCGTCAATGGGTCATTCCATATCAAGTGATCTAAATATGAATATTTTTTTTTACCTGACGTCTTTAGATTTTTTTTTTTTTTTTCCTTTATGAAGTACTACTTTAGTTAATTACAAATTAAAAGTTTGGAATTTTTTTCTTCATCAGTTAATTTTTTACAGATTTTTAAAGTTTAAAAAAAGGGTGAATTTTGGCCTGGTATGACTTTACATTTTTTTTATCTCGGGCTAGAAATAAGATAGAGAAACAAAATAAACACCATTCTACTCAGAACTGTCCAGGATTTCACCAGATATGTCACAAGAGTATATTTGTTAATTTAAATTTTTTACCCATGCGAATGCAAACGCAACATTTTGAAACGCATTTCCGAAAAAACGTTTTAATAAAAATTTTCCAAAACTGCCCATGTGTCTTTTATGCTCTTAGCCACATCTGTACCAAATTTCAAGTTGGGATCGTGATGGGATCATATTTTAAAATATTTAACTATGGTTAATCTCATTTTTATTAAATTTTGAAAAAACATATGAAAGACATACATTCAATCTTTTAACAAAATCTTGAGACATATAAAATATACAAAAAGAGAATTCACAAAGTTATTAGTAACTTTAAGATAAGCTGCAAATTTACTTTTGCGCTTATCTCTGGTGCAATATATACTACAATCTATTATATAATCACGAATGGGTTTTTTGCCCCTTTTGAGACCGCTCACGCTGCGAGTCAATGTCGTCATGTGGATACGAACGAAGCATTGGCCGCGCAGCGGCCATTGCGAGCAGCTCTAAGGCGACTCGCTATGCCCGCGCAGCGGGCATGGCGAGTCGCCTTAGCAGCGCGAAGCATTGGCCGCGAAGCGGCCATTGCGAGTCAGAGACTCGCTCTGCTAGAATCCCGATGCATTGTGCATCGGGCACCCAGCTAGTCTAAATATAATTCCAAACACTCAAGTATACAACCTTTCTCAGGGTTTTGAGATGTTCTGATGTCAAGGGGACAAGCAGCCCCAGCAGAATGATTTTTATCACTTGGCCCCTTCTAACAGGTTGACCACGTAAGTGGGTCATTACCCGTTGAGGCCTAGTTGGAATAGTCTATCGACTGGTGTACCGGAAAGGAAGGCCGAAATATTAATGATCTACTCACAGCTCAGAGTTTCCGATACCTGTCTAATGTTCACTAGAATTCTGAAGGTATAGGTGTAGAAAGGAAATACCTAGACTGAATGTATCAGATGGGAAGAAAAGAGAGATAGAAAAGAAGAGAGAGAGAGAAGAGAAACAAAAACCATTAGAAAAAGTTATACTGGGAAAGAAAAGCCACGTAAGAAAAAAAGAAAAAAAGGAGGGGGGGGGGGACGGGTGAGGTATGGGAAGGAGAAAGGGTACTCATCCCACTGGCTCCCCATCAGCCAGAGGTCGAGCCATATTATCTGTGCTGGAAAAGATACTCCTAAATTCTGCAGAGTCGTGAAAAAGAATCCATTCAACCCAAATCCCTAAGAATTTGTTCCGAGATCCCGACGCATCAGCTGCGAGCTCCTCCATTCGATATATGTCCATCAATTCTTTGAACCAATCAAGTAGAGACGGAGCCCGGCTTGATTTCCAGAACCTCGGGATCACAGCACGAGCAGCCGAGATGCAAAAGCGGAGAATATCCCTCTTCTGTAGCCCAATAGGACCTGGAAAAATGGATAACATTGCCGATTCTGGGCAACATTCGGCTTGTTTACCTGTTATCCGAGCGTATGCATTGAAAACCTCAGACCAAAACCGCCGGATTTCCCCACAACTCCACCAAATGTGTATCACTGTACCCTTCTCTTCCCCACAGCGCCAGCAGGTATCAGGGGTTCCAGGGAACATGTTCCGGAGTGTCGTCGGGCACAAGTACCATCTAGTGAGCAGCTTATAGCTTCTTTCTTGTGCAGAACAAGCGCTAGCTAGTGAGTGAGTAAATATAAAGCATTTCTGCCAATTAGCTTCTGAAATGCTACACCCCATTCCCTCTCCCAAGCACGTTGGAAGTAAAGGGTGCCCTGCTCTCTCATGGACCCTAAGGCCTGGTATAGAACTGATATTTTGCGCCTCGGTGGAGCCTCCAGTTGGAATAACCTCTCCAATACGTTGGGCGTTCAATCTTACCCTGCAAGAGTGGTCAGCTGAATATAAGTATGCTCTGTATTGGAGAAATTCGAATCACTTAAGAGGTCTCGTAGGTTCTTTGAGTTGTAGCTCTGCCATCGGGGGCAAACCACCACTGGACAGAGTCTGTCCTACTCGGGTGTCATCCACAATCCGCCAACATAAAAATCTCTGCCTGTCAAATCTGGGTGGGAAAGATGGGTTGGAAAAAAGGGGAGTCAAAGGGCTAAGTCTGTTGTTTAAGCGGAGGGTTTTCGTCACTAGGTGCCATACCTTCAAGGTGTTTCTGGTCATGTCTGTCAAAGGTACTAGGTCTGTGGAGTCTTTAGGGGAAATCCAAAGCAGGTGTTTCAGCGGAATCCCCAAACCCTCTTGCTCCACCCCTACCCATTTCTTGGAGGACGCATGATAATGCCAATCTAGAGCTCTAACAAGAGAGGAAGCCACAAAGTACGCTCGTATGTTGGGTAGTCCAACCCCTCCTCTGGTCTTGGGCAAGGATAGGATATTCATTCGCAATCTGGACCTCTTGCCCCCCCAGACAAATCTAAGGATCATAGATTGCATTTTGGAGAGGAAGCCTCTATCCAATAGAACAGGAACTGTCTGAAAAGTATATAAGAGTCGGGGCAAGACATCCATCTTGACTACGTTTATTCTCCCGAACCAGGATAGCTTTAATTGTCTATAGGAGGTAAATGCCGATTCCGCGTTAGTCAAAAGGGGTTGATAATTTAAATTGAATATTTGTTTAAGATCTTTTGGTATAAGGACTCCCAAGTACTTAATGGCTTCTACTTTCCATTTAAATGGGAGCTGTTTAGATAGATGAGAAACCAATTCTCCAGGCAAAGAAATATTGAGTGCCTCGGTTTTGGAGCAATTCACTTTAAAGTTGCTCAATTGTCCGAACCGTTCAAACTCCATTAAGACCGAAGGGATGGAGACCAGGGGCTGGGAGATGTAAAGTAGCAGGTCATCTGCAAATAAGGCTAATTTTTGATGACTCTGTCCCAGCTTGACCCCATGGACGCATTCATTGGACCTAAGTGCAAAATATTTAACTATTATAGTGTCAATTCAAAAATCACCAAGAACACAATCAGTCATTTTTTCACAATTGCCCGTCAATAGTTTGAATTTGATATAAAGAAACATAGTCTTGTAACATCTCAAATGAAAGCTGTTACCGTTCTGAGTAAAATGATGCCTCTCCCACTTCATTATCTTATTTCTAGCCTGAGATAAAAAAATGTAAAGTCATACCAGGCCAAAATTCACCCTTTTTTTAAACTTTAAAAATCTGTAAAAAATTAACTGATGAAGAAAAAAATTCTAAACTTTTAATTTGTAATTAACTAAAGTAGTACTTCATAAGGGAAAAAAAAAAAAAAAATCTAAAGACGTCAGGTAAAAAAAAATATTCATATTTAGATCACTTGATATGGAATGACCCATTGACGCTATTACTAGTAAAATATGTTAAAATATGATCCCATTGCGATCCCAACTTGAAATTTGGTACAGATGTGGCTAAGAGCACAGCAGACACATGGGCAGTTTTTGAAATATTTAAAGCGCGCCGATTTTTCGGAAATGCGTTTTAAAGTTTTGCGCTTGCGATCACATGGGTAAAATATTAACAAAGATCCTCTTGTGACATATCTGATGAAAGCCTGGACAGCTCTGAGTAGATTGGTGTTTATATTGTTTCTCTATCTTATTTCTAGCCCGAGATATGATAGAAAATGTAAAGCCATACCAGGCCAAAATTCGCACTTTTTTAAAACTTTAAAAATCTGTAAAAAATTAACTGATAAAGAAAAAAATTCAAAACTTTTTTTTTGTAATTAGATAAAGTTGTTCTTTATATAGAAATTTTTTTTAAAAATCTGAGGACGTCAGGGAAAAAAAATATTCATTTTTGGATCACTTGACATGGAATGACCCTATCATTTAAATATATATACAGAGCAGAAGGAAAAATGAAGAAAAGAAAATAGGACTCGATCTAGGAGAATCGAGGTGATAAATCAATATGTGCAAACGTCAATGGTATATGTGTTGTGCTAAATTGTCTGTGATTCAAAAGTGTCTCAAAAAGGTCAAAAATGTCTGATAAGAAGTTAATAGTGATAATTGTCTATTTCTTTTATTCATATATAGGTATCCACTTTATGGAAGAATGGAACAATGAAGAATAATAAAAGAGGGCGTTCCCATGTCAAAAAAAAAGATATAAATATATATGGATAAAAATAGTATGAAAAAATATATATATCTGTATATAGAAATATATATGTTTTAAAAATATATAAATAATTTTATTACTTTGTTTAAAAAAAATCTCATCAAATAAAATGAATTGATCTATAAAAATGGGTGAGAATTATTAATAATTCTCACCCATTTTTATAGATAAATTCATTTTATTTGATGAGATTTTTTTTTAAAACAAAGTAATAAAATTATTTATATATTTATTCCAAAAGTGTAACTGTTCAGTGTAATAGTGATGTTCCCTGAGGAAGGAGCTCGGGCGTAGGCTCTGAAACGCGTCGGAAAATAAAGGCTGTAGCTGTACCAGACATTCCCGTGTCTGTGTTTCTTTGGTCTCGGAGCAGCAGCGCGGACACCGAAGCACTTTGTCCAAGAATCTACAGCTTATTTAATTGGCCATCAGCTCAATCTCAAGCCATGGCAAACTTGATGGATAAACACTCTGTAGGAAGATCGATCCTGTGCAAGCTTAGATAGGTCCACCAGGGTTTTCTCTGCTATTATTTTGATAGCATCAAGCCATTAGGTTGCTGGTCTTGATCTTCGCCTTGAACCTTCTATTCTTCCTACCATAATGTCATTCTCTATTGATTTTTCTCTTTCTAATATGTGTCTAAAGTAGGCAAGTCGTAGCTTGGTGATCCTTGCTTCAAGTGATATATCTGGCTTGATTTGTTCCAAAATGGATTTGTTTGTTCTTTTTGGCATCCATGGTATTGAGAACATCCTTCTCCAGCACGATTTGAAGAAGTTGATTCTTCTTCTGCCTTGTTTCTTTATCTTCCATGATTCACTTCTGTATGTTACTACAGGAAAGACCAGACTATGTACGAGCCGTGTCTTCAATGCCAATATTTATTCCTTGATTTGAAGACATTGTTCAGTGACTTCATTGTTGATTTTTCCATAGCTATTCTCTTAATGACTTTCAATGTCATCACTGCATCTTGAGTGATCATTTATCTAAGTAGGTTGAAGTCCTTTACCACTTCTAGTTTGTCACTGTCCATCTAAAATGTCCCATGTTCGAGCACTCCATCTTAACACTCCATATTAAGTCCTTCATTCCATGAATGCATTTTTACTGTCAGTGTTGTATTATCTGCGTATCTAGATGGTTGATGATTCTTCCACCAATTTTTTATTCCTTCTTTTTTGGCAAGTACATAGTTCCTGAAAATAGCTTCTGCATATAAAATAAAGAAAAATGGTGACAAGATGCAACCTTGTCTGACTTCTCGCTCTACCATGCTGTGTCAAAGTATTCTGTTCAGACTGTTGCATCTTGGTCAATGTAAAGGTTCCTAATGAGGCTGATGAGATGGTTTGGCACACACAAATCCTTCATGGTATTCCAAAGTTTCTGGTGATCAACACAGTTGAAGTGTTTGCAGTAGTCGATGAAGCAAAAATAGAGCTCCTTGTTGTGTTCTTTGGCCTTTTCCATTATCAATCTCATGTTAGCAATTACATCTCTTGTTCCTCTGTCTTTTCTGAATCCTGCTCATTATTCTTGTAACTCTTTGTAAAAGTAAGGCTGGAGCTGTCTTTGTAAGATCTTTAGCAGTATTCTGCTGGCATAAGGTATGAGCGCAGTAGTCTGATTGTGCAAACTGTTAGTAGCATCCCCCTTCTTTGGAAAAGGAATAAACATGGATCTTGTCCAGTCCTTGGGCCATTTACCAGTAGTCCATATCTGTTAACACAGGCATGTGATGACTCTATTGGAATATTGTCACAGGTGCTTTGTTTTTTAACAGAAGCTTTATTGCAGTATAGACTTTTTCTGATGCTCTGTTCGCTATCATGTCTAGTCTCAGTTTCTTCACATATCAATGATTAATTTTGTAGAGATGCTCCGTGTATGCATTCCATCTTTCTGTGATCAAGTCTGACTCAGTTTATTCTCGTTAGCGTCTTTCAGCATTTCCACTCTTGGTTGAAACTTTCATCGTATCTCTTTGATCTTTTGGTATGACTTCTTGGTCTTGCCCTTCAGATATTCGTTTTCTATCTCTATATATCTTCTGGTAATAAAGTTCTTTGTCTGCTCAAATGGCTCTCTTTAGTCTTTCACTGATGTCTTTATCCTACTTGTTACCTTTGTCACTCTATTTTTCTGATGACCTTTATGGTTTCTTCTGTTATCCATGGCTGCCAGAGTCTCTTCTGCCTCTTGGTTTATTGTTTTTCTGGCTTTTTCAATAATCATAGTCTTTATATTTGTCCATAATTCCTCAGACTCTTTTTCATTTGTGCCCAGTGATTTAAATCATGTTTGCAGTTGATTTGTCATACAAAAGTCAACACATCTTCCTCCAAGCTCATTCATTTCACCAAGTCCAAAGTTTCCAACAACAGTCCAATGTTTGCCATGACTCACTTTGGCATTTAGGTCTCCCATGATAAGTCTTCTTTTGACGTTTTGTCAATTTCTTCTTGAACTTGATCATAGACTAGTTTGAAGTCCTCCTTCTTGCCATCTGTTGTTGGTGACATGGATTGGCGCTCCTTTTTGTCGTATCGAGTGGCCTCTATCACTAACTGCATTGTACCTCAGGAGAGTGGCAGCCACTTTTCAATTTAGAATAAAAGAGACACCATTTCTTATTCGGAGATTATTGCCAAAATAGTCGACCTAATGTTCATTTGACTGGAAATGTCCAGATTGAGTCTATTTTAGTTTGCTAATTACAAATAAGTCAAGTCCTGAGGGATTGCCCGTTATTGCCATTCTATCACAATGTTGCGGCGATCAAAAAAGTAACTTTAAAGTTTTGACTTTATTTTACGAAATAGATTACTCGATTTTATATTTTATAGATCGGGCATTTCTGAATGTGGCAATACCAAATATGTGTATTTTTTTTAAATAGTTTTATTTCCAATAGAGCAAAAGGGGGGCGATTTGAACTTGTTTTTTATTTTTTTCATAATTTCAAAAACTTTTGTTTTTCAATTCTTTATTTTACTTGGCCCCATAGGGTGACTCATCACTGCACAGGGTGATCGCTTATTCTGTAGAGAGCAATGCTTCTGTATCCCTCTAAATAGCCAAAATCATAATCTGTGAATGACGCCGCTCAGGCAGTGCTGAAAGGAAGTAATGACAGTAACAGGGTCACAAGCTAACTGTTCGCTGTCATGGTCACACATTGATGCCACATGATTGCATAAGGGGGTCACTGATGTTGGCAGGGAAAGCACAATCCCTGCTGTGGTCTCTTGATCAAGCTGTCAGTGTTTATCAGCGCAATGTAAGGGGTTAATGGGAGTGGAGGGCTCTCTAATCCACCGAACCAGTTAGCTGCACATCAATTCAGATTAGATCAGGTGAAATACGCAGAGAATGATGTGAGCTCAAGCGAGCGCTCACAAAGTGAGGGAGGTGACCGCGGACATACCCGGAACATTATAGATCGTAAACAAGTTAAATGTTCAACAGAAAAGTGTTTGTAAGCACTGTGGATGTCCTACAGTCTAGCAGTGATGGTCGGTCTCCAAGGCAACGGCTTTAAACAAATGTGTTAATATCAAAAACAACTGAAAATTTTAATAATTAGTAAATTGCTTGCATGCACAAGGATTATCCAGCAATACCCATCTATGTACATGAGAATAACCCTATTAGAAATGTAGCAAATGCTATGCAAGATTCTGGTGCTAATTGAGAAAGAATTCTAATACATTTTCATTAGTAAATCATCCTTTAGAATAAATGCACCTAGTTCTAAATCAGAATCCATGAATACATGCTTGGGATACAAATATTACACCTCAAATCCAGCCCAAACACAGGTTACAATGTTTCCAGTCAAAACATGATCCATATGAGATGGAATCAAGTGCCTACAAAGTAATCTCAACATTGCTTTATAAGGGTATATTAAAGTAAATGGGTGCACCAAGTAATTGGGTGCACCATGTGTGGATAAACGATCATTTTTAATAACTAGACTTCATTAAATACATTATTTTTTTCTTTAAAAGTGAACTTAAGGCTGATTAGCACTAAAAACTGTTTTTTCTTCAATGAATGTCCAAGAAAATGTTGCAGATTTAGCGATTCAACTCAGCATCAATTATGGTAGGTGTATTATCCTATAAATTCCTCTAGTACCTGTGTTGGCACAGCTGGCTCCCTGGGACACTACTATAGGTGTAGGGAATGTAACTTGCTGTCACATTTTAGACATAAAAGGACAAAGTCGATTAATAAAGCTGATCTTGACTAATCAATGTTGCACCTTTTTGACAGCCTGTCTAGCACCAATGTATTGCATATTAGTTTACCTTTTTTATTTAGGTAACATGAGAGTTTTTGGATGCTGTCATCAAGAATGAACAGATTTATCGTAACATTTTTAGAAGCTTCAGCCTTTGTGAAACAGAAATTGCCCAGAAATGTCAGTTTAGATGAGACACTTGTAGCAACTTGTTAAAAACACTTTATGTTACAATTATCATACGGCCTAAATGATCATCAACAACCATAAATAAAAAGGCTAAAAGGAAAAAACTAAATATACATGTTCTTTTGTAAAGTGTGTAGGGAGTGACGCTCTCAAGTAGGCTTAAAGTAGCGTTCACACAGGTAATGTGGTTTGGTTCAAACATGTGCAGTTTTATTGATTTAATAAAACTCTCAGGGATTCACCAACCAAAACAGACTTATGGGAACAAAGGTATCACAGCAAATAAACAGTTCTTTCACCAGGTACATATATGTCAGTATGGGCTCACCTGGGCAGTTTACTAAAGCAAACTACAAGGGGTACAGTCCTAGCAGTCTCGGTGTCAGTGTTCAGCATAAGCTGCTGTAGCTTTTAGCACACACAGGCATATTCCACCATGTGTTTAAAGTGATCCTGTAACCAGATTTGGGTGTTTTAAACTAAAAGCACCACCTTCAGCAGCACCTATGCTGCATTCTAAGGAGGCGGCTATTATGCCACGACTGCCCCGGTACCCGAATAAATAAGTTTTAAACACTTCCCGCTCTTTAATATAATTACTTTTTCTGATCCGATGAGTTTGATTGCAGTCGGTACCTGCTGCCACTCCTTGCCTGATGGGTTCGTCCAATTGTGTAATGTGTACTGGGGTACTGGCAAACTAATGGCCGGTAGAGATGTCCATCATGCATGTCTGATTTGGGACTGCAGATTGCATTGTTCTCCCCGAGAACAGTTAGTTATACTGGCACAGTGCGCATTCTGAAGCCAGCCGTACACCCGATAATCCCCCACAATGGACCCGACCGGAAATCATGAACAGCAGCGTCATAGCCAGAAGGGACTGCTCACCAAATTTGAAACTCAGGGAATGTGCATCTGAATTAATTATCAAGCCCACCGGGGCGTGATACCACGCAGCGAGGGGGAAGAATGGACCTGAAGAGGCCACCCATCCGGTCCCCACACATCTAGGAATGCCATCAGAAGGAAGGGAGAAATGTAAGTTATCAAACACTTTTTTTCCACATTTATACCTCACATTTAGCTCAAACAAGGATGTTAGAGATCTTTTAGGAAGCTGCAGGGACAAGTAGTGATATGTTTGGGGCCATAAACTAGGTGACAGGTTCCCTTTAACAAATTTGATTTTATGCGATTATGCAACCACTGAATAGTAATTTATGGATCCATACCAATTCTAAAATTTTACATTGATTCTGGGGGGAAATAATAGTTTAATATGTGTATATCTAGTTGTGCATGTATGGTGGGAAAGGTTTCAATGTACACTGTAATTGGGTCTACAGGGCTCATTGTTAGACAGAGGCAGCAGGTTCAGGCATGTTTGCCTCCGGCTGCCAACTTGTGACAGTATCTGCAAATAAAGTATGGAACAGTAAGTAGACAATTATTTTGACGCGAGTCCTTAAATCTTTTTACCTTAACCCCTTCACCCCCAGGCAATTTTCAGCTTTTCGTTTTTTCTCCCCTGTCTCCAAGAGCTATGACTTTTTTTTATATTTCCATTAAAATAGCCATATAAGAGCTTTTTTTTTGCGGAATCACTTGTACTTTTGAATTGCATCATTAATTTTAACATATAGTGTACAGAAAAATGGAAAAATCATTCCAAGTGCGGTGAAATTGCAAAAAAAAAGTGAAATCACACAATTATGTTTACTATATGGTAAAACTGAAGTGTTAGTATGATGCCTCATGTTTGTACAAGTTTGTAGATACCAAACATACACTTTAAGTTATAAAAAAATTCAAGTTTAAAAAAAAAAAAAGGAATTGCGCTTTTTTGTGCCTTTTTCCGCAACCTATAGCTTTTTAATTTTTTGGTATCTCGGGATGTATGACGGCTTGTGTTTTGTGTCTTGAGCTGATGTTTTTAATTATACCATTTTTCGGTAGATGAGATGTTTTGATCATCTGTTGTTGTCGTGACCGAAAAAAAACTAGAATTTTGGCATATGGACTTTTTTTCCCTGTTACGCAGTTTATAGATCTGATTACATGCCGATTCTATTAAGTAGAAGCCATTATAGCCTACAAATAGCAGATGTCCAAAAATGAATACTACTTAATGGATACATCATGGCATGCAATAAATAGATACTATTATAATTTATGGGTTATACATGCCACTGATGCTTCTGTCACAGATCCAGGTCTCACATATATTCTATTATAAAGCATTCCTGCATTGGTCATATAAAAAGTCCAGTCTCCATACATGGTACTTAATGGTAACATCAATTCTTACTCGTATAACAATGCAATCACTTTAGATCACCAGACATGAACATATTCTTTCAGGCTACATTTCCTTGCCGTTAATTATTAATTGATACTAATAAGATGTGGCTTATATTTGTACAGGCATCTTCCCGTTGCTAAATTGTGTGTGTTCAGAGCCTGTTAGCCTAGCTGCCAGTCTTATCCAATGCCCAGCACACAACTCCCCTGGCACAGTCCTACAGACATCTGTAACTGAGCTTTCTGTAAAACATATGTTTGATCATGACTGGCCTCCAGAGCCAAGGGCTTCTGGGTCACGAATAGTAAGAAAGTACAACAGAAAACAATTGTACAAGGCAGGAGATCAGCAATGTAGGTGGATATTCAAACTACAGAAGGATAAAATCCAGGTGATTTTCTGCACACAAAAAAGATACTGGAAAAGGCAATATTTATAATAAGTGTGAACCCAACCAAAAACACAAGTTTAATATACTCTCCTACTCATGGTATGGAACAAAATACAACTTACTATGACTTCAATTACCATTAGTATTTCATCAGTGATCTACCCATATGACAGATGAAAGAATAAAATTCCAAGTCCCATTGATCCATTGCAATGGTAAATATGGGCAGCACATAGATTGCAGAGGTAGGCCATGTGAGCTGTCAGGATTTTCCTTGGGCCCATGGACATCATAGAATCATAGAATGGTAGAGTTAGAAGGGACCTCCTGGGTCATCTGGTCCAACCCTCTGCTCCAAGTGGGATTCACTAAATCATCACCAGACAGATGTCTGTCCAGCTGTGAAGATTTCCACTGAAGGAGACTTGGGTAGGTAATTTTGATCCATGACGCAGGTTAAATAGGGAAATGTTTTTTTTTTATGTAGATACACAAAACATGAAGAAAATGCAGACATGTGAACAACGCAATAGATTATAAAGATGTAGTGTCCTATCTGTAAAAAACACTGACAGCATACGTACAGTTTATAATTCACGGCATCTGAATGTGGCTTTGTAAGGGATTTGATTATATTTTACAATAGTATGCATTCACATAAATGTATTTTCTCTTGAGTTATGTGTATCTAGGTGTTTACTTCATTTTTCAGAATTTCTATACTACTGTACAGTATTTGTCGGGTAACTCTGAGAAGCATTGGTTACACTTGATTGTAACCTGATAGTGGATACATGCTGCCCAATCCATTGGCAGCATGTATACAACTTTAGCTGTATAATTTCAGTCATGTATGTTTAACTGGATGGGGGCATGGCATGGGGCATGGCCACCGGCCCCATGGTCACGCTACAATCTTGCCTTGGTATACCATATTATGTAATGTATGAACAGTGATGTTATCCTCTCAAATAGCAATCATGTCACCAAGCAGATATAAATACATGATGTAATCTTTTACTGTACAATGATATGACTGTGCATAATGTGTGCTGTAATGTATCAGGCTAGGAGCAGAGGCAGAACACTTCATTGATTGATTCAGCACTGCCATGGTCACTCCTCCCCCATATCACTTTGGTAGCTCCTTGTCCCCTGAAACATAAGCACTATGCATAACTGAATTTCTATGGCCCCTGAAGGTGGGGTGAGAGCTGAGGAGTAGATATGATTTTTTTTTAATCAGATATTTTTGTTAACAAATCAATTATAAACACTTTGCATCATATAACAATATTCCAGTATTTTATATATTGATAATCCCATAAAAAAAGAGACAAAAAAACCCCGCCCCCAGACGGTTTAAGCTATGCCTGTTGTCTAGGAAATATTATACAAAAATCTAACATATAACATCCATATTGAAACCTTTTTTCAACATAATCTTGCATAGGTCAAGTGGTCAGATCATTCATGTACATAGTCTTAGGGTGGTTTCACACTACGATTTTTCTAAATCCGATGCTGTCCGATGAAAATCGGACAGCATCGGATCCGAATTTGGCCCCATGCTGCCCTATGGGCATCGGACCGAATCGGATGTGCACTAAATGCCATCCGATTCTGTCCGATCCGATTCTGTCCGATTTTATTATCGGTGCAAAAATCGGAGCCTGCTCCGATTTTTGCACCGAAAATAAAATCTGACAGATTCGGATCGGACCAAATCGGATGGCAATTAGTGCACATCCGATCTGACCCGATCCCTATAACATGGGGCCCTATGGAGAAGGGTCCGAGGAAACATCTGATGTCTCCTCGGACCCGATTTTAGTGTACTGAGCATGCTCAGTACACTAAAATAGCTCCTAAAGGTGAAACAAAGGGTTAAAAAAATAAAAAAAATCTATACTCACCTGTCCACGAGGCCTGTCTCCCGGTATCTTGCTGTTCTGTCTTCTGTGCTGCCAGGACCTGCCGTGATGTCACAACCACATGACTGCCGGTTATTGGTTACTCGCAGTCATGTGATTGTGACATCACGAGAGGTCCTAGCAGCACAGAAGACAGAACAGCAAGATACCAGGAGACGCGCGGGACCGTGCAGGAGTCGTGGACAGGTGAGAAAAGATTGGAGAGGGGGAGGACACATGGGGGACCCGGAGGACACATGGGGGACCCAAAGGACACATGGGGGGACCCAAAGGACACATGGGGGACCCAAAGGACACATGGGGGGACCCAAAGGACACATGGGGGAACCGGAGGACACATGGGGGCACCACATTGAAGGGCTGGGGGAGGACACATAGAAGAACCGGGGGCCAAGAGGGGAGCACCGGGGGTGCAGAGAGGAGGACCGGGGGCCAAGAGGAGAGGACCGGGGGAGAGACAGTGACAGCTAGGGGCGATCTGACAGGAGGGCGGGCATCCTATTTTCTGTCGGAATCGGATGCCTATTTGGCACCCGATTCCAGGCATCAGAGGAATCCGATGCTGTCCGATTTATATCGGACAGCATCGGATTTTAAAAAATCGTAGTGTGAAAGTAGCCTTATTTGTCACCATATTCTTCACTCCGACCTCAACCATGGTTCCCAAAGTTTCTCAAACATTTTGAAAGCATTCCTCCCTCGATACACATTTTCTTATGTGCGTATTATGTACTTTACCTGCTGCAAATATTTTACTTTTGAGGATGGC
Organism: Allobates femoralis; assembly: GCA_033576535.1. Lineage (NCBI taxonomy): Eukaryota > Metazoa > Chordata > Amphibia > Anura > Aromobatidae > Allobates > Allobates femoralis. The sequence continues at coordinate 246,918,790 of JARQOC010000004.1, read as the reverse complement.
TCAGTCCCGATCCATCCTCTGGCTATCACTTTCCTTGCCATGAATAAATAGCCTTGCCATTGCTATTTTCTGTGTGTTTGTAATTCCGATTTCTTCCACACACCCCAACACACACACCATCGGCTTCCTTGGAACCACACATTCATATCATCCTTCAATTAGATTAATCACCACCATCCAAAAAGCCTGCAACCTTGGACATTTCCATAGCATATATAACACTCTCGCACCCTCATGAATACATCGCGGACATTCAGAGGTGTTCTTCACACCGATCTTATATAAGAATTCTTGAGATCTGTACGCTCTATATACCTAATAAATCTGCGACAACCTACCCGGCTCACTCAGACAATTTTGGACCATATTCCAGTATAGAGTCCCATACCTCATCTATTGCCCCCAATTCTTCTTCCCACCTGTCTCATGCCCGAATAGGGTGCCGCAGTAAAAAAGTATGTAAAAGATCTCCATACACGGTTGAAATAACCTCTCTTGTGCCTCCTTCCATGCAAATATAGTCAAAGACAATGTCTGTTTGCACCCCCAGGTCAGTTATTCTCGCTTGCCTCCCAAGAGCATGTTGAATTCTGAGGTATAAGAACTTATCCGTCTCTGGGATGGGGAATTCCTCCCTCAGGGAATCAAGCGATTTTAGTGTCCTATTCTCAACGAGTCGCCATAAATATTGTAGACCAATACGCATCCAGGACTTTTATAAAATTCTACCAAATTATTTATTTTTCCAAACAGGGGTGTATTTTGTCACTCCTTTTACTTCTCTCAACTTTTTAATCTTATACCATATCGTTTGTACCAGACCCAGGGTGGGAACCCCCCCCCCTCAAACAAACCCAAATCTCCAGCCTCCAAACTCTGCACCAACGGGGATCTTTTTGTCATATCCTCCAATATTGTCTTGACGAACTCCCCTTCCCCCTTGAGACCCATCCTCTAATATGCTGGCTCTGGGATGCTAAAAAGTAGATCCACGGGTTTGGTAAAGCAATTTCGCCCCTCTGTCTTTGGTCACTGCAAAATTTCTAGTTTTATTCTGGGTTGGCATCCACCCCAAACTAGATCCCTAAATAAGGAGTTGAGTGTCTGAAATAGTTCCCATGAAAGCCACACAGGCGAATTATGGAGCACATGCAGGATCTTTGGCATAAGTATCATTTTAGCCAGATTTGCCCTCCCACCACCAAGAGCCGCAATTTACACCAACCTTGGGCCTTATCTTTCAATTTAACTAACAGCGGGTCCACATTCAATCTAACAAAATCTGTGACTGGCAGGGCAATGTGTATTCCCAAATATATAAACTGGTTTACTACTTTCAGTCTAGTACATCAGAGTTCTCCCAATTCCTCCAGTCTTTCCCCATCAATCATCAAAAGATTGGACTTGTCCCAGTTAATCCGTAAACCTGACTTGTCCCCAAACTTCTTAACCAATGCTACTGCCTGTTTTAATGATTCCAAGGGATCGTGCAAAACCAGAAGAACATTGTCTGCATAATGTGCAATTTTTTCCTCCACAGGACCAAATTTAAAACCTACCACGCCGGCCGCTCTCCTAATCTAATATGTACCGCTAGTGGTTCTATCGCGAGGGCAAATAACAATGGAGAAAGGGCTTCCTCTAATAAAAGCAAACCTCTCTGACCTTTCTCCATTTACCCTTATTCGGGCCACTGGGAGGAATACAGCAACCTTATCCAGTTGATAAATATCTGTCCAAAACCCTTTTCTAATACCACCCATAGATAGTCCCATTCCACGCTGTCAAATGCTTTGTGAGCATCCAAAGATACCACCGCCCTGCACCCCACATTATCTGCCGGTAATTGCATATTTAAATACAACTGTCTCAAATTGATGGCCGTCGACCTATTTGGCATGAATCCAGATTGGTCTGGATGAATCACAGCCGTGACCACTGCCGACAGCCTTCATGCCATAACTTTGGCCAATAACTTAGCATCTACAGACAGCAGTGAAATGGGCCTTGTCCTCCTTAGGTAGGACCACAATTGTGGCCTCTCTCATGGATTCTGGCAATCATCCTTCCCCAAGAGCTTCCTGGAACACCTGATATAATCTAGGTAGCATAACATCCTTAAATTGTTTGTACACCTCTACAGGCAATCCATCTCCCCTGGGAGCCTTATCATTTGCCATGGATAACGCCGCTTCCTCCAATTCTTCCACCGTTAATTGTTTTTCCAGATTGACTCTCTCCTTACTTCCAATTTGTTTTACAACCACCCCCTCCAAATAGTGTATGTCTTTCCCAGAAGATGAAATCCTAGAAGTGTACAAATCTTCATGTAACCCCTTAAAGGGATCCTGTCACCTCCAGAACGCCTCCTAAGCTACCAAAACATGTCCCTGCAGCATATTATCACTAATCTCACACACCTTTGTCTCCTAAAGCATCCTGTGAAAGTGCATAAACATTTTAATACTTACTCATTAGTGATTATAATTAGCAGGCTATATTCTTTAGCCCTTAGGGCGTGTGTTTTGCAGCCTGAATGACCACCCTCTGTCTGTTTGCTTTGCTTGTCAAGGCTTTGCCCTCCCCTACTGTCACTCACAGAAATGCAAATCATTAGTCCTGCCTTCAGCTCCACATCACAGCAGCACAGACAGAGTAGGGGTGGATCTGGAGCCCGCAAAATCACGCCCCAAAAGCTAAATATATCCCTGCTAATTAGTAATTCCTAATGTAGTAAGTATTAAACGTTTTTATTGCACTTTTCACAAGATTGCTTTTAGGAGACAAAAGGAATGTGAGATTAGTGGTAATATGCTGCAGGGACAGGTTTTGGTAGCTTAGGAGGCATTTTGGAGGTGACAGGATCACTTTAAATATATTAAGGATACCCTCCGTGTCATCTACCAGTCTACCTTCTCTGTCATATACGGCATACCCATACAACGACTCTCTCTGAGCCACTGCCACCACTGATAATAGATGATCCACCTTTTCGCCATCCTCAAAGAAAGGCACTCTCTGAAACTCCTGTCTCTTTTTTGCAGTATTTATATGTATTCTGTCCACTTCTTCATGGCCTTCTTCAACTCCCCTTGCATCTCCGGGTTGGGTAGTCTCACTGCTTCACATTCTGCCATCCTCAATGCGTCCATAGCCCCCTGTTCTTCCATCCTTGACTCTGATTTACACCTAGAGATGTCCCTTATAAAGAGACCTCTCCGGAAGGCCTTCATAGCATCCCATAAGGTCCCTACAGCCGCACTCCCTTCATTTTCTTGAAAAAACAATTCCCCCTCCCTCTTAATGTTCTCCATATCAATTGATTTCAGCCATGTTGGGTGTACCATCCATTCCCTCTTAAGGGCCACACTTCTCTCTCGAACTTGACTACTGACCTCCACAGGTTTGTGATATGAGACCACTCTGGGTAGATACTCTATCCTATTGACCATGGCGTCTAAACGTCCATTACCCATTGCCATATCTATCCTTGACATTGAGTTATGGGATACCGAGAAGCACAAATAGCACTTCACGTTTAAATTCCTAACTCTCTATAAATCTATCAATCCTAATTCTTTAATATGCTTAGCAAAAGACGTTTCGGCCTCCCTCCCCAAATATCTCTGACCTTGTCTTTCCCTGTCAAGATCCCATTTTAAGACATTATTCATATCACCAATAATTAGCAGTGGTAGCCCCACCCTGTGTCTGGCCAAGTCCATGATCTCATGTCATTTCCCATTTGAGTATGGTGGTGGAAAATACACCACTACCAAACATAACAATTGTCCAAACACACAGCACACCACAAACACATACTGTCCATCCTTATCCACATTCACCTCCACTTCTTCATACGGTACTGAGGTATGGACCAGAACCGAGAGCCCCCTTGCATTATTAGAGTAGGTTGCATGGTAAGGATGCCTAATCCAAGCCCTAGCCAGGACTCCACACCTCTCTCTTACCAAGTGTGTTTCCAGTATGCACAAAACTGACGGTTTAAATGATAGCATATGTCTCATCACCACTGCTCTCTTACGTTACCTTACCTCTTATCTGCTAGACCCCTTATATTCTAGTTTATAATTTTAATATGTCTCGCCATAATATATCAAAACCTATAACAGCAAAAATCACTTCCCATAGCATCTCCAATCCCTGCAGTCTATTTCGTTTCCCATCTATCTGCCACCGCCCTCTTCCCATCCTTCCCTCCTTCCCCCTCCCCTTCCCTTGAACCTCCAAACCCCTCCATCATTTAGTTTTTCCCAGTACAAGAGTGGATAAAAACGCTAGCCCCAGCCCCGTACACTCCCACTAGTCTCTCGCCCTAAACTTAGTCTCCTACAACCACCTCTATACCCTCCTCGCCCTCCCGCCTTTAGTGAACAATTAACACATCTATATTCATTTTATAGTCTTTAGCAACCTGCCGCCACCACTCGGCACCTTCCGTATCCCAGGCAACAGTCTCAGTTTGAACCTGGTTCTTCAAAAACAACAGTCATCCCTGGTAACAGTCCCAGTATTAATCCAGGATAAATGAAAAAAAAGGGAAGAATAAAGAATGAGAGAAAAAACAAAAAAACATTACAACTGTTTTGCTCCCCTAAAAATATTGGGAAGAAAATGTTTCCCCTCCCCCCATTTTGTATACATAGTCAAGCTCAAATGTTCTCAACCAGCTCCTTGCTCCCGCAATTTTTTGTTATTGCGATCCATCCAGTCAGAAACCTCCTCAGGAGACTGGAAGAAGTGCACTATGTCAAGAGCTAACACTCTCAACTTGGCTGGATATAGCATGGAGTACTGAATCCCATATCCTCGTAGTCTCCTCTTCTCCAAATCTCATTCTAAGCCTCTGCACTGCCAGTGAATAATCCGAATAGATGGAGATATTTTGTCCATCAATGGTCATGTCCTTGGCATTCCTTGCTTTTCTCAAAATTACATCTCTGTCCCTGTAGTTCAAAATTTTTATAGCATAGCACGGGGAACTGCTCCAGGGGGCATGGGTCTCATCCGGATTCTGTGGGCTCTTTCTACCACAAATACTTTAGAGAGAGCGTCCTATTTTTTGCAGTAGCCAGTTCTCAATAAATTCAGTGGGGTTAGCACCTTCTGCCTTTTCAGGCACCTCCACTATTTTTATATTGTTTTGCCGTGAACGGTTCTCCAAGACATAATTTTTTGCAATAACTTCCTCCAATTGTTTAGCATATTGTCTTTGGCCCTTCTGCAACTTCACAATATCATCTTCCGCAGTGTTAACCCTTTCCTCCACCTCTCCAGTTCTGGCATCTGCTTACTGCATAGCAGATTTCTTATTTCCAATCTCAGCTTGTATGCCTTGGACTTGCTGAGTAAGTGCGGTCAGGGCCTCTTTGCAAAAGTTCACAGCTATAAATATGTCCTTCAAAGTAGGCTCTGTTATATCAAAGTCTACATGTGGCCCTGCATTTCCTGCCCCAGCTTCCCTCTGGGGACTAACTGTGGCGTTGTCGGCTCCCTCCTCCTGCTCCTGCTTATCCTCCATGTCTTCAGCCCCCGAATCCCTCTCCCCCTGCCCATTTCTAGGCGGGCTGCCACTGCCATCATCTATGCACAGGCAGCGTTCTCCGCCTCCTCTACTGCCCCACCGCCTTCTTGGGACCTGTGTGAGTCTAAGGTGCCAGCATCCCGATGTCTCCTGCAGGTCATTGCTGTGTCTCTCCACTCTCCACAGCCTCCCTCGGCATCCAGGGATCCTCCGGTGATCGGTAGTGCCGACCTAGGTGCCCAGCTAAGCAGCGGTCACAGCCTATACACATGCTGGCTAGGCCACGCCCCGAGTAGATATGATTTTATTGATTTATAAGTGACCTATACATCCTAGAACTGAAGTGTACAGCTCAACTTCATCATGTAGGAGGGCAGGGACAGTACAAAATGTTTTATCTCCCTGCAGTTCCCCTTTAAGTTTTACAAAGATACAACCAAAATCTTAATCTGCAGTAATAGTACAGTAATAGTAATGTAATACTGTAAATGTACATCAGAAATTATGTCATTTTTGTCAACATACCAATACATATATAAACCATTTTATTTTATTAGATGACTGAAAACTTATTAATAAAACTTAATCGCACCCGTTTTAAAGGAAACCTCTTAACAGGGTTTAGGTACCAAATCTGAGAGCAGTGATATTTGCGTGCAGAGATCCTGATACCAGAAATACATCAATTAATGATAGGCAAATTTCTGTGTACACTGTGTAGACTCTGTCTCTCGACTCCCTGCGATACTCAGCTGTGCAACAAGCGTGCCCAAGCACCCCAACACTTTATTAAATATCAAGCAGTGATGAACCTGCTTGCTCCCCACTAGTGGTGGGTATGGTGTTGGAATACCTTGCAGCAGATTTACTAGTCCTTTACTGATTACCTCCTGCTAATAAAACAGTGATTTTTCAAAAAAAATGGCATTAACAAGTGACACACTACTGGAATCAGGCTCTCCACCCCTATAATATGCGACTTTGATATTAGGTAGCATAAATCCAGCAACAGATTTTCTCTAAAAAAAAAAAAAACTCCCATCATACAAGAAACATAAATTGCAATAATTCTACTAGCGCAACCGCTCCGGACGCATCTCTCTGAGGGTTTATGATATTAAATTACGCACTAATAGAACCTATACTTGTAACAGATTGGTTCTGTTTTGTGTAATACGGCTACACTGAACATTTTAGGAGTTCATCAAAGTTTACAAGAATAAAAATCATCAAGAACTTTGGTGAAACTTTGAAATGACTGACCTACTGTCAGCCGCGCTCTTCTACTCACCACGAGTTGTTGGATGCCGCATTGTTCAACATCAGGAGAAATTAAATTTAATTTCACCTTTCCTGCTCGACCTCTGACCAGGCTCCAACTCCATCAGATCAAAATAGAAGCTTAATCATTTCTCTATCTCTTTTGGTCTCTCAATCCCTCTCTGTGTTGACCTCATAAGTACCAGCAGCATGCTTGAGCTAAATTGTCCACTGAAAATGTGTTGTTCAGATCAATGGAAGAAATTCACAGCACAGTATATACGGTAATAAATGGGTCACCAGCATGACAGTTGCAAATATGCAGTCGAGTTATTAAATTAACATTTTATTATTATATTTTATGGAGATGCATATATTCCAAGCAGGGTTTGACATATTCATCTTTTTTACAATGGTCATCAGCTTTCACAATACAAACTACATAAATAAATACATTTCTTAGAAGTGATGAGGCTGGTGTGCGGATCTTAAAAATCCACATTAAAATATCTATATAATCCTGAAATTAATGTGAATATTTTCATAGAACAGCTGGAAAAGGAAAACTTTTGAAGAGCTTTATACAGATACCCTGACATGAATTATCAAAGTAATTATACATCAGCGTAATCAGGTCTAACAGATCTATTTAGAAGGAATCTGTCAGTAGGATCAACCTTCCTAAGGCAACTGAGCATGTACAGTAGGTAGGTCATAGAAAGCTGAAAAAAATGATACTTTCAAATCTGTGATCCAAGTTCTTAAAAAGTCCTCATTTTTCTTATAAGTAAATGAGGTTTATAGATCTACCGGACACTGATCTGCATGAGATTCTGGCTCCAGGGCTTATTTTAAATGAAAGAAGACATTACCAGTGGGAGACTTATAATGACTGACAGTAAAGGGGCCATCACACCGTCAATATCGCTGTCAATGTCGCTGCTGCATGCGACGTTGCAGTGATATTGATGCGTGTGACATGGTATATCAACCAGCGATAAATTGCTGGTTGATGGTCACCAGGTTTTCGGACGGGACCGAAAACCTGGCGATGGTCGTCCGGTGGACATGCAGCATCGCTACGTGTGACACTGGGAGACGCGCGATCAGCCAGCTCCCAGCGCCTCTCAGCAAGCGCTGGGAGCTGGTATCCAGGGTAAACTGCAGGTAACTAGGCAGCGCGCGCTGCCTAGATACCCGATGTATACCTTGGTTACCAGCCTTCTCCGCTCACCGGCTGGTATCCAAGGCCTGTCAGCGGGAGCAAGACATTGTGGAAACGATATTTAAATCATTTCCACGATGTCGCTGATACTGATCGCTGGTGAGTCTGCCTGTGTGACAGCTCACCAGTGATCAGCCGTCAATGTCGTCAGTGATCAGATCGCTGACGATATTGACGTGTGTGACGCCGGCTTAATAGTCACTCAGCAATACTGATCTTTATCTGATTACAAACACATCCACAGCTGCAGTTGTGCTATCATGGTGCTGTCAGCTCTTCTGCAGAGATGTGCCATAAATCAAACAATTATTCAGCTTTCATCTCACAGGCAGTCAGTGTGAAGGGCAAGACAACAAAACTTTGTCTCATTACAAACACATCTGCAATTGTAGTTGTCCTCTGATATGGACATCAGCTCTGAAATACTGCCCTTCACCCTCCACACACACTGGCTTGGCTGTGTGAGAGGAAAGCTACAGAAGTTTGTAGCAGACAAGCACAGCTCTGCAACTGCGCTGAGGCCTGTGGAGTCGCTACGTCAAACCACCGACTCAAACTCCGACTCCATCATATATGGCTCATGTTTAAAGGGATCCTGTCACCTCCGAAAAGCCACCTAAGCTTCAAAATCATGTCCCTGCAGCATCCCAGCACTAATCTCACACTCCTTTGTCTCCTAAAAGCATCCTGTGAAAGTGCATAAAAACGTTTTATAACTTACTCATTAGTGATGTTAATTAGCAGGGGCTATATTCTTTAGCCCTTAGGGCGTACCCTCTTCGTCATAAGATCACACCCTAATAGGCGTGATCTTCTATTCATGGTCTACGCAGGGCCTCCCTGCTCTCCACGGCGCTGCCTGGGCTGTAATGACGCGTCGCTCTGTAGGCTTCAAGCACCGCATTGCGCATGAATTTGCATCATTAGGATGCTTTTCAGAGACAAAAGGAGTGTGAGATTGGTGATGGGATGCTGCAGGACATGATTTTGTAGCTTAGGTGGGGTTTTGGAGGTGACAGGATCAATTTAAGTGATGCATTTATTGTAGTACAATGTGAACATCAGGCTTTCATTATTATTTGGATACAATAATCAAGATATTTAGATAGAACATAATAATAATTCATAATAATAATATTTAGCACGTTCTGCATGAACTACTGTACCCAATGTATTATAGGTCCATTTTCTACCGTCCCCAACAAAATAGGCTCCGACTCCACGATATATACTCCATATACTAATATGCCAAAAACAGGAAGTTGATATCACCAACCATTCCCATTTTTTTTTAGGTGTATCCATATAGATGGCCCACCCTGTATATCTGATGCTGTGACGATTTTAATACAAGAGTAAAGTCTGGATTTTTATTGAATCCTGGACGCTGGATCGTTCATTTATTTATTGTACTTCCACTGGCACTGCCGATTTCCATACGGATGGAACATCATTTCTATTTTTCATTAAAATATTGTGGCTGACCACATGAAGAGATTGTATGTCAGCATGGTACACCTTATAGTATCACCATTATTAATGGCCGCCCGATCACCTGTTTCCAATGTACTTTAATAGAGATTGAGTCTCTTTGTCCTCACTTGAGCAACAACGATCACAGCACAGAAAATAGTCACAATCAGTGCAAACTTACTTGAGTAAAGGGTGAAATATGATGGTAATGTTTCTGGCTCCTGGTTTGCACACAAACCTTGATCCTCCACCAATTAAATTGTCATGGCCACCTAAGTAATACAAAACAATAACCATAAGAAAAATGAAAATCAGTCAGAACACTAGGTTAAAAGCGTTTGTGCTTTATTCCACAATGCTATTGAAGCTTAATGTTTAACATATCAATAACTATACCTACAGTGTGGCCAAAAGTATTGACACCCCTGCAATTCTGTCAGATAATACTCAGTTTCTTCCTGAAAATGATTGCAATCACAAATTCTTTGGTATTATTATCTTCATTTAATTTGTCTTCAATGAAAAAACACAAAAAGAATTGTCCTAAAGCCAAATTGGATATAATTCCACACCAAACATAAAAAAGGGGGTGGAAAAAAGTATTGGCACCCTTAGAAAAATCATGTGATGCTTCTCTAATTTGTGTAATTAACAGCACCTGTAACTTACCTGTGGCACCTAACATGTGTTGGCAATAACTAGATCACACTTGCAGCCAGTTGACATGGATTAAAGATGACTCAACCTCTGTCCTGTGTCCTTGTGTGTACCACATTGAGCATGGAGAAAAGAAAGAAGACCAAAGAACTGTCTGAGGACTTGAGAAACCAAATTGTGAGGAAGCATGAGCAATCTCAAGGCTTCAAGTCCATCTCCAAAGACCTGAATGTTCCTGTGTCTACCGTGCGCAGTGTCATCAAGACGTTTAAAGCCCATGGCACTGTGGCTAACTTCCCTAGATGTGGACGGAAAAGAAAAATTGTCAAGAGATTTCAACGCAAGATTGTGCGGATGGTGGATGAAGAACTTCGACTAACATCCAAACAAGTTCAAGCTGCCCTGCAGTCCAAGAGTACAGCAATGTCAATCCGTACTATCCGTCGGCTCTGAATGAAAAGGGACTGTATAGTAGGATACCCAGGAAGACCCCACTTCTTACCCCGAGACATAAAAAAGCCAGGCTGGAGTTTGCCAAAACTTACCTGAGAAAGCCTAAAATGTTTTGGAAGAATGTTCTCTCTTTTTGGGCAAAGGCATCAACATAGAGTTTACAGGAGAAAAAAAGAGGCATTCAAAGAAAAGAACACGGTCACTACAGTTAAACATGGTAGAGGTTCCCTGATGTTTTGAGGTTGCTTTGCTGCCTCTGGCACTGGACTGCTTGACCGTGTGCATGGCATTATGAAGTCTGAAGACTACCAATAAATTTTGCAGCATAATGTAGGGCCCAGTGTGAGAAAGCTGGGTATCCCTCAGAGGTCATGGGTCTTCCAGCAGGACTATGACACAAAACACACTTCAAAAAGCACTAGAAAATGGTTTGAGAGAAAGCACTGGAGACTTCTAAGGTGGCCAGCAATGAGTCCAGACCTGAAACCCATAGAACACCTGTGGAGAGATCTAAAAATGGCAGTTTGGAGAAGGCACCCTTCAAAGATCAGGTACCTGGAGCAGTTTGCCAAAGAAGAATGGTCTAAAATTCCAGCAGAGCATTGTAAGAAACTCATTGATGGTTACTGGAAGTGGTTGATCGCAGTTATTTTGGCTAAAGGTTGTGCAACCAAGTATTAGGCTGAGGGTGTCAATACTTTTGTCCGGCCCATTTCTGGAGTTTTGTGTGAAATGATCAATGTTTTGCTTTTTGCTTCATTCTCTTTTGTGTTTTTTCATTGAAGACAAATTAAATGAAGATAACAATACTAAAGAATTTGTGATTGCAATCATTTTCAGGAAGATACTGAGTATTATCTAACAGAATTGCAGGGGTGTCAATACTTTTGGCCAACACTGTAAAAAGCAGCAAAAAATTATTGTGATATTTTAATAAAAGAGGTTTTTCCACTTTTGAAAAGTAAACCTTTATACTTAACATAATAAAAACACTGCTGTTCTGGTCTGAGGGCTTTACTGGTGGCAGCATGTCGATCGCTCACATCACTGCTGCAGTCAGTCACAGAGCTTAGAGGTTCTGCCAATATAGACTGCCCCCGAGGTCAGTGATTGGCTGCAATGGTGAAGCACACTGTTGATGTGATGCCAACGATGGAGCCAAAACATTGAATACAGCGCAGCCATAAAGAGCCTGGCGCTTGAGCCAATGAGATTGAATAGCTGCTCTGTTTGTTATGTCTAAAAGAGCATTTGGGATTCAACTTTTTAAAAGAGAAAACCCCTCTTAAGTAATGATAGAAATGTAAATTAAATTGATTATCTTTCTGAATATCTACAATGTGCTCATCACGGAGTCGATGTTAACATTAGAGATGGGTGAACCCGCAGATGTTCGGGTACAGCAAAACACGAACAGACTTTTTTTTTTTTTTTTTTTGTAGTAGTCCGGGTTCGGGACCTGACCTTACCCGTACTTAAGCCTGAACCTGAACTGTAGTTATAAAATGGTGGCTAGGGAGGCTTGCAAAATGAAGTAAAATGAGGATTAAAGCAGAAGCATTATACTTACCTAGTATCCGATGCTGCAGGCACATCTGGGTCCCACTCATTAACTTTCTCATTATTTAACACACTCCGACTCAAACAGTCAATCACAGACACCCACTCTCTGTGACAGTGTCTGTGATTGGCTGTTACACCCCCACCGATTGTGCCGGCATCTGTGATTGGTTGCCATTTGCAACAAACCTACCATCATAGGGGTGTAAAAATAAGTAAATAATTAAAAAAATTTGTGTACGAGTTTGCTGTATTTTTGATTCTAAGTGCAGATAAAGCTGACAGCTAAGGGCTGCCATCCCCTGGCTGCCGGTTTTACCTTGGCTGGCAATCAAAATTACAGTGGATACCATTTTATTTCAAATTTTTTCAATTATTAAGAATAAATATTTTTCTTGATGCCCTGGTGCGGTGGCATCTGGGTGATAGAAGGGGTTAATAACAGCTGAGTACTTGATGGCTGTCATTAAGCCAAGATTGATAATGTTCAGACTTTTTAACTGCAGGTTAATGAGCCTGGAAGTGGTGTGTCTGCTGCCACCAGAGACTCAGTAAGTATTATGCTGCTATTTTATTCACCTTTTTGCTTATTTTTACAGCACCCCCAACTAAACTCAAACAATAACACAGGCTTTTCAGGGAAGTCCGTGTTTGGGGTCCATGGCTGAACTAGTGTTCAGTACAGACTCTGAACTTTCTAGTAAGGTTTCGCCCATCACTAGTTAACATCAGTTATTTTAAAGATCCACAATATCAACAGAATGTCTATTAAATTTCAATGTTAATTTCTTTGACATTAAAAAGCATATAAGATTACACATAACAAACGATGTCCCAGTGACCCCACCAATGATGGGGGTTGCTGGGACATAGTTATCTGATCGCTGAGGAGCTGTCAAACAGGTAGACTAACCAGCGATCACGAGAACGCTGTTATCCAGGGTAAACATCAGGTAACTAAGCGCAGCGCTGCGCTTAGTTACCCGATATTACCTTGGTTACCAGCTCCAGTGCTTGCTGTGCGGCACTGGGAGCTGGTAACTATGGTAAACAGCGGGTAACTAAGCGCAGCGCTCTGCTTAGTTGCCCACTGTTTACCCTGGTTACCAGCTCCCCGCACTTGCTGTGCAGCGCTGGGTAGGTTGATGATCGTTGGTCCTCCTGCTGTCACACATGGAGTGCTGGCAGCCCAGCGGGAGACCAACGATCGAAAATGGCCCTGGCCATATGTACCAATGATCAGCTCGCTGATCATTGCATGTATGTCACACATAGCGACATCGCTCGAGGTCGCTGCAACTCACAAGTTGCAGCGACATCGTAATGATTCGCTACATGTAAATCTGCCTTAAGAGCATTGTGTCTTCAGAGACATAATTATTATTTAATCTAAACCTTGGCATACAAATAAGATTACTCTCAGTGAAACAAAATGATTGTTGCAGTAACAAAGCAACCACCTATTGCGTATGGGTGAATCCTACCAATCTGCCAATGGAGAGGTCTGGGAAGAGAAAAATTTGGCAAACGAAATTCAGTATACCTGAAATCTTGAAATAGATAAGCTACTACAAATTTTTTCTGGTGAATTAGAGCAAAAACATTTTCAGGACTTTGATCCGGTGGCCGAGTCGGTAGTGTGCAGCTCCTAAGAAAGAACCTTGGAGATTCCTATGTAGCAGGATGTTTGCACCGTTCTGGATCTGCAGCCCAGGTCTATCAAAGAGGCAGCAGGATAAAAGTGCAAAAATATTTTTGTAGAAGTCTACTGTGTGGCAACAGATTATGCTGGCCATACATAATACCCCGTTTCCCCAAAAATAAAACAGTATCTTATATTAATTTTTGCTCTCAAAGATACCGTATATACTCGTGTATAAGCCGAGTTTTTCAGACCAAAATTTGGGCTGAAAAGTCCCCCCCTCGGCTTATACACGGGTCATATACGGTACATGGAATGGGGGGGCTGTGTCCCGGGCTGTGGAGGCTGGAGGAGGCGGGGGAGGCTGCTGTATGAGCGGCCCCGTCACGTGGGGCCGCTCATTATATATGCACTGCTTCCCCCTGTCAATCAGCGGCAGGGGAAGCAGTTCATATAAGCCCCCCAAAAGCTGGGCCCTATGTCCCGGTGTTCTGATCGGCGCCGCTCCTCGGTGCGTCTTCATCCTCCCGTCCGCGCTGGCTGCATCCGGATCTCCGCTGTCGCAGCGATATGACGTCATCGCGCGACGGCCGGAGATCCCGGATGCAGCCAGCGCGGACGGGAGGATGAAGACGCAGCACCGAGGAGCGGCGCCGATCAGAACACCGAGATGGTAATGTATAAGCAGCGGGAGGGGGGGGCCCTTACAAGGGGGGACAGTGCCAGCTTTTGGTGGCTGTTGGTACCCCCAGGGGGCTGCTGGGTACCCCTGGGGGTTGCTGGGTACCCCCTGGGGGCTGTTGGTACCCCCAGGGGCTGTTGGTACCCCCTGGGGGCTGTTGGTACCCCCAGGGGGCGTTGGTACCCCCAGGGGGCTGCTGGTACCCCCAGGGGGCTGCTGGGTACCCCCAGGGGGCTGCTGGGTACCCCCAGGGGGCTGTTGGTACCCCCAGGGGGCTGCTGGTACCCCCTGGGGCTGCTGGGTACCCCCAGGGGGCTGTTGGTACCCCCAGGGGGCTGCTGGTACCCCCTGGGGGCTGCTGGGTACCCCCAGGGGGCTGTTGGTACCCCCAGGGGGCAGTTGGTACCCCCAGGGGGCTGCTGGGTACCCCCAGGGGGCTGCTAGGTACCCCCAGGGGGCTGCTATATGTACCACTGGGGCTGCTGTATACTACCACTGGGGCTGCTGTATACTACCACTGGGGCTGCTGGGGCTCCTGTATACTACCACTGGGGCTGCTGGGGCTCCTGTATACTACCACTGGGGCTGCTGGGGCTCCTGTATACTACCACTGGGGCTGCTGGGGCTCCTGTATACTACCACTGGGGCTGCTGGGGAATCTGTATACTACCACTGGGGCTGCTGGGGAATCTGTATACTACTACTGGGGCTGCTGGGGCTCCTGTATACTACCACTGGGGCTGCTGGGGAATCTGTATACTACCACTGGGGCTGCTGGGGAATCTGTATACTACCACTGGGGCTGCTGTATACTACCACTGGGGAGGCCTGTATACCACACTGCTGGGGGCTGTATACCTGTGCTGGGGTCCACCCTCGGCTTATACACCAGTCAATAGGTTTTTCCAGATTTTTGGGGCAAAAGTAGGGGGGTCGGCTTATACACGAGTATATACGGTATGCTACATTTTATTTTCAGGGGTGTCTTGTTTTTCCATGAAGAAGAATTCACATTTACTGCTAAACAAAAAATGAAATTATCATCTCCTTGGAGTCCCCAATACGGTATTCCCAACATCCTCTGGCATCTCCCAATACAGTATCCCCAACATCCCCTTGCAGCCCCCAATACGGTATTCCTTATCATCCACTTGCAGCCCCCAATATGGAATCTCCATCATACCCATCATCCCCTTGCAGCCCCCAATATGGTATCCCCATCACCCCTTTGCAGCCTCCAATATGGTATCCCCATCACCCCTTTGCAGCCCCCAATACAGTATCTCCATCATTCCCTTGCAGCCCCCATCACACACACACACTTTTTTCTCACCTACCTCAGAAGACATATACATACGGTGCCGCAGGCCAATCAGAGGCCAGCAACTAACGTCATGCGGTGACATTAGCTGCTGACCTCTAATTGGCCAGCGGCACCGTGCATCTACAGCATCTAAGGCAGGAACCTGAGAGCGGCACCAGAATACATGCAGCGGTGGGCACCAGGAGAACGGCAGGAGGTTAAAAGATGAGTCACAGCCTCATGTCCTGGTCTTCTGATCGGCGGGCATGCTGTCCTACAAAAAAAATTGGTATTTTCTTATTCAAATGCTTGTTTTATGCAGTTTTTAATATAGGTTTTGATGGGAATACACACTGAATGCCGAGTCCAAAAAACGCAGTATGAAAATACCTTAAAGGTATGTACACACAACTTTTTCATGTAGATTCTGCCTGGAATAAGACTGAAAATCCACTGTAAAATGCTTCATAAAATGCACATAATGCACAGAAATGCCAAATCAATAATGCTTTGTACATGGTCAGTCTTCATCCCCCTTTTTAATCGATTCAGTGTTTGGAAACGATAAAGCAGTACTTATTTCTAGGGCAGCTTCTGTTGGGATGCCAACCCTCTCTCTGTACCCCACAGGACAAAGTATAATATGTCAACAACAGTCCCCACAAAAACAAGGACAAAACCTCTTAACAATAGTGACGTCTAGAGTTTTCATAAAGTGGCCTCACCTGGGAAAGCTTTGTTCTAAAGCACATAGCAGGGTACATGCCCACGATGATATTACACGGTGTCCTGTCTCCTGCAGAGAGACTAGTGATATCCACAGGTGAACTGAGCCACCTGTGCCCACAATCAGTGTTCTGGGCAGGCAGCTTTCTCCCTGCATTCAAAAGCTGAGATCGCAGTCGTCTTTGCAAGAATAAATTGACACACAGTGAGTCGAGAAGTCGCCCCGCATTTTAGTTTACGTTGCAGAGAAAACAGCCACAGTGTACTACTCAAACTTTTGGATATAGCGATAACACGCTACGTCCAAACCACTGCAAACACATACCCTTAATATGAAAACACTGATGAGTTTATGCTTCACTGATTTATTAAAAACTATGCAATACTGTGAATATACTGATTCTATCAGGCATGTCTTATAACAGTGGTCCCCAACCTAGGTCAGCGGACCTGGACCAGGCCGTTTAGTTCATTGTATCGGTCTGCGGCGCCGCTGCTGCCCAGCGCTACACACTGAAAGTGTGCTCTGTGCTCACTGTGTGAGGTGGATGCAGCCCGCTTCCCTGCCCCTCAGTGATGTGGCTTCCAGCAGACACTATTATGAGGGACATGGCGGTGTAGATGTAAGGTGAGCCAGTGGCCAATCAGAGGCCAGCAGCTAACATCATCGCATGACATCACATGCGGGCCTCTGATTGGCTGACGGCATCTGCGTCAGTTTGCTCAGAGCACCAATGGAGGACCGGTGAGAAAAGTGTGAGTGCGTAGTTTTTCTTTGTAGGTACCACAATTGGAGCTGCAAGGGGAAGATGGGGATATTATGGGCTGAAAGGGGATGATGGAGATATTATGGGCTGCAAGGGGATGATGGGGATATTGTGGGCTAAAAGGGGATGAAGGGGATATTGTGGGCTGTAAGGGGATGATGGGGATATTGTGGGCTGCGAGGGATGATGGTGATATTGGGGGCTGCAAGGGATTATGGGGATATTGGGGGCTGCAAGGGCATGATGGGGATATTGGGGGCTGCAAGGGCATGATGGGGATATTAGGGTATGATGGATATATTATGGGCTGCAAGAGGATGATGGGGATTTTATGGGCTGCAAGAGGATGATGGGGATATTATGGGCTGCAAGGGGATGATGGGGATATTATGGGCTGCAAGGGGATGATGGGGATATTATGGGCTGCAAGGGGATGATGGAAATATTATCGGCTGCAAGGGGATGATGGGGATATTATGGGCTGCAAGGGGATGATGGAGATATTATGGGCTGCAAGAGGATGATGGGAATATTATTGGCTGCAAGGAGAGGATGGGAATATTATTGGCTGCAAGGGGATGATGGGGATATTATGGGCTGCAAGGGGATGATGGGGATATTATGGGCTGCAAGGGGATGATGGGGATATTATGGGCTGCAAGGGGATGATGGGGATATTATTGGCTGCAAGGGGATGATGGGGATATTGTGGGCTGTAAGGGGATGATGGGGATATTGGGGGCTGCAAGGGGATGATGGGGATTTTGTGGGCTGTAAGGGGATGATGGGGATATTGTGGGCTGTAAGGGGATGATGGGGATATTGGGGGCTGCAAGGGGATGATGGGGATATTGGGGCTGCAAGGGTATGATGGGGATATTAGGGGATGACGGATATATTATGGGCTGCAAGGGGATTATGGGGATTTTATGGGCTGCAAGAGGATGATGGGGATATTATGGGCTGCAAGGGGATGATGGGGATATTATTAGCTGCAAGGGGATGATGGGGATATTATGGGCTTCAAGGGGATGATGGGGATATTATGGGCTGCAAGGGGATGATGGGGATATTATTGGCTGCAAGGGGATGATGGGGATATTGTGGGCTGTAAGGGGATGATGGGGATATTGGGGGCTGCAAGGGGATGATGGGGATTTTGTGGGCTGTAAGGGGATGATGGGGATATTGTGGGCTGTAAGGGGATGATGGGGATATTGGGGGCTGCAAGGGGATGATGGGGATATTGGGGGCTGCAAGGGGATGATGGGGATATTAGGGGATGACAGATATATTATGGGCTGCAAGGGGATTATGGGGATTTTATGGGCTGCAAGAGGATGATGGGGATATTATGGGCTGCAAGGGGATGATGGGGATATTATTAGCTGCAAGGGGATGATGGGGATATTATGGGCTGCAAGGGGATGATGGGGATATTATGGCTGCAAGGAGATGATGGGGATATTATAGGCTGCAAGGGGATGATGGGGATATTATGGGCTGCAAGGGGATGATGGAGATATTATGGGCAGAAAGGTATGATGGGAATATTATTGGCTGCAAGGAGAGCATGGGAATATTATTGGCTGCAAGGGGATGATGGGGATATTATGGGCTGCAAGGGGATGATGGGGATATTGGGGGCTGCAAGGGGATGATGGTGATATTGTATTAGGGGCTGCAAGGGGATGGAAAAATTAGACATCCCCTTAAAATAAGGCATAGCTGATCTTTGGGAGTAAAAATGAATATAAGACAGTCTTATTTTTGGGGAAACAGGGTAGAAAACTCCAACTCTCTCAATAGCCCCGACCCATATGACCAAAGCACCGCCCCTGTGCCACCCCATCCTGCTGGGCCATGGAAAAATAGTCTTGCATGAAGCCGGTCCCTAGTGCAAAAAAGGTTGGGGAGCCACTGTCTTAGAATATGCAATACAGATATGAAATATAGTGTCCCATAAATTAGTAATCCGACTGATCTTTATCTCATTAATAATGGATGATAGGACAATGCCTTTATATGAAAACACTGGTTTACCTTAATATAGGTAGACTATGAACTAATGATATAAGATATTAGAATAACAATAATGAGAAGAATGAAAAACCCTGAAGAATAAATAGACGACCGCTAGTTTATTGTACTAAGTTTCAGGCTAATTAAAAATACATATGAATATACAATACAAATTATTAATAATCACTGTATTAATATTATACCATTGTCACTAAACCAGAACAAAAATGTGCCTTTCACTCTCATTAAATTAATCCCAGATGTAAAACCTCTGGGACTCACTTGTAAAATCTATGGTAGGCCTTTATACTAAATAATTGACAGTCCTTCAAAAACAATTTATGATTTGGTCAGCAAAATATACTCGTCAAGAAACTTTTAAGAGAATCATCATGCACTCGTCCTAGAAGATCTGCATGACAGCTGCTTGGGAAATAGAGTTCTACAATCTAGTTTAATTAACGAGTAAATGTTTAATCTGGGATATAATCTACCGGTTGAATACGCAAAGAAATCCCGAAAGACAGATAAAGTAGACACATTTCACCATTTTAGACATCCTTTCCACAAGGTAAAATTAACCACACATAGGTGGATATTAAGTGACTTAACAATGAATGTTAGATATTTAACGGCTATAAAATGTGTCATGTTCTGAGAATGAAATTATACTCGGGGGGGAGGGGTGGTAACTGTAGAAATGGTCCAGTAAGTCACCACTATAGGATGACAATAGGAAACGTCCTCCTATTTGCCAACGCTGCAGTTATGTGCTTTAAAACTGAAATAAAAGATAAGCTTTAAGGTTAAGCTCCCATAATAAGTTATTGATGATACATATTTTGTGATTCACAAAAGAAACGCAGGTTCTTACTGTTACTGGATGGAATTTATAGCAATCTCCTGTCCACTCTTTTTTATGCAGTGTAAAATGACTTGTGGTGCGATTACAGTGAAACTATACTTGTAAAGTGTGTTCTTATTATTTTACCTTTGAAAAAAAACATTCAGAAATTATATAAAAAAAAAATAAAAAAATAAAAAAAGCTGTTAACCTGGGTGATTAGAGATGAGCAAACATGAGGCTGTTCGGGTTCCAATGTTCGGGACCCAAACTTTGATCTCAACGTCACTGGAAGTCACTGATTGGCTGTATGAATTGCTTAGTGAAATACTTCAGGGGGCAAGAGGGTGGACTTTTTCATTTTAATTTTGCCCATCACATTACTGATGAAAACTAGGATTTCAGCCCTAGTGCACACCAACCACTGCATATGGCTCGCACTGGCGTGGGCAGCAAGCATGTCAGCACTCAGGAGACATCAAGCACCTGAACGCAAGCCCAGAACAGGTTCGCTCATCTCTACTGATGACACTTGTAGGGTCCTCACTGCTGATCAACCGCTACCTTGGCAGTGCTTTTTCACCTCCACCTGGCTTACACAACCCCTGGCAAAAATTATGGAATCACCTGGCTCGGAGGATGTTCATTCAGTTGTTTAATGGTCTAAAAAAAAAGCAGATCACAGACATGGCACAAAATTAAAGTAATTTCAAATGGCAACTTTATGGCTTTAAGAAACACTAAAAGAAATCAAGATAAAAAAATGTGGTAGTCAGTAAGGGTACCTTTTTTTAGACCAAACAGAGGGAAAAAATTATGGAATCACCCTGTAAAGTTTCATTCCCAAAACGAACACCTGCATCAAATTAGATCTGCTCGTTAGTCTGCATCTAAAAAGGAGTGATCATACCTTGGAGAGCAGTTGCAACAAGTGGACTGACATAAATCACGGCTCCAACACGAGAGATGTCAATTGAAACAAAGGAGAGGATTATAAAACTCTTAAAAGAGGGTAAATCATCACGCAATGTTGCAAAAGATGTTGGTTGTTCACAGTCAGCTGTGTCTAAAACCTGGTCCAAATACAAACAACATGGGAACCCTGTTAAAGGGAAACATACTGGTAGACCAAGGAAGACATCAAAGCATCAAGACCGGAAACTTAAAGCAATCTGTCTCCAAAACAGGAAATGCACAGCAAAACAAATGAGGAACGAATGGGAGGAAACTGCAGTCTATGGACCGAACTGTAAGAAACCGCCTAAAGGAAATGGGATTTACATACAAAAAAGCTAAACAAAAGCCATCATTAACACCTAAATAGAAAAAAAACAAGGTCACAATGGGCTAAGGAAAAGCAATCAGACTGTGGATGACTGGATGAAAGTCATTTTCAGTGATGAATCGCGAATCTGCATTGGGCAAGGTGATGATGTTGGAACTTGTGTTTGGTGCTATTCCAATGAGATTTATAAAGATGACTGCCTGAAGAGAACATGCAAATTTCCACAGTCATTGATGATATGGGGCTGCATGTCAGGTAAAGGCACTGAGGAGATGGCTGTCATTACATCTTCAATAAATGCCCAAGTTTACATTGACATTTTGGACACTTTTCTTATTCCATCATTTGAAAGGATGTTTGGGGATGATGAAATCATTTTTCAAGACGATAATGCATCCTGCCATAGAGCAAAAACTGTGAAAACATTCCTTGAAAGAAGACACATAAGGTCAATGTCATGGCTTGAAAATAGTCCAGATCTCAATCCAATAGAAAATCTTTGGTGGAAGTTGAAGAAAATGGTTGAAGTTGAAGAAAAGGCTCCAACCTGCTGTTTGTCACTCATTAAAGGGAACCAACCACCTCAGATGACGACTATAAGCTGTTAATACATGTCCCTGCACCCTACCTACACCATTCCACCTATGTTTTTCTTCAGAATATTGATAAATGTAAACCGAAATAAACACTTTATAAAATTACATGCCTGCGTATTTCTGGGCGTCTCCTTCTGTGTCAGTTACTGGAGGGCTGTGTCTCCAGCAGCATGACTGGCTTCTCTAGCCCTCCCTCTTACTTTGCAGGACGTCACATGAAGGGGGCGGGCACGCAAGGCAGCTCCCGTCCCTTCATGTGACGTCCTGCAAAGTAAGAGGGAGGGCTAGAGAAGCCAGTCATGCTGCTGGAGACACAGCCCTCTAGTACCAGAGCACGAGGGAGACGCCCAGAAATACGCAGGCATGTAATTTTATAAAGTGTATATTTCGGTTTACATTTATCAATATTCTGAAGAAAAACATAGGTGGAATGGTTTAGGTAGGGTGCAGGGACATGTATTAACAGCTTATAGTCGTCATCTGAGGTGGTTGGTTCCCTTTAAGTCCATGCCTCAGAGACTGCAAGCTGTTATAAAAGCCGAAGGTGGTGCAACAAAATACTAGTGATGTATTGGAATGTTCTTTTGTGTGTTTGTTTTTCATGATACCATAATTTTTTTACTCAGAATTGAGTGATTACACATTTTTTTTCCCTCTGCTTGGTCTGGAAAAAATTACCCTTACTGACTACCACATTTTTTATCTTGATTTCTTTAAGGGTACCTTTACACGCGGCTACATTTCTTGGGTGGCTACAGGTAACTTACTGGTTGCAGTGAAATCATGGAGACAAGGTTCTATCTTGTTGCTGTGTACAAATGGAATAATCTCTCCATGATTTCACTGCAACCAGTAAGTTACCTGTAGCCACCCAAGAAATGTAGCCGCGTGTAAAGGGGCCCTTAGTGTTTCTTAAAGCCATAAAGTTCCATTTGAAATGACTTTAGTTTTGTGACATGTCTGCGATCTGCTTTTTTTCTACAACATTAAACAACTGAATGAGCATCCTCCGAGCCAGGTGATTCCATAATTTTGCCAGGGGTTGTATATGCACTACTGGCATTTTTGATATTTGGGTTCCACCTGTGTCTTGCTCCTGGTATCATGCACCTTCTTCTATCTGCATTGTGCAGACATATGCGACTGAATCTCATATAGATATTTATCAGTACTGCATCGTATGTTTGGCTATTTGTCCCTATTTTATCGACTCTTTGTATTTGTCTATATGCATATTATTGCACTTTACTCTAAGTTGTGTGCAGTACTTTGATTGCATCTCTACCTTTCCTTTCTCAGTGTTTAAGGAGGTGTAGCCAATTATGAACTATGATGCTTTTTATATGCTTCTACGATGTATTGTGGGGGTCAGCGTATCTGTATATCTCTTTTAAATGTTTTAATGTGTGTTTTTTGCTATGGATTCGCAATAAAATTATATGATGTTACTATATTGGTGTGCACTTTGCTTCTTGCATTGTGCTTTTCTTCTTGATTTTTTTTCCTTTAAATTTTGTGTGTTTGAGTGTGTGTGTGTAAATACATATATTATTATGTGTTAATTTATAGGGGCACCATTGATTCCATGGTGCATGTACACGAGATAGGGATACATACAAACCCAAGTTAAATAACTTATGAACAAACTACAGTGACAGACTGGTACAGAGGGGAGAGAGGACCCTTCCCTTGTGGGCTTACATACTACAGGGCAATGAGGTGGGAAATAGTAGGTTGGGTCTGCTATAAGTGGTGGTAAAGCGCCGGGTCCAGTGGTGGTGAGGTGGCACTGTGGTCATTGCAGACTATAAGCTGTTCTGGAGAGATGGGTTTTCAGGTACTGCTGGAAGGTTCCAAGTGTAGGGGATATAGTCGGACGTTTTGAGGTGCAAAATTCCAGAGGATGAGGGATGTTCGGGCGAAGTCTTGCAGGCGGTTAGATGAGGAACGTACAAGTATGGAGGAAAGGAGGAGGTCTAGGGAGGATTAATGATTACGAGTTGAAAAAGAAAAAGGAGGGGCGCAATGTGAAGAACTTAATGGGTTCTGTGGATTTTGGTGGGCAGTATTATTCCCTCACCTGAAGGTGTTGTGCACCTTCGCACAACACCAGTAGAAAGCTCCGGCGTCCTCCTCCCTTACCGCCGGCGACACCAGCCGCTACTATGCTGGTCCTCCCAGTGTGTGGTTATTAAGGGACGTAATAAAGGTTTGGATAATAAGAACCATCCAGTACCGTCTTCTTCAGCGCTCCTAAAAAGACTGTTCTTTTTGGTTTCACTTTGATGATTACGAGTTGAAAGATATCGGGATATTAGTACAGAGATATAAGGGGGGGGGGACAGATTGTGGATGGCTTTGTAGGTCATTGTTAGTACAGTAGTGTGAATTGGATACGGTGTGGAATTGGGAGCCAGTGGAGGCATTTGCAGAGGGGAGAAGAGGAGCAGCAAGGAGAGAGGTGGATCATTAGGGCAGCAGAGTTAAGGACAGTGTCATGTCACCGTTGGACTCAATGGCTTGTGTTCCTGCCCCGGCCACTGGAAGGCACCGGGTTCCTTCAACTGGTGGTGCGGTTGATAGGGGGCCGGGTCCTCTTAAGGACTTGCTCCTTTGACAGCTGCCTCTGTTGCTGGGTATCGCTGTGTTTCTCCTGTGGGTGATGCTGGTACCAGAAGAGAGGTTCCTGCAGAGGCGTCTGGTAGGCGCAGGCTTCTTTTAGAAGTAGATTGGTTGGTACCAGTCGTGCATCAACATCTGGCCTGGTTCTAGGGGTGGTTCGGATGAGGTCATCAGGCTGTGAGCTCCAGCCTATGAGAGAAAACCGCACCCTTCAAATACCTTGGAGCCTTTCTTGCAGGAAAGATATAGTCTTGGTTTCCACAGCGATCTAGTGTGTGTTTGTATTTTGACTCTGACCTTTCAATGGATTTTGACCCTTCTATAGCCAGAAGATTTTGTACCTTTGCTGCCCTCCTGGTTTGACCCCGACTCCTGACTATGCTTTCAGGTCCTATTTAAGATTTCCTTTCTGGAGACCTTCCTGCTCCGATCCGCTGCTCATCACAGGCACCTACCTCCTGGGCGCCGCTGTAATTCCAGAAACCTGTATAGGAGTAAAGGGTCTTGGAGTTTCTCGGGGTGCTGTCTTACCAGCAGCTCAGCCTCGTAGCGGATGGTCGTCACAGACAGATTGGAGAGGTGCAAGAGTGTTATCTGGAAGGCCACAGAGGAGGTTGCAGTAGTCAAGACGCGAGATGATGAGGGCATGCACTAGTAGTTTAGTAGATTGGAGGTTGAGGAAGGGACGGCAGGAGGTGGCAAGAGCTTGAATGTGTGTTTTGAAGGATAAGGCAAAGTCAAGGATTATTCAGAGGCAGCGGACTTCAGGTACAAGGCAAAGTGTGATATCATTTATTGTGATAGATGGACCAGGTAAGGGAGGTGTGCGAGACGGGTGAAAGATGATGAGCTTAGTTTTGTCTACATTTAGTTTAAGGAAGCGAGAGGAGAAAAAGGAGGATATGGCTGATAGACACTCTGGGATTCTGGACAGCAGAGAGGGGACGTCTGAGCCAGAGAGGTAGATCTGAGTGTCGTCAGTGTACAGGTGGTACTGGAATCCATGGGACTTTATGGGTTGTCCTAGGCCAAGAGTATAAATGGAAAAAAGAAGGGGCCCTGGAACATAGCCTTGAGGGACCCCAACAGAGAGGGGATCGGGTGAGGAGGTTGTGTTGGAGTGGTAGACACTAAATGTGCGGTTGGAAAAGTAAGAGGAGATCCAGGAGATGGCAATGTCAGTGATACCAATGGAAAAGAGGATTTGTAATAGGAGGCAGTGGTCAACTGTGTCCAATGCAGAAGACAGGTCAAGAAGGAGGAGGATGGAGAAGTGTCCATTAACTTTGGCGGTAATTAGGTCGTTAGTAATTTTTGTTAAGGCTATTTGGGTGGAGTGGTGAGGGCGGAAGCCAGATTGAAGGTTGTCAGAAAGCTGGATGAGAGGTGGGAGGAAAGTACAGTGTGGACATGCTTTTCAAGAATTTGGAGTTGGACGGGAGCAGCGATATTGGGTGGTAGCTGGATGTGAGTTTGTGTCGAGAGTTGGCTTCTTCAAGACAGGTATAATTGTTGCGTGTTTGAAAGCGGAAGGAAAGGTACCCCAGCTTAGTGATAGATTGAAGAGGTGGGTTAGGGTTTGGATTAGCATGGTTGTGAGGTTGGGGAGGAAGTGGGAAGGGATTGGGTCCGATGCACAAGTGGTGAGATGCAATTTGGAGAGGAGGTGTGTAAGTTCTCCTTCAGTGATGGAGGGGAGGTTGGTTAGTGGGGGAAGGGAGTGGTCTGGCATACATAGAGGTTGTGATGGTTGGGTAACAAAGACTTGCCTGATCTGATTGATCTTTTTGGTGAAGTGTGTTGTGAAGTCTTCTGCAGAGATATGAGAAGTGGGGGGTGGAGGAGGGAGTTAAATGTGTTGAATAACTCCCTGGGGTTGTGGGACAAAGAGGATATGAAGGTAATGAAGTAATACTGTTTAGTGGTGGTAAGTGCTGACTTGAATTTGAGAAGTGCTTGTTTGAATGCTGTGTAGTCTTCTTGTGTTTTCTTTCAGCCCCGCTCAGCAACCCTAGACTCCGTCCGCAGCTTTTTAGTGGTGTCTGTGCGCAGGGTTGTTTGTTGATTCGTCGAGTTCTGCCGTGAACGAGATGGGTAACTGCATCAATCGCTGCTGTGAATGTAGAATTGTAGAAAGCGGTGGTGTTATCTGTGTCATGGAGTGAGGATATGGAGATAGTTGTAGAATAGAGTCAGAGAGTATGCGAGTCTCAACATGTGTGAGGTCTCTGCGAGGGTGTTCGAGGTAATGGACATGGGTGGCAGGTAAGGAGGACAAGAATGAGAAGGTAAGTAGATGGTGGTCAGATGGAGAGAGGGGAGGTTGTGGGCTTAGTTAGGGGGCAGAGGTGGGTAAAGATGATCTAGTGTGTCTGTGTGTGTGGCTGTGGAGGACCATTGAGAGAGGCCAAAGGATGAAGCAAGTAACATGACTTTGGAGGCAGTTGACTGGTTGGTATCAATGGGAATGTTGAAGTCACCCACGATGATGGTGGGGATGTCAACAGAAAGAAAGTGAAGAATCCAAACGGAGAATTGGTCAAAGAACACAGTGGTTGAGTCTCTTGGCCGATATATGACAGCCACTTGGAGGCCGGATGGAGAGAAGATACGGACAGAGTGCATTTAAAGGATGAGAGGATAAAAGAGGGGGGAGGAGGAGGAATTGCGTTGAAGGTGCAGTTGCTAGAAAGGAGAAGACCCACTCCTCTTCCATTTTTGCTGCCAGAGCGAGGAGTGTGGGAGACATCAAGTTCGCCACAGCACAGCGCAGCAAGGGAGGCCGTGTCAGAGGGTGTCAGCTATGTTTCTGTGAGGCCCTGGAAAGTCTGCGAGACGTAAAGAGGTAGTGAATCAAATGGAGTTTATTACACATGGAACAGGCATTCCTGAGCGCTCCAGGGAGAGGGGACAGTGGAGAAGGGGGCAGGGGAATAGGTTTTATATTTAAAAGATTGCGGTTGTGTCTTGCAGGTGTGGGGTGATAAGAGGGAAGAATAATGGGTAATACTGGCTGTGGAGGTCCCAGGTTGGGAGATACGTCGCCAGCTGATAAGAGAAGCAAAGAGGGAGCAAAAAGGTGCTACTGCCATTTCTAATTGTCTATATATAATATATATATATATATATATATATATATATATATATATATATTTATTTATTATATATTATACACACTATCATTCAAAAGTTTGGGGTCATTTAAAATTTTCCTTAATTTTCAAAGAAAGGCACATTGTTTTTCAATGAAGCTAACATTAAATGAATTAGAAATACACTCTATATACCAATTGTGTGTGTGTTAGGTTATGTGTAAGAAATAAATGTGACGAGTGTGCAGAAGATTGCGGTGGCAAGATTGTTATTCATGGCAAGGAATGATTGTTAATGATTGCGAGGGCGTGGATCAGGGCCGAGCCTCCCTCCAGGATGGAATACTTACGACAAGTGGCGTATATCATATGAACAGAGGAGAATATATATAAGAAAAGGAATGCCTTTACAATGTTTGAAAAATTGTGGGATCCATGGTTGCAGGTGGAGGATAATGTGTCAGGAGGTGTATGAGCGACGACTGTGACAAATGTTTTCTTTTATACTGCTGGACCTGTGGCTAAAGAAGAAGATGGAGGATGTATATACGAGGATTCTAGATATAAGTGCTATTGTTTGTATAGAAATGCATACAGGGAATCTGTTCATGAGTATGGAGGGTGGGGGGTGGGATCCATAGTTGGGTTTATTATCATATAAAGGTAAAATAATGTGATATTGTCTTTCTGATGTGTGTTGCAATATTATGCTGAGTTTAATAAAAAACATCTGAACAAAAAAAAAAGAAATACACTCAATACATTGTTAATGTGGTAAATGACTATTCTAGCTGTAAACTTCAGTTTTTTACTGCAATATCTGCAGTGCATAGGTGTACAGAGGCTCATTTCCAACAATCACATCAGTATTTTAATGGTACATTGTGTTTGCTAACTGTGTAAGAAGGCTAATGGATGTTTAGCACAAGTATGTTAGCACAGCTGAAAACGGTTTGGCTGATTAGAGAAGCTATAAAATTGACCTTCCTTTCAGAAGGAAGTTAAGAATCTGGAGCATTACATTTGTTTGTTCTATGAAACTCTCAAAATGGCCAGAAAAAGAGAACTTTCATGTGAAACTCGACAGTCTATTCTTGTTCTTAGAAATGAAGGCTATTCCATGTGAGAAATTGCCAAGAAATTGAAGATTTCCTACAATGATGTGTACTACTCCCTTCAGAGGAGAGCACAAACAGGCTCTAACCAGAGTAGAAAGAGAAGTGGGAGGCCCTGCTGCACAAATGAGCAACAAGCCAAGTACATTAGAGTCTCCAGTTTGAGAAATCAATGCCTCACAGCTCCTCATCTGGCAGCTTAATTAAATTGCACCCGCCAAAGGTCTGCAATGCTGTAATTGCTGCAAAGAGCGCAATTCTTGCCGAAAGCAAAGTTTTAAGGAAAAAATTATTATGTCAAATAAAAATCATCATTTCTAACCTTGTCAATGACTGGACTATATTTTCTATTAATTTTGCAACTCATGTGATAAATAAAAGTATGTGTACTCATGTAAAACACAAAATTGTCTGGGTGACCCCAAACCTTTAAATGGTAGTGTGTAATTTTTATATATTATATATTGTGAGGTATAGCGGCGTCAGGGAGGCAAAGACACGGGATCCAGGCACCACTGGTCACAGCACACGGGTTTATTTGGCCCCAAAATGTAGGAAACACAATAGTTCACAAAGAACATTCCTTATTCCCCTTACTTCAGGGGCCGCTACTTAGCTTCCAGCCACAATGTCTCAGGCCTGGCTCAGGGATGCTTCTCTCCCAGAAGCTCAGGAAGTTGTCTTCACTCCCACACTAGAGACCACACCCCGCGGTCTAGCTTCCTTTTATCACACCCCAAGCCAGTAAGCAGAACCAACACAAAATCCCGGGATGGAGTGCGACCTGTCAATATGGAGGACGCACCCAGGGAGGCACATACCGGTCGCAGGGGCCCGACCCGGTCGGTGCCTCACACCCCCCCCCCCCCCCTATGTTCAAGCGTATGGGGCTGAACACAAGGCCATAACCCTGGGCCCTGCGTGCAGACCGCGTCACGGCACGGAGAACCAGCAGAGCCAAGCAGGGGCACCCGGGATACCAGCGGTGCCAGACCCCACGAGCAACCAACCCGTTCGGACCCCCGGCACCCACGAACCCCGGACGGGTACCAACGACAGAGGCCTGGGGCCCCACGAGCAACACGGGGTTTGCCCGCGGTACTGCTGCACCGCTCCGGACGGCGAGTCGGCGCACTGGGCTCTGCACCCGGGAATCAGTCACATTAAGTCCTCTGGGTATCCCGGCGGCGGGATTCTCGGGCTCTGGGCCCTGTCTGTCCTTCATCTGGGGGGCCATATACTCGTTCCACAATACCCGGAACAAGGGCATATCCCTCCCCAGCACAACATCATAAGGGAGATCCTTTACCACCCCCACGACATGTTGAACCCTCCTGGCTGGGGTAGCAAACGTGACACGCTTCGTCGGATACCTGCGATGATCCCCATGGACACTCATCACCCTGACCTTTCGGTCGGTGGGTTTGGTCCTGGAGACCAAGGAGGCACACACGAGGGTCACGTTGCTCCCTGAGTCCAGGAGAGCCGTCACTGCATGACCATTAAGCCGAACGCGGCACAGTACATTCCCAGTGTCCCTGGGGTCCGAGCGCCCTTGTCCGACGAGGTGGGTGAACATGGACCGCCTCCTGGAGTAGTCACAGTCCATGGGTTCCCCGTTGAGGGGACACTGTGCCATCATATGTCCCACCTCCTGACACCTCCTACATCGGGGTTGACCTCCGTTATACCAGGGGCTGAACTGCGGCGGTCCGGTATGCCGCTTTGCTGCAGGGGGAGGGCCGTTCTTGGCCTGAGCCGGGTGCTCGCTCACCCGGGGTCCGGATTGGGGGTCCCTGCTGTCTGGTGTGGTGGGCGCGACCTTGCGGTTAGCCCGCTGTGTCCCCGTGTCCCGGATCAAGTCCTGTGTGGCCACATGGCGCTCCACCACATTTACCAACTGGTCTAGGGTACCCGGGTCACTGTGTCCCACCCACCGTTGTATGGGGACGGGCAGCGTACGCACGAAGCGATCCACCACCACCCGCTCTACCATCTGGGCCGGACTCAGTGCTTCAGGCTGCAGCCATTTCTTAACCAGGTGTAGCAAGTCATAGGCCTGCGAGCGCACAGGTTTGCCTTCCTCGTAGGCCCATTGGCTCACCCGTTGTGCCCTCACGTAGGTATTAACCCCGGTACGGGCCAATATCTCCCCCTTCAGGGCTCCAGGGCATCCTCGGTACACAAGTCTATGTAGGCCTTTTGGGGATCACCAGTCAAATAGGGCGCCAGCACCTCGGCCCACTGGGCGACCGGCAGTCTCTCCCGTCCAGCCACCCGCTCAAACACGGCCAGGAAGGCCTCCACATCATCCCCCGGTGTCATCTTTTGCAGCGCTTGTCTTACCCTTTTCCGGACGCTGCAGTCATCACCTGGGCCTTGGGGCGGTTCCCACGGTCTGGCACGAACAGCCTCGGTCAGCAGGGCCATCTGTTCCTGGTGTCTTTGTTCCTGCTGCTGCAGTGCTTGGAACTGCTGCTGCTGAGCCTGAACCAGGTGTTTGAGTACCTCCTCCATGCTGGCGGTGGGCTCGTACTGGAATTTAGCCGCTTGGATCCTGGACATGCGCTGCTGGGCACCCCGCAAGAGACTGGCGGCTATAATGACGGCTGCTCCTCTCACTTAGCTGCCGCTCATTAGCCTCTTGAACAGTCACTTTCACCAGCGGTTCTGGAAGAAAGGGCGACAGTAGCGCGGGCTTCACCAGGAACGATTGCTACACCTCACCGGGCCGGCATTGCCCGCATTCTCCACCATATGTGAGGTATAGCGGCGTCAGGGAGGCAAAGACACGGGATCCAGGCACCACTGGTCACAGCACACGGGTTTATTTGGCCCCAAAATGTAGGAAACACAATAGTTCACAAAGAACATTCCTTATTCCCCTTACTTCAGGGGCCGCTACTTAGCTTCCAGCCACAATGTCTCAGGCCTGGCTCAGGGATGCTTCTCTCCCAGAAGCTCAGGAAGTTGTCTTCACTCCCACACTAGAGACCACACCCCGCGGTCTAGCTTCCTTTTATCACACCCCAAGCCAGTAAGCAGAACCAACACAAAATCCCGGGATGGAGTGCGACCTGTCAATATGGAGGACGCACCCAGGGAGGCACATACCGGTCGCAGGGGCCCGACCCGGTCGGTGCCTCACAATATATATATATATATATATATATATATATATATATATATATATATATACACACACACATATATATCTATATATACACACACATATATATATACATATATATATATATATATACACATCTATACACATATATATATACATACACACATACACATATATATATATATATATATATATATATATACACACACATATATACACATATATATATATAAATATATATATATACATATACGTATCAAAAAAGTTTCACTGCAGCACTCCTCAAAATAAAGTTCAGTAGTCCTTTATTTCTGGCTTCAGATGGACCAACAGTCAAGCTTGACAAAGGGCGTGTGTGCCCGATACGTGGCCATCTCCTGTCTGTTGGTCCATCTGAAGCCAGAAATAAAGGACTACTGAACTTTATTTTGAGGAGTGCTGCAGTGAAACTTTTTTGATACGTATGTATGTAAGGCTGTGATGTAAGCCAAGCTGCTCTGCACCCGGAAGTTGTTTGCTGCTTAAAAGGTTTTCTTTTTTATATATACATATATATATATATATATATATATATATATATATATATATATATATATACACATATATACATACATACATACATACATACATATATATATATATACACATAGTAGATTAGTATATTGGTGCAGCACAGCTCCCCTTGGTGCTCAGCAGTCACAGCTCCTCTCCTCCTTGCTGTATAAGTATACAAGATAAAGAACTGCAGCACTCTTCTTTGTGAAACAACCGCCTTTATTCGGCCATCAGGTGGGGGGTGACAACGTTTCGGGATCCTGTCCCTTTCTCTAGCCTAGAGAAAGGGACAGGATCCCGAAACTTTGTCACCCCCCACCTGATGGCTGAATAAAGGCGGTTGTTTCACAAAGAAGAGTGCTGCAATTCTTTATCTTGTGTATATACACATACATACATACATTATATCTTTATTATTGAGGACCTGTCACCAAACCAGGCATGGCGATCTAATTACAGCACTGAATGCAGCATGTCTGCTGAATCCAGGCAAGGGGTCCCCCAGCCCTTGAGCCCCCCTGTATCCCGAGATAATACACTTTGAAAACTTACATTGTGGAGTCAAATAGGAGGTGGCTTGTGGCTGGAGCCAAAGGGCAGTTTCACACCCCCTGCATGTTTAATCTGCCCACCGCTGCCTCCCTGATGCCAATCATTGTCTCCCTCGCCTGCTGCATAACACAGAGCTTATTGCAGTGATGCCCGCTTTGCCCCGCCCCTTGCGGTGATGTCAACGCTTATACCTGCCCTGCTCCATGGTTAACATGGAGCAGGGTGGGGAAAGGCGGTGATGTCAGAGCAGGAGGCCGGTCGCCCCGCCTCCGCAGTGACATCACCGCTTATAGTGTAGTAGTCGAGGTGGGTAATTATGAGGGCATGGACTAGTAGTTTAGTAGATTAAGGGTTGAGGAAGGGACTGATTCTGAAATATGTTTGAGTTGGAGGCGGCAGAATGTGGCAAGGGCTTGGATGTGCGGTTTGCAGGACAGGGCAAAGTCAAGGATTACTCCGAGGGAATGGACTTCAGGTACAGGGCAAAGTGTAATGTCATTTATTGTGACAGATGAATCTTGTTGATATTACCAACTTCTAGAATTGTATAAATTTGTTTTTACATGTTAGAAAAAAATACAGAATAACCATATTATAAAAGATGACAAAAAAAACAATAACAACTAGATTTATGTTTTATTTTGCATCTTTTATGCAAAGGTCTCATTGAGGCTCAACCATTCTATAAGATCAACACTGTAAAGGACATACTTTATCTAATCCCAAGTGAAGCGAGAGGAGATAAGTTATGAGACACAATTTACAGAATTGATGGCATATGACAAACAGAAAAAATGACTCCAGCCCAAATATTAGTATATTGACTGCTTGTCGGCTGGAATCCATTGCCCCTAAGTAATTATTGTTGCTGAGGCTCATACAGTTAATAGGCATCTTCAAACTTTGCGCATATTCCAACTGGATAATTTAAATGTAAATGAGGAGTGAAATGCTCAAACAAAATCTGTACTTTGCTCCCAAGGTGAAAGCAATTTTCAATTTTTCTCCCTGCATCAAAGAAAATTAATATTTTGGAAACATCCATTTTTGAAGGGTTGTGTTCTTAAAAATAAAAAGATAGAGTGCATATTTAAAGGAAGAACATATTTTTATTGCATTGCGCCCACAGAACATAATTTCACATTTTAAGCTAAATCAAATTTTAGATGGAAAATGGCAAAACAAGTGTCTGAAAAATCTTAGACTGTTCATGTTTTTATGATCTGCTCTGTGCATTAAACAAACACAAAACACCCCAACATTAACCCCTTCATGACCAAGGACATATCTATACACATCATTGGTCGTGTCCCTCCATGATGTGAGCTCACAAAATCGGTGCTGTTAACCCTTTGAATCGAGCTGTCAATCACTGACAGTGCAATCCAAAGCACGGCATTGGGGATCACGCCATTGCCCACCAGCATCGGAGGTCCTCCTGCAATGATTTCTGAAATTGATTAACACCAACTCTACTTAATTAGCAATTGGAAAACTTACAATGCTGAATACATGAATGGAAAATTATACAGACATACAAACGACCTCATTAAATCTTTCTCTCTGTGAAACACAACTGATAAACTTGTACAACTCAACGAGTTATCACAGGAACATAAAAGACACTTGACTTTGAAGCTGGCACAGAACATACGACCATGCCTGGTGTTATGACCCTCTATGAAGACAATCTTCATCTCAAAGAAATCTGCGGTTTATAATGGCTACTGCTATCATTACAGAGATCGCGATCAGAGGACTGAAGCACAATGCTATTTAGAGTGTCTGCACATTGCTTCTGAGAACACCTTTCTGCTCTCCAGTTTAAAAAGTAGTGTGAACACTCTCAGACATGGGCGAAAGATCAAAACTAAAGGAACAGCACCGGCTAACCTTATTTTACCTTGCAATGATGTTTATCCACAGACTGTCTGGAAATGGAAAGTTTTGTCACAGTAGCCCCAACTTATGGCTTGATATTCTGCAGTGGGTTATGGATACGTTCTTTTGTTTCTGGGAATGACCGAACTCAGCAGATAAATATGGCAGTCAATGAGTAATCTTATAAAAAATACAATAGCAAAAAAACCACAAAACATCCCAGAACAAAGGCTTCTGACTATATATATATAAAAAGCTAGTGTTACTTTACAAAGTGTGACTTACATTGTAAAAGAGATTACCGTATATACTCGCGTATAAGCCGAGTTTTTCAGCCCAAAAATTGGGCTGAAAAGTCCCTCCCTCGGCTTATACGCGAGTCAATGTATACTGTATACAATGTATACAGTATACAGCGCCCCCCATCAGTATACAGGGCCCCCCCCGACGCCATCCTGTAAAGGAAGAGATTAGTATACTTATCCCTCCGCTGTCCCGCTGACGCTGTCCCGCCGCCGCCATCACGCTCCTCCATCTTCATCCAGCGTCTTCCGTCTTCTTCCGGCTTCCTCCGGTGGGCGCAGGCAATGACGTCATTGTCTGCGCGACCGAGGAGGAAGCCGGAAGAAGATGGAGGATCGCGATGGCGGCGGGACAGCGGCAGGGATTAAGTATACTAATCTCTTCCTTTACAGGATTGCGACGGAGGGGGCCTGTATACTGATGGGGGGGCCTGTATATAGATGGGGGGGCCTGTATATACCTCTGGGGCATCTGTATACCACTGGGGCTGCTGTATATAGATGGGGGGCCTGTATATACCTCTGGGGCATCTGTATACTACCACTGGGGCTGCTGTATACTGATGGGGGGGCCTGTATATACCTCTGGGGCTTCTGTATAATACCACTGGGGCTGCTGTATACTGATGGGGGGGGCCTGTATATACCTCTGGGGCATCTGTATACTACCACTGGGCTGCTGTATATAGATGGGGGGGCCTGTATATACCTCTGGGGCATCTGTATACTACCACTGGGGCTGCTGTATATACCTCTGGGGCTTCTGTATACTACCACTGGGGCTGCTGTATATACCTCTGGGGCTTCTGTATACTACCACTGGGGCTGCTGCTGTATACTTCCACTGGGGAGGCTGCTGTATACCACACTGCTGGGGGCTGTATACTTGTGCTGGGGTCCACCCTCGGCTTATACACGAGTCAATAGGTTTTCCCAGGTTTTGGGGGCAAACGTATGGGGGTCGGCTTATACACGGGTCGGCTTATACACGAGTATATACGGGTAATTAGTGTTTGATGCAATTTTGGCATACTTTTACCCTTTTTAAACCGACAGTTTACGGAGGAGAAAAAGTGGACAATGCTAACTAAAATGAACCGTAGTGGAAAGGTTTCAACCCATCTATATTTGTAACAACATTTTGAGAAATTTACTTTTCCAAAGCTGAAAATACATGAGATATTATCAGTTGAAGGTTTTCTCATTCAACATCTCTCATATGAAAAAGTTTGGGCACCCCTCTTAATCTTACTCATTTTTTTTTTTGTTTAAAATTTGGTTTTTGCAACAGCAATTTATTGTGATATATGTAATAACTGATGGACACAGTAATATTTAAGGATTGAAATGAGGTTTATTGTTCTAACCGAAAAAGTGAAATATGCATTTTTTCAAAAATTGACAGGTGCAAAAGTATGGGCACCTCAACAGAAAAGTGACATTAATATTTAGTAGATCCACCTTTTTCAAAAATAACAGCCTCTAGTCGCTTCCTGTAGCTGTTAATGAGTTCCTGGATCCTGGATGAAGGTATTTTTGACCATTCCTCTTTACAATACAATTCCAGTTCAGTTAAGTTTGAAATTCGCCGAGCATGGACAGCCCGCTTCAAAACATCCCACAGATGTTCAATGATATTCAGGTCTGGGGACTGGGATGGCCATTCCAGAACATTGTAATTGTTCCTCTGCATGAATGCCTGAGTAGATTTGGAGCGGTGTTTTGGTTCATTGTCTTGCTGAAAGATCCATCCCCGGCGTAACCAACTTTGACACTGATTCTTGAACATTATTCTCAATTATTTGCTGATACTGAGTGGAATCCATGAGACCCTCAACTTTAACAAGATTCCCGATGCCATCATTGGCCACACAGCCCCAAAGCATGATGGACCCTCCACCAAATTTGACAGTGGGTAGCAAGTGTTTTTCTTGGAATGCTGTGTTTTTGTGGCGCCATGCATAACGCCTTGTTGTATGACCAAACAACTCAATCTTTGTTTCATCAGTCCACAGGACCTTCTTCCAAAATGAAACTGGCTTGTCCAAATGTGCTTTTGCATAACTCAGGCGACTCGTTTTGTGGCGTGCATGCAGAAATGGCTTCTTTCGCATCACTCTCCCATACAGCTTCTCCTTGTGCAGTGTGCGCTGTATTGTTGACCGATGCACAGTGACACCATCTGCAGCAATATGATGCTGCAGGTCTTTGGAGGTGGTCACCATTCTTCTTCTCTGCCTTTCTGATATTTTTGTTGGTCTGCCACTTCTGGCCTTTACAAGAACTGTCCCTGTGGTCTTCCATTTCCTTACTATGTTCCTCACAGTGGAAACTGACAGGCTAAATCTCTGAGACAATTTTTTGTATCCTTCCCCTGAACAACTATGTTGAACAATCTTTTTTTTTTCAGATCATTTGAGAGCTGTTTGGAGGAGCCCATGATGCCACTCCTCAGAGAAGATGCAACTAGGAGAACAACTTGCAAGTGGACACCTGAAGTAGCTTTTCTCATGATTGGATACACCAGGCTATGAAGTTACCAAACCAATTTAGTGTTTCAGTAAGTCAGTAAAAAGTAGTTAGGAGTATTCAAATCATGAAAATCAGAAGGGTGCCCATACTTTTGCACCTGTCAATTTTTGAAAAAATGCATATTTCACATTTTTGGTTAGAGCAATAAACCTCATTTCAATCCTGAAATATTACTATGTCCATCAGTTATTACATATATCACATTGAAATAGCTGTTGCAAAAACCCAATTTTAAACAAAAAAAATGAGTAAGATTAAGAGGGGTGCCCAAACGTTTTCATATGACTGTACATAAATACTCAGCTCAGCAGAGAGGAGAAAGCCCCTGCCAACCTCCTCTGTCAGTAGCTTACATCCCCTAAAAACCGAAGGATATATTATTTAAATTTCAAGAGGCCCCATGCAATTTAGATGGTTGGTCAGCACCGCCATTATTGGACAACTCTTATCTTATGTTTAAGGGGCATAAACTAGGGGCAAAGGCAGAACTTTATGTTTTTGGGACTGAATGGGAAATATACTAACATGGACCCCCGCTTACTATGTCATTTGTAACACGTGCATAGGTGTCTGTTCTTTTGGCCCACTTAATCATTTTCTTAAATCCCTGTAGCAATGACGCTAAGAGAACTTGTGCTGTCTTCACACTCTACAGTACATCACGATGTAAGATCATAGCCTCAGTACAGCTGATGTATTATCAGGTCGTATTTTGAATAGAAATAATGAGAAACAGACCTTTGTGTGATCCTAGAGAAACTATGCAGGGCTGTGAAAGTTTCTAATAACCCAAACTCCAATAAAAATATACCTTGATTTTATGCCAATGTGCATTAAGTGGTGTGTCAATACCGTAATACTTCACAAAGAGTTTGTAAAGTCAAATATTCAGTAGATAGGTGATAAATGACAGATCAGTGGGGGGCCAACAACTTGGACACGCATTTATCATTATAACAGAGGATTCTATCCCCCCCCCAGATGCAGATAAGGGGAGCATTTTAGCAATCATAGCATCAGCAGTCAAACCTTTATTGATCTAAAATGTTAAGGGGCTGTCACATGTGTCAATATCGCTAGCGACATCGCCGAAAATGACGTGTTCAGCGATGTCGTTAGCGATATCGCAAGTGCGTCGTGCTGTGTGACCGCACGACACAACCACGATATATATCGCTGGTTGCAGGTTGACAGGTTTACGAGGATGAACGTAAACCTGGCGATCCGCAATAGTGATGTTGGCGGCGATCCAGCCTATTCAGCAGCATTGCTGCGGATCGCTCGCTGCGTTGATCCCAGCCCAGTGAGCAATGGCTCCACCCGCATAGCAGCGGCATCAGTGGCAACATCTTGCCGTGTGACACCAAGGCTGCGATGATGGAAGTGAGCGTGCACCCGCGCATCGCTTCCAACATCGCAGCCTTGGTTGCTGCATGTGACGCGGCCTTTACACTCACGCTGTGGACAGATAAACGCTTTATGCCAACTAACAATAAGGGCTTGTTATTTAACCAATTTGTACATAACTATTAAAGCAGAATCCATTCCAGAGCAATACCTTAAATGAAAATAAATTGAAATTATCACGAAGGGCCGCTTTACACACACGAACTTCTGTGTCCAACTTCTGAACAGATCTCTGGTTGCAGTGAAAACATGGACACATTGTTCCATTTTGTGGCTGTGTACAAATGTAACAATGTGTCCATGATTTCACTGCAACCAGAGATCTGTTCAGAAGTTGGACACAGAAGTTGGTGTGTGTAAAGTGGCCCTACGGCTGGCTTCACATTTGCGTATGGGAAGGCAGCGTATTGCTGCGTTCCCATACGCAGTCAAACGCATGCGCACTGCGTTCCTATGTTTAACATAGGAACGCATGGTGCCTGCGTTTGCTGCGTTCGGGTGCGGATGCGGACGATATCTGCTGCTTCCGGTGTCCAGCATCCGCACCCGGGACGCAGCATGTTGGGTTTTTTTGTGCGTTTGGGGAGCTTGGACAATCAGCAAGCGTCCCCAAGCGTACAAAAAATGCATTGGCTTCAATGGGTCCGCAGTGTCCTCTGCATGACACCGCAGGAGAACGCTGCGGACCCATTGAAAAATCTCCCAGTGGCCGCCGGTGATGTCACAGGAGCTCACCGACGGCCACCGGGAGATCAGCTCAGCCTCTGCTGTCC
This sequence comes from Allobates femoralis, assembly GCA_033576535.1. Lineage (NCBI taxonomy): Eukaryota > Metazoa > Chordata > Amphibia > Anura > Aromobatidae > Allobates > Allobates femoralis. The sequence goes on along the minus strand of JARQOC010000004.1, from coordinate 246,878,789 downwards.
TCCTTCTCCCCGCCGCCTGTAATCTCCTAGCGATGTCGGCGGGGAGAACAGCTGATGTGAGAGCTGTTTGAATCTTCCCGCGCCGACATCTCCTCTCAGTGTCGGCGCGGGAAGATTCAAACAGCTCTCACATCAGCTGTTCTCCCCGCCGACAGTCCCGGAGCTTACCGGCGGCCGGGGGGGGCGGAAATCTCCGGCGCTGATCTCCGCCCCCGGCCCGCCCCCGGACAGCGCCGATTGGCTGCCGGGCTCCATAGTGATGTGTCCGCAGGCGGACATTATCCGCTGCGGACACATCAAAGTGTCCCTGCTTCTGACAGCGTTTGTGTCTGCATGCCATCAGCATGCAGACACAAACGCTAATGTGAAGCCAGCCTACGATCTACAAATTGCTGCAGGTTAGGAATCAGAAACACCTAGCAATCTGCTGTTAATGCCATTTGGTATACCTTGTTAACAGACACAATGAAGAACAACCAAAGCAGATCTGTATATGTAAATATAGTGATAAAATGTAGGTAAGAGACTGCATAGCTCTGAGCTGCTCAAGAAAATGTTAGGCTGCCTTCAGACTTGCAGATGCATCTGCAGCGTTTTGCAGATGCATCTGCAAGCATCTGCATGCAGACCGCGGCCCCTATGTTTATAATGGTGCGCACGGCGGTCTGCAGATGCTTGCAGACCGCTGTGCGCTCTCATTGCCCGCCATTAGTGATCTGTGCGCATGCGGATGCCTGCGCACAAATCACACACTCTCGCCCGCACCCGGCATCTGCAGACCGCCGTGCGCACCATTATAAACATAGGGGCTGCGGTCTGCATGCAGATGCTTGCAGATGCATCTGCAAAACGCTGCAGATGCATCTGCAAGTCTGAAGGCAGCCTAATTAGAAACCACCTTTAACAGAAAAGAGACATGGCCAATATGCAACCACTCGTAGCAATACCATGCAAAAGCTTAGGCGTTAACTTCACCAACCTTGGTAGTGCAATGTTATACAAAAGTTCCAAATGTAGTACAAATATTTATCATTCAGCATGAGCCACTGAGACAAAGCTGACATAAAAAGCTTTGAAAAATCACAAAGCTGCACTAAAATTCTACGATTTTAGGCATTCTTGTACAACTTTTGCCTAACTCTGAACTCTGAGAAAGTGAGTGTGTGGAAGGATCTGGAGCGGGATGGGGGCACGGCAATTCTAGTGAGGCGTATATGGTGACCCCACTTCTCCAAAAGTCCTATTTTAACACCCACGTATGAAGACCAGCATGAACAACACCAGTCATGCTTCCCAAATATTAGATTAGACAATTAGTAAATTTGACATATTGTGCTGAAATGAAAAATATTATATCCAAGCATTTTAGTTGCCAACAATTTAAGAAAACTATTATGGCGCAAAGGTTAAAAAAAACTATGTTCATAGCTATACGCAAGATCTAATTTCCCAAAGTTTACATAATTTAGATAAAAATGTACACAAAGAGGGAAAAGTCGACTGTATAACCATGAAGACAAAAAAGAGATGAGAGGGATAGATACACAAATGCCAGTGACTAACATGGTAACTCAACCCTCGACAGACATTAGTAGTTTCAGGAAAACAGCCAAGACTTTAATCACATTTCTTTTCAAACACAGCCAGGGATTTGGAATTGCTGTTATTCCAGGAGATGACCCTAATACAGTGCTTAATCAAAGTCGTTGCCAGCGAGAGAGCATCCTGCAGGCTTTAATAAAAACCAATTTCACAAAAGTCACTATGTCAGAATCATGCTGAACCTGATTAAAAAAAATACCTCTGTAGTGGAGAAAAAAATACACAAAAAAGGAAACGCACACTTTGCATCTAAGGACAATAACAATAATACTGGGAAACTCTCTACAGTAAACAGGTGTTTTATGGCTTTATTTGATCAGGGAGTTCCCATTATATACGCTAATCACTTGGAATCTATTTCATTGCTTTCCAGAGTCTCGAAACACTGGCATCAGCTGCATACTGGAGGTCTTGTTAGTATGTATGGAAATTGAAAGAGAAATTACTCTACGCCGAGGTCAACATAATCTGCGACAACAAAGGTGACGGAATAGCAAGGTCAGCCTTGTGTCTCACCGATAAAGAAGAAATAAATGCCTAGAGCAGACTGGTGTCCCATATAAGTTCATGGTAGAAGATGCTCTATATATACATGTAATGTGTTTTTTTTTTTTGTTTTTGTTTTATCTTTAGTATGTGCTTCTGAATATACCAAACTTGTATAGCAGCTATACAGCAGGTGTGTCAGTAATTAACCTTAGTGGTCCACACCCTATTTAGCATAATACTATTTCCTATAAAGCTATCCACAATTTTGGAATACTTTTAACAATATACCTGAGGAAGACATATTATACTGTCGAAACGCGGTGTATGTGCTTTTTCTTAAGAAATATTAAAAAACTCTTTATGAAATTATAAGAAGCTTTGGATCATAGACCTCTGGGAGCGCAAATAGCCTGGTAAAAAACTCTTTTGGATCCATATAAGTTCATAGCACTTTCTCATAACTGAAGGATGAAATTCTAATTTAGATGTATTCCAGCAAAAAAAAGGGAATCTGATGCCATAATATTGGTTACTATATTTTTGAGAAATTTAAGTTAGTCATATTACTAACACATCGAACCATCTGAAAATGTGCAGTTGGCAACCCCAAATTAAATGACCAGGCAGCCATCTTGGACTTTGTGAGCACATGGGTATGGGTGTTGGGAGGAAAGAAATTTGCTTTATTTTTATATACAAAGTGTGAAAGTGAAGTGCACTGGTAGATCTCTCTTCTAACTGTTGTGAGCTTATAATCCACAAAACGTTGTGCTTAGAGAATTTGGCAAGTATCAAAATTGAAATTAATCTTTTAGACATTAATTACAATTTTCATACATTTTTTAATCTTATAATGGCCGAGGCTGAGATCTCAAAAGTTCTTATCTTCTTTCTGTACATATTCATCACCACGATATTTTGTTTACTTTAAGCACTGCTACAGACAAGATCATAACTGGAGCAACATAGCAATGTAACGGACGTAACACAATCATTGCACCCTTTAAAGCCACATATTTTTAACATTTACCATGCGGCCAGAGATTTATTTGATAAAAGCATAAGAAACCAGAATACCTACGAAATATCTTTGGCCTAATTTTAATAAGGCATTGCTAGGCACTATAACCCTGCAGATAACACCATAATATCACCCTGGATTGAAACATTTGCCGAAATCCAATAAATACAATGTTATCAAACCCATATTTTTCTGAGATCATGCACATCCTAATATTACCATGCTAGCATGTTTGTAAATATGATATAAATATATGTCAGTTGTATGTATTTTGGTATGTATCACAATTTTATCTACTACAGATGTAGCAGATATCTGCATGCTAAACTCTGTAACCCCACCCCCACCAATGATTGTTAGCTATGTGCATACATTGTACATTATAAGGAAGCTGCTAGTCAGAGATGGTGGTGGGTATACATACAGCAAGAGGACTACATGGCACAAGACAACTAGTCCTTAAATGATAATCTCCTGCTAATAAAACATATATATTTTTTTTTAATAACACGCCACCCAGTAAGTGACACATCATTGGAATCAGGGTCTCTGCCCCATCTATATTACGTTGCTCTTAAATTACATAGTAAAAACCCACTGACAGATACTATTTAAGAGAATTAGTTTTATCTTCCACTTCTCATATATTTCTTATCAGTTTGTTTGTGAGTCAGGTCATCATACCAAAATTACTGGTTTAGCTCCTCTATGCTTCTTTGGCTGAAAGTTTCTCAGACACAATCTAAAATCTAATCAAAAGCCTTCCTAGAAGAGTGGAAGCTGTCTAGTTACCGAGTCATCTCCTAACCCTCATAAGTTAAAAGCTCATAGGCATTATCATTATTTGTCTTCTTACTTTCCGCCATACAGTGTATTTATCATTCATTACACCAACAATACAGTTTTGATACTAGTTAAATGATTTTTTCTACTTTGGCCAGCATGAAACATGTTAAAATACTCTACGTAGCCCTACTGCTGCTTTCACAATGCGATTTTGTTAAATCCGATGCTGTCCGATGAAAATCAGACAGTATCGGATGCACTAAATCGGATGCCATCAGTCCGATTTTCTAACGGATCTTGTTGATCGGATCCGATAGAAAATCGGACCAATTGCATCCGATTTTGTCTGATTTTCTATCGGATCCGATTTAAACTCCAGCAGTCTGGGATTTGGAGCATGCTCAATACAAATTTTCCGATCCGCCATCAGATCCAATTTTCCATCTGTTCCCCATAGACTACCATTTTACTTTAATCGGAACAAATCGGATCCGATTTGATCCGATTTTTCACTCGGAAACCAAAATCGCAGCAGTCTACAATTTTGGCTACAGAAAGAAATCGGACAGAATCGGAGGCAAATCGGATGCCATTAAGTGCAAATCCGATCCGATCTCCATTGGAGAACATGGGGGCTAATTCGGATCCGATGCTGTCCGATTTTCATCAGACAGCATCGGATTTCACAAAATCGCAATGTGAAAGCAGCCTAAGGAAAAAAAAAAATTGTAGAGAAAATCACTTTCACCCTTGTAATCTTCTTTTGTATATTATCTGATCTAGATAATGATTTTAACTAGGTCCATCACGTCTCTTGTATATTTGCACTTTACGGAAAGATCACACTTTCTATCGAGACGCCTTGCCAGAATGTGTGCTTGACATTTCGACCAGATGCTTCTTTACAAATTACAGTTAAATAAGTAAATGAGACTCAAAAACAAAAATATGCATGCTATTAGCTGAGCCACAAGGGAAGAAGCACAGGCAAGTGCGAAGGTAGGTGTCAAGACAAACCTTTGACACTGACAAGTAATTATGCTTTAATACTTTTAATTGCACCCATTGGGTATGAGGCACAATTAAAAGGTGATTGAACATGCCTTAAGAGCCAACTTTCTTCTTGACTTATGCTCTCCTTCTGTACACATCCAAGACATACGTAATCAATTTTTCATTTCACTCCAATCACTTTCCTACCTGACAGGTCTAGAACTACTGCTAATGAGTGTTTGGAGACCCACCACACCCCCTGAAAAAGGAAGCAAATTAATATTTTACATTCAATTACTGAGTATGCAAAACCAAGTGTCATTGCTAAATAATTTCAGAATACAGATTTCAATGTATATTGACATTTCTGCCTCATCAGCAAAAAGTACCAAATGGATATCTGGCTTGTTCATTAATTATGAATTCCAAGAGACCTTTCTCCTCAACTACACAAGGACTCTTATTTTGTCCACCAAGTTAAAACGTATAAATTAGAGGTGGTTCCAAGCAGTATCTATACATATATTAATGGGAAGTTTACTTTGGCAGCAGCTTATTTCACTTAAAAAAAAAAAAAAAAAAAAAAAAAAAGAATTGGACAAATTCAATACTTCCAGTCTTCTGTTCCAACATCTGATCATAAAAAAATGATGAAGGCCCTATCATACATGTTAGATCATCTCTAAATGTTGTCTAAGAGCATGAGCACCATAAAACAGCATATCAATACTGCTGCTTGAATATACTTATACTGATAATTTCTTCCTATATTTGTATGGCAGATAAGGCTCTACAAAATACAGTAGTGCTTGAAAATGTGTGAACCCTTCGAAACTTTCCACATTATGGCATCAATTTGACCTAAATGCCTTTCACACAAGCTGATAATGCAAACCAAATCAACTGAGTAAAATATATTAGATTTAGTAATTTTATTTATTGAGTAAAATAATCTAATATCACATGTCTGAGTGGAGAAAGTATGTGAACCTTTAAAATTAGAAAATAACTTGACGCTGAAATTACCGTATATACTCGTGTATAAGCCGACCCCCCTACTTTTGCCCCCAAAACCTGGGAAAACCTATTGACTCGTGTATAAGCCGAGAGTGGACCCCAGCACAGGTATACAGCCCCCAGCAGTGTGGTATACAGGCCTCCCCAGTGGTAGTATACAGCAGCCTCCCCAATGGTAGTATATAGCAGCCTCCCTAGTGGTAATATACAGGCCCCAGCAGTATTACAGCAGCCTCCCCAGTGGTATATACAGGCCCTAGCAGTATTACAGCAGCCTCCCCAGTGGTATATACAGGCCCCAGCAGTATATACAGCATCCCCAGTGGTATAAATCAGCCTCCCCAGTGGTATATACAGGCCCCAGCAGCATATACAGCAGCCCCAGTGGTATATAGCCCCCCCCCACCCATCAGTGATATACAGGGCCCCAGCTGTGTATACAGCAGCCCCAGCTGTATACAGCGGTACCCAGTGGTATACAGGGCCCCAGCTGTGTATACAGCAGCCCCAGCTGTATACAGCGGTACCCAGTGGTATACAGGGCCCCAGCTGTGTATACAGCAGCCCCAGCTGTATACAGAAGCCCCAGTGTTATACAGGGCCCCAGCTGTGTATACAGCAGCCCCAGCTGTCTACAGCGGTACCCAGTGGTATACAGGGCCCCCCTTGCTTGTGGCAGACCTGTAAAGGAAGAGATAATTATACTTATCGTGTCGCTGCCGCCGCTCTGTCACCGCCACCGCGCTATTCCGGGTCTTCAAGCTTCCTCCTCCGGCGCACAGACAATGAAGGAAGCATGAAGACCCGGAATAGCGTGGTGGCGGTGACAGAGCGGCGGCAGCGACACGATAAGTATAATGATCTCTTCCTTTACAGGTCTGCCACAAGCAAGGGGGGGCCCTGTATACCACGGGGGTGGGCTGTATACCACTGGGTACCGCTGTATGACTCGTGTATAAGCCGAGGGGGGACTTTTCAGCACATTTTTTGTGCTGAAAAACTCGGCTTATACACGAGTATATACAGTAGTCTGTTTTTTTTCAATGAATGAAATGACCATCGGGTAAGAGGGAATGATCAGTTTTATTTAAAGAACAGGGACTTATTTAATTATGTCATTTATGGGTCATCTCTCTGCCTTTGATTTGGGGTTGCAAACAGAGCCCGAATCTTTCCTTGCATGTCGGCTTATCTAACCAGCCAACATATGCCTCTAACAACCGCAGATGGATTGGGGATCTACCTACAGCCATTAACCAGTTAAATCCCGCTGTCGGTCTCTAACAGCAGGATTTAACACGCGTGTCATTCCCACTCCCATTGGTGAAGTGACGTGATTGCGTTGTGCTGGTTGTTATGACTGCCAGGGGTCAACTGATGTATCCTGTGTCTGTTATAAACAATCCTCTTGAGAGTCGGCGTTCATAGCAAAAACTATTGCAGAATTTCATATTTTTCTATTTTGTTACACTTGGAATGTTTTTTTTTCCCACTTACAAGAACATATGATAAAATATGTGGTGTCATTCAATAGTCCAACTCATCCTGCAAAAAAACAAGTCCTCACATGGCTAGATCAATAGAAACATTTAAAAAAAAATATTTTGCTTCTTGGAATAAAAAGAGGCAAAAACAAAAGCACAAACACAAAAAAAAAAATCAGCTGGTCCTAAGGAGTTAAGTGTATCACTGCACAAACAAAGACAATTTCAGGGGACCTCAGAAAGAGAGTCGCTTATTGAGTTGGAAAATGTTACGTAATTAACAAACGCTAAAGAGTTTCAACTCCAGGAATACACAGTCATACAGACTATGTACAAATGGAGAAAATTAAAGAACATTACTATCCTCCCCAGGAGTGTAGATCTAAAATGATCACTTATCAAACTGTGAAGTCACAAGTAGAAATCAGTGAACCTTTCAAGGTTTGGTTCGGGTCCCCGATCTTTCAGGTATTGAGTAAACCAGTTCAGAGTTCGGGTACTTTACGTTTGCAAAGCACTGGAACAAGCATGCTGTGGTCGGGTACAGTTGGTGCTTGGCCCAGTGACTGGCTTAAAAGTGTTTGGGAGAAGTATGTGTCCAAAATGGATTAAAAAAAAAAAAAAAAGAAGAACACTGCATTACAGCATAAATACCTCATAGCAGCTGTGAGACGCAGTGGTCTAAATATCATGGTTTAGGCCTGTTTTACTGCACCTGGGCTAGATTTGCTTGCCATCTCTGACATAGCAAAGAATTCCAATTTACATCTGCAAATGTTAAAGAAAAATCTTAGAACATCTGTTTATGAGCTGACTCTCCAGACAAAGTGAGCTCTGCAGCAAAACAGCTACCCAAAGCTTTGAAACGGCCAAGTCAAAGTCCAGACCTTATTCTCAGGACTGTGGAGTCGGAGCCCATTTTTGGTGGAGTAAGAGTCAGTATAAATGGACCGATTCCGACTCCTAAAATATATAATAAAATTGTGTACAGTAGTTCAATGCAGAATGTGCTGAATATGTTTTCATAGGAATTTAAGAAAGTTATGAAATGTCCTATAAATGGCTGTTCTATTACCGATCTGAAGATCTACGCTTGGTTTTAGCTGAGATACGTCTGTGCCTCACTTTAGCTACAATAAAGCTCCTCCTCTATAGGGAAGTGTAAAAAGTAAACACACTCAGAAAGAAGGAAGGCCTGCACTCATCTCAGAATTGCTAGTGAACAGGAAAACAAGATTAAGGTAATTAAATCTTAAAGCATATTTAAACTTTCAATAAACTGTGCATAAATCAATAGTCCAGTATATATATGTTCACTCTGTACGCCTAATGCTTGTTTGTTTTTATCTCTGCGCTTATGTTTGCAGAGGTTAGCTGCTCTGATGGCTATTATATGTACATACAACATACGGGGAAAAAGGGTTCTAACATTTCAAATTCAGAAATACAGAAACAGGACTGATGAAGACTTATATATATATACTAGCTGTAGTACCCGGCTACGCCTGGGTTAATAAATAACTGCTGTTAGCTATAACAAAATAGAATTTGAATATGTCATGTTAATGATCTGTAGGAAAATAGAAGCTGAGCTGTGATTGGTTGCTATAGGCAGCCTAATAAATCTCCAGCCAACACTATACCCTCCCCCTGGCCGGGCAGTATATATTACCTAACACATACACATAAAAGGCAGCTCATATGACTGACATCTGCCCCAATTCCCTATATGGCACATGTGTTGCACATTGGATGTTTTTAATCAGATGTTTATTTTTGGAAATTAAAGATACCAGACGTATGAGGCAGTTGTGTGAGGCGATTTGTGCACATCTGTGTCTGTCTGTTTGGTGTGTGTGTCCCTGGGGTGTGTGTGTGTCCCTGGGGTGTGTGTGTCCCTGGGGTATGCGTGTGTCCCTGTGGGGGGAACCCTGTTGTGTGTGTCTTTTTTTTGGGGGGGAGGGGTGTCCCTGTGGTGTGTGTCCTTGTGGAGGGAGGGGTGTCTCTGTGGTGTGTGTCCATCCCTATGTGGTCTGTGTGTTCCTGTGGGGTGTGTGTGTGTCTCTGTGTCCCTGTGGGGTATGTATGTGTGTGTGTCCCTGTGGAGTGAGTGCATGTGTCCTTATAGGGTGTGTGTGTGTCCCTGTGGGGGGGTGTCTGTGTGGTGTGTGTCTCAGTGTTGTGTGTCTCTTTGTGGTGTGTGTTTGTGTTCGGGTGCATGGTGAGTATCCAATGTTGGGGCTCCACCTTAGCTGTTACTCTGTGTGCATGTGGTGTGTATACATGTCCCTGTGCGTGGTGAATATTCCATGTCAGGCCCCCACCTTAGTGACTATATGCTGGTATATGCTGTTAGTCTTTGGTGCTGTCATTAAGCCCCTCTCATTCACAACTGTCAACTGGTAACTGTCACTTTTCCCCATTATGTAGATAGGGCCAAAATTGTTTGGTGAATTGGAATGATCAGGGTTAAAATTTCGCCTCACAACATAGCCTATGACGCACTCGAGATCCAGACGTGTGACCGTGCAAAATTTTGTGGCTGTTGTTGCGACGGTGTAGATGCCAATCCTGGACATGCGCGCACACACACACACACACATACACACATTCAGGTTTATATATTAGATATGGTACATTTGTTTCTCTTGTAATTTTGCTGCTTATTAATCAAATTTATATTTTTGAAGGATAATACCAGACTTGTGTGTGTTTTAGGGCGATTATGTGGCGAGGTTAGTGTATGTGTGGTGAAATGTGTGCTGAGGGTGGTATATGTGTTCAAGCACGTGGTAGTGTGTGACGCATTTTGTGTGTGTTCATATCCCCGTGTGTGGTGAGTATCCTATGTCGGGGCCCCACCTTAGCAACTGTACGGTATATACTCTTTGGCGCCATCGCTCTTATTCTTTAAGTCCCCCTTGTTCACATCTGGCATCTGTCAATTTGCCTCCAACACTTTTCCTTTCACTTTTTCCCCATTATGTAGATAGGGGCAAAATTGTTTGCTGAATTGGAACATGCAGGGTTAAAATTTAGCCTCACACCATAGCCTATGATGCTGTCGGGGTCCAGACGTGTGACTGTGCAAAATTTTGTGGCTGTAGCTGGCAGCTGTCGATTTTCCTCCAACTCTTTTCCTTTCACTTTTTCCCCATTATGTAGATAGGGGCAAAATTGTTTGGTGAACTGGAACGCGCAGGGTTAAAATTTCGCCTCACAACATAGCTTATGACGCTCTCAGGGTTCAGACGTGCGACTGTGCAAAATTTTGTGGCTGTAGTTGCGACGGTGTAGATGCCAATCCCGGACATACACACATACACACATTCAGCTTTATATATTAGAAGCTTTATATATTAGATAGAAGGCAAAACTTTATGTTATTAGCTCTGTAATCAATTTCTTTGTTGAAAACTATTTTTGTCACTTACTGCATAGTGTATTGCATATTTACAATTTATTAAAGTTTTTTTTGCGTTCTAAAGTTGTATTGCAATAAATATATTTTATGTTCTATATATCTTGATTATTCTATCATAATAATGATTTAAAGTCCGATGTTCACACTGTACTACAATAAATGTATCCTTTAAATATAAGCAATATATGTGGAATTCAGAGTCGGTGTGAGGCTGGGGTGAGACTTGGTTTTGGACCCAAGTTTCCAGGAAGTGCTAATACCAGACAGCATTAACGGCAATCACTGCCTGGAAACGGGGCCCCATAGAAACTCGTGTATTTTAGTTGAAGCCACACACAGAGCTCCAGGACAGCCGCTTTTCCTCAGCGCACAGGAAAACACTGCTTGCAGTGTTTCCTGTGCGCTCGGCTAAAGCGCTGCTCCTGCCGCTCTGTGTGTGGCTGCAACTAAAGTACAGGTTTGGCTTACCGACTCCACAGACCTGTTTATTACAACATACTGTAAATGTTATGGAAGGACCTGAAGCCAACAATTTAAGAAAGAAAGCGCACCGACATAGAGTTGAAGCTATTTTGTAGGGAGGAATGGGCTACAATTTTCCCAAGCTGACACGCAGGACCAATCAACAATTAGTGGGAAAGTTTAGACGCAATAGCGGCTGCACAAGAAGGTCACAACAAATACTGAAATGTTACATAGAATATTACAAAATCTAATATTTTTAGGACTTGCATAAAAATCTCATGTAGTTTTAGGTCAAACTTATGAAGAAATAAGGAAAATTCTTAAGCGTTCACAAACTTTCAAGCACAACTGTAAACTAATTTCCCTATTTCTATGCGCTATCATCCGTTCTCGTTTCTCTTGTGGAACAATTTTTTTTATTTTCTCAGTGATAAAGTATCCTGTAATAACATGTCGGCATTATTTTTTTCAATTTGCTCAGTGTCTTAAAGAGGTGTTCCTACAAAAGAAAGTGATGACATGTTAGTACAGATCCTCAATGTGAAGAAACAGTAGTTAATTGCACGGTTATCTTCATAATTTTGGACACTGGCTGTATGTAAGCATCATTGTGCAGACAACTGTTTACAGCCCCATCTACTTGGATGAAGGTAGTTGTGGAGAAAAATGCTTAAAGTAACTGAGCACCTTTATTATGTGATGGTCCTGTGGTCTAAAAATAATTGATCCTATAGTTATGACATGACATATGTCATAATTTTAGAAGAAAGGAGTATCTTTTAAAGTAACAATGAATAAGATTCAAAATTATGTAATTTCAAAGTAGACCAATAAAGGACCTAATTAAAATTGTAGCCCACTACCCTTTCTCAATCCATATGTTTTCTCCATTTAAAATACACCATGTTCCAAATTATTATGCAAATTGTAAGTGTCATAGGGTTTTGTTTTTTTCTCAATGAAACCTATTGATGGTATTTTGTCTCAGGGTTCTTTAGATCACTGAAATCAATCTCAGACACCTGTGATAATTAGTTTGGCAGGTGAGCCCAATAAAAGGAAAAGTGGATGTTCCACAATATTAAGCAGGCCACAGTTTTCAAGTAACAAGGGAAAAAAAAAAAGATATCTCTGCTGCCGAAAAGCAAAAAAATAGTGCAATGCCTTGGACAAGGGAAGAAAACATTAGATATTACACGAAAACCTAAGTGTGATCATCGTATTGTGAAGAGATTTGTGGCCGATTCTGAGCGCAGACGTGTTCGTGCAGATAAAGGCAAAACGAGGAAGGTTTCTGCCAGTCAAGTTCACCGGATTAAAAGAGAAGCTGCTAAAAAGGCCTTACAAAGCAGCAAACTATTACCAACTATTCGAACACCCCTAAACAGTGCTCACGAGCAGAAATGGTTGCAGTGGGTCCAGATATAAATGAAGACTAATTTTCAGTCTTGTTTACTGATGAGTGATGAGCAACCCTGGATGGTCCAGATGGATTGAGTAGTGGATGATTCCGTTTTGCTGCAAATGTGTGTCCATTACATAACCAGGATAAATACACAATGAATAACCTTTCTTAGCAGGAAACTAGAATAATGAAGAACAGTTTAGCAAATCATTGTTTCTAACAACTGCAAAACTAAATAAAATTTGAAAACCACTGTTTTACAGTAATCCAATTTTTTCTACTTTTAAATATTTTGTTAAAAAATGTTTTATGCTCAAAAAATAAACCAGAAATTTTTCACTTTATAAGACACACTGGATTATACAACACCCCTAATTTGGTGAAGTAAAAGATTTTTTTTAATGTGAATTGGGGTCCATCTCAAAATACCAGTGTTCGTCTTACAATCAGTTTATAAGTTTCCCATCCTGGTACAGGGCCGCTCAAGCTAGTATATATGTCTCACATCCTGGTACATGGCCCCTCCATCCTGGTATACATGTCCACCATCCTTATACATGGCACACTGATCCTGAACTCACCATGGCTTACCAAGGGACGTTACAGTGGAGGAGCAAAGGTGCAGGAGGCAGGCTATTGGGAGAATGTGGGCAGTGAGACAAGGCTGTGGTACTGGAGCTGGGGCTGGCTGTGTCACGGTGATGTGCACTGGCGACCACCATTTTCTAGGTTTCTGTAGGCATAGGCAAGCTGCAACTCTGCTTCTACCGCCAAGGACTTCCAGAACTTGGCGACAGAAGCGGAGCATGCGCAGATCAAGATGCGCAGCCATTTTCTCGAAGTCCTGGGCGTAGAGGCAGAGTCACAGCTTGCCAATGCTGGCAGGAACCTGGAAAATGGCAGCTACCACCGCACACTGCCCTTACAGGCTTGTCTCACTGCTCACATTCTACGTGGTCTCTGCCTCCTGCACCCCCCTCCCCCACCTCCCTTTGTGAGTTAAACAAAATAAAAAAAACAAGATTCATATTGCAAGACGCATCCCCATTCCCTCCCTGCTTTGGGGGGACAAAATGCGTCTTATAATGGAAAAGTTTTACTCCACTTAAAGTAGACATTTTCTACATGTTATGCTAAATAGATTCTTTATTAAAGTCTGAATTATTTTTTTTATACATTCTTATAGTTGCTGCTTACGTCTCGAGAGCTAACCGAAATTAAACATACAAGGAGCATGAATGATGACCCTCTACAGCACAGAACAGCCACTTTTACTGTTATGCTGAACATTATTTAAGCTGAGAGTGTCAAATTTTACAGCGAACTGCATAAAACAATCCTGCTTTACAGATAACGCCGAGGTCCTGCTATATGTTATAGCTCAGTGAGCAAAAATAAGTGCATCTGATGGGGCCATTTTTTCTGACAATGATTTAAGTGCCTTCCATAATCTAATAACAGCTCGGTTTAAGGAAGGGAATAAAATGGAATAACACGCTTAAAAACAAAATTAGATTTAAATGGGAATCTTTAAAACATTTGACATCTCATCTTCGAAGAAGGGTTGAATATTTTACACTTTAGTGAGCAAGACCTTAATACCATGATTTAATTTATATAATGACATAATGGCTACTTTTTTAAGACAGAATTGGGTCTCTTCCTAGAATTTAGTCGAATAAATAAGATAAAACTAGCCCAGAATTTGTGTCCTTAGTGCAACAAACACAATAAGTTAAAATATTACTGCTTTTCTATTTCTTTTCCTGCATTTGACATTTCAATAACCCAATTGACATTAAAATCAACCAACCCTTCTGCTTTTGCAGATCAATACCATCCACTAGCTCGAAAACCTTTTAAAATTCCCAGGGTCATACTTCCACATAGCACAATACATAGTGGTCTGCAATACATTAGGATCAAACTTTTTTTTTCATTATTAATAGTTCAATTGCAGGGTGAATCCATCATTTATTTTTTTTTGCATATAAGGTTTAAATAGACACACCAAGCTACAGTACAGTATACAACAAAAGTGAGTACACCCTTCATATTTTTGTAAATAGTCTATTATATCTTTTCATGGGTCAACAGTAATGATACAACACTTTAATGTAAAGTAGTGTTCAGCTTGTATAAGTGTAAATTTGGTGTGCATTCTAAATAACTCAACACAGCCATTAATATCTAGAGCGCTGACAACAAAAGTGAGCAAACTCCTAAGTGAAAATGACCAAATTGTGCCCAGTTAGCCACTTTCCCTCCCAGTTTCAGGAGGCTCATTAGTGAATTGGGAGCAGGTGTGTTAAATTTGGTGTTATTGTTCACATACTTTCTTATATTGGATTTCTAGAAGTTCAACATGTTGAATTGTTGCTCTACATAAAGATGGACTAAGCTATAAGAAGATTGCCAACACCTTGAAACTGAGCTGTAGCATGGTGGCCAAGACCATAACATGGTTTAACAAGACATGTTTCACTCAGAACAGGCTTCACTATGGTCGATCAAAGAAGTTGAGTACAAGTGGTCAGCGTCATATGTAGAGGTTGTCTTTTAAAAACAGACGTACGAGTGCTTCTAGCATAGCAGAAAAACATTAAAGGGGTGGGTAGAGGTCAGCAAGTCAGTGCTCAGACCATAGGCTGCACACTGTATCAAATTGGTCTTCATGGCTGTCATCCCACAAGAAGCTTCTTCTAAGGCATCAGTTTGTTGAAGTCAAGCAAACTAAAGACAGGATTACTGGAACTATGTCCTGTAGTCTGATGAGATCAACACAAACTTATTGGGATCAGAGAGTGTTAAAGGTGTGTGACGGCAACCAGATGAGGATTACAAAGCAGGGCTGGCGAGTTATGGAGACGTAGTCTATATTGGATGGAGTTGGAGTCGGATTCAGGGAAACTGAAGAGTGGAGTCAGATGTTTGGCTTACTGATTTCACAGCCATGGTTTTGGAGTCAAAGTTATGGAGTCGGTGTCCATTTTTTTAGCGGAGTCAGATACAGGGAAATTAGGGATAAGGAGTTGGAGTCGGATGTTTAGCTTACCGACTCCACCGCCTGGTACAAAGACAAATGTGTCTTCCCTACAGTCAATCACAGTGGTCTGAATGTCATGGTTTGGGGCTACATGAGGGCTGTCAGCTGTGGGGAGCTACAGTTCATTAAGGAACCATGAACATCAACACGTACTGTGACATACTAAATCAGAGCATGATCCCTTTCCTATTGAATTTGGGTCTCAGGGCAGTATTGCAACATGATAGCAACTCCAAAAACATCTCCAAAATGTCCACTGCCATCCTAAGAAACTGAGGGTAAGGGTGCTGGACTGGTCAAGACTGTATTCAGGCCTAAACCCTATTGAGCATCTGTGGGGCATCCTCAAATGAAAGGTGAAGGAGCAAGATTACTATTTGAAGCTATAGTGAACTCCACATCCTAGAGGTTAAGGCAATGTTTGAAAATAATGGTGGCCACCCAGAAGTTCACACTTTGGGCACAATTTGGCCATTTTTCCTTAGTGTTGTACTCACTTTTGTCACCAGCGGTTTAGAAATTATGGCTGTGTGTTATTTAGAGGACATACCAAATTTACACTGTAAGGCTACGTTCACACATCGCGTATTATTTGCGCTTTTTTGCGCGCGAATTTCCCCCCAAAGCGGACCTGCGTCAGCGTGTCACAGCAAAGTGAATGCACTTTCACTTTTGCTGTTCACACGCAGCGCAATTTTCGGCCGCGCTTTTATGGGAGAAAGCGCGCGCGTAAAAAGAATGAACATGTCAATTCTTTCCGTCTTTTTACGTGCGCGTTCTCCCATAGGCCCCATTTTAATCCCTGGAATTACGCATCGCCGTTCAGACGATGCGCATTCCAGAGCGGGGCAAGGGGTATGTGCAGGAAATGATGTCACACGGGAACAGCCCCAGGGAAAACAGGAAATCCCATCATTTTGGGATTCCTGCCTTCCCGTGGCTGTCCCTGTGTGACCAAGTGTCTGGGCATGATGGCCGCGCCGGCGTTCAATATGTGTATATGTGGACCGCCTCATTGACAAGGTAAGTATCTGTGTGTAATGTATGTGTGGTGTGTATGTACTATGTGTATGTGTGTCCTGTCTGTGTCGTGTGTGTGTGTGTGTGTGAGTGACTCCCCCAGGATACTCACCGCTCCTCAGGATGCATGGGAGAGGCGTCCGGTCCTCCTCGCAGCTTCCAGCATCTGCCGGTGAAGCGATCAGCTGACTGTCAGCTGAGCCGGTCAGCTGACAGATCGCTTCACCGGCACACCGACAGACATGAAGGAAGCTGCAGAGGACATGGGGGCATTGCAGAGGACATGGGCCAGCCGAGAGAGAGGTAAGTATGTATGTGTGTATGTGTGTTTGTATGTATGTATGCATGTATGTATGTATGTATATGTATGTGTGTGTGGATGTGTGTGTGTGGATGTTGTGTGTGTGTGTGTGTGTGTGTTTGTGTGATGTATGTGTGTGTGGTGTTGTGTGTGTGGATGTATGTATGTGTGTGGATGTATGTGTGTGTGGTGTTGTTTTGTGTGGATGTAGTTGTGTGTGTGTGTGTATGTGTGTGTGTGTGTATGTTGTGTGTGTGTTGTGTGTGATGTGTGTGTATGATGTTATGTGTTATGTATGTGTGTGTGGTGTGTATGCATGTATGTGTGTGTGTGTATGCATGTATGTGTATGTATGTGTGTGTGTGTGTGTATGTATGTGTGTGGATGTATGTATGTGTGTGTGTGTTGTGTATATGTATGTGTGTGTGTGTGGATGCGTGCGTGTACATGAGCGTGCATGGATGTGTGCGTACATGAGCGTGTGTGGACGAGTGCGTGCATGGATGAGTGTGTGCATGGAGGTGTGCGCAGATGTGTGCATGCGTGGACATGTGCATGCGTGGACGTGAGCGTACGTGAGCATGCGTGTGTGTGCGTAGACGTGTGCATGGATGGATGTGTGCGTGGACGTGTGTGTGTGGATGTGCGTGCGTGGATGTGCGTGTGTGGATGCGTATGTGGATATGCGCGTGCGTGGATGTGTGTGTGTGGATGTCAGCGTGCGTGAATGTGTGCGTGTGTGGATGCATATGTGGAAGTGCGTATGTGGATGTGTGTGCGTGGATGTGCGTACGTGGATGTCAGCATGCGTGGATATGCGTGTGTGAATGTCACCATGCGCGGATGTCACTGTGCGCGGATGTATGTGGATGTCCGTGCGTGGATGCGCATGTGGATGTCAGCGTGCGTGAATGTGTGCGTGCGTGGATGCATATGTGGAAGTGCGTGCGTGGATGTCAGCGTGTGTGGATGTTAGCGTGCGTGGATGCATATGTGGCTGTATGTGCGTACGTGGATGTCAGTATGCGTGGATATGCGTGCGTGAATGTCACCATGCGCGGATGTCACTGTGCGTGGATGTAGTGCGTGTGTAGTGCGTGGATGTACGTGCGTGGATGTGCGTGCGTGGATGTCAGCGTGCGTGAATGTGTGCGTGCGTGGATGCATATGTGGATGTGCGTGCGTGGATGTCAGTGGATGTGCGTGCGTGGATGTCAGCGTGTGTGGATGTCAGTGGATGTGCATGCGTGGATGTGCGTGCGTGGATGTGCGTGCGTGGATGTGCGTGCGTGGATGTGTGCGTTCGTGGTTGAGTGTGTGGATGTGTGCGTGCGTGGATGCATATGTGGATGTGCGTGCGTGGATGTCAGTGGATGTGCGTGGATGTCAGCGTGTGTGGATGTCAGTGGATGTCAGCGTGCGTGGATGTGCGTGCGTGTGTGGATGTGCGTGCGTGGATGCGTATGTGGATGTGCATGCGTGAATGTGTGCATGCGTGGATGATGGGTGCATGGGTGGATGGATGGGTGCAACAAGGGATCAAGTGTCCTCTTGTTGTAGTCTCTGGGATCATAGTCATGGTTCACTGTATGACAGATCATTGTCATACAGTGCACCATATCTGTGATCCCAGAGACTGTAGGAAGAGGACACTTGATCCCTTGCTGTAGTCTCTGGATTGAGCAGAGGCGATCAAGCGTCGTGGGACATTCGTTGTGGACTACGTCGGAGGCGATCGAGCGTCGTGGGACCTTCGTTGTGGACTATGTCGGAGGTGATCGAGCGTCGTGGGACCTTCGTTATGGACTACGTCGGATCTTTATAATAAAGATGGAGTCTGAATTTTGTTTGTGTTTTTTTTTCAAAATAAAAATATTTTTCTCTGTGTGTATTTATTGACTACTTACCAGAGATTCCTAATGGCGGGTCTAACATTGGCCCAATATTATGAATCTCGGGCTTAGTGCCAGCTGCCAATAAAAAGCTGGCATTAACCCCTTTATTACCCAGTTTGCCACCGGCACCAGGGCAACTGGAAGAGCATGGGTACAGCGCCAGAAAATGGCGCTTCAATGAATGCGCCATTTTCTGGGGTGGCTGCGGGCTGCAATTCGCAGCATGGGGGGCCCAGAACGCTTGGGCCTTTCCATGCTGAGGATTCCAGCCCCCAGCTGCCAAGTTGTACCTGGCTGGACCAAAAATATGGCGGAGCCCTACGTCATTTTTTTTTCTAGAATTTGTTCTAGAAATAAAAAAAAAAGGGACTTCGCTGTATTTTTGGTTGCAGCCAGGTACAACGAGGCAGCTGGGGGTTGCTGGCAGTCTGTAGCTGCCAAGTTGTACCTGGCTGGACCAAAAATATGGCGGAGCCCTACGTCATTTTTTTTTCTAGAATTTGTTCTAGAAATAAAAAAAAAAGGGGCTTCGCTGTATTTTTGGTTGCAGCCAGGTACAACGAGGCAGCTGGGGGTTGCTGGCAGTCTGTAGCTGCCAAGTTGTACCTGGCTGGACCAAAAATATGGCGGAGCCCTACGTCATTTTTTTTTTTCTAGAATTAGTTCTAGAAATAAAAAAAAAAGTCCTTCGTTGTATTTTTGGTAGCCAGCCAGGTACAACTTGGCAGCTGGCTGACTGGAATCCTCAGCGTGGAGAGACCCAAATGTTGTTGGTCCCCCACGCTGCAAATTGCAACCCACAGCGACCCAAGAAAATAGCGCATTCATTAGAGGGGGCATTTTCTGGTGCTGCAACCCAACTCTTCCAGTTGCCCTTGTGCTGGTGGTACACAGGTTCTCCAAACGCGACATGGTGTCCGCTAACAATTTGAATGGAAAATGAGCTCAAATTGTTAGCGGACAACATGTTTCGAGGGTCCCTGTGTGTCTCCACATTGGAGCTCCCCCACAAAGGGAGGCTAAGGAGGAGAGGAGGACATGGAGGAGACGAGACCAGGGAGGCCAGGGACGACAGAAAAGGGAGGCCAGGGAGGAGAGGAGGCCACTGTACAGTGCTAACCACTGAGCCACTGTATACAGTGCTAACAACTGAGCCACCATATACAGTGCTAACCACTGAGCCACCATACAGAGCTAACCACTGAGCCACCATATACAGTGCTAACCACTGAGCCACCGTATACAGTGCTAACCACTGAGCCACCATATACAGTGCTAATCACTGAGCCATCATATACAGTGCTAACCACTGAGCCACCGTATACAGTGCTAACCACTGAGCCACCATATACAGTGCTAACCACTGAGCCACCATATACAATGCTAACCACTGAGCCACCGTATACAGTGCTAACCACTGAGCCACCGTATACAGTGCTAACCACTGAGCCACGTACAGTGCTAACCACTGAGCCACCATATACAGTGCTAACCACTGAGCCACCGTACAGTGCTAACCACTGAGCCACCATATACAGTGCTAACCACTGAGCCACCATATACAGTGCTAAACACTGAGCCACCGTATACAGTGCTAACCACTGAGCCACCATATACAGTGCTAACCACTGAGCCACCGTCTACAGTGCTAACTACTGAGCCACCATATACAGTGCTAACCACTGAGCCACCGTATACAGTGCTAACCACTGAGCCACCATATACAGTGCTAACCACTGAGCCACCGTATACAGTGCTAACCACTGAGCCACCATATACAGTGCTAACCACTGAGCCACCATATACAGTGCTAACCACTGAGCCACCATATGCAGTGCTAACCACTGACCCACCATATACAGTGCTAACCACTGAGCCACCATATACAGTGCTAACCACTGAGCCACAGTATACAGTGCTAACCACTGAGCCACTGTACAGTGATTACCACTGAGCCACCATATACTCCATATAAATCTTGCAACAACAGTGTAGTTTCTGGAGAGAGGACTGTGCTATTCAGCGGCTATTTATACGGCACCTGTTCATTTCACCGCACTCCCGATGCAATAGCATCGGGCCTATTTCTAGTTTTTTTTTAATAATAAAGATTATTTTTACAAAGTGTTTTTTTTTTTTGTTTCCAATCTCAATTTCCCTATTGCTAATAGCTGGCTGTCACACTGACGGCTGACATTACCAATAGGGGCTTGGTGGCAGCTGTCAAAAAAGGTGTCACCAACCCCGTTATTACCCAGACTGCCACCGCCCAGGGCAGCTGGAAGAGCGAGGTACCTGCCAGGTTTGGCATCTCTCATTGAGGCGCCACTCCTGGGGCGGCTGTTGGCTGCGGTCCTTAGCGTGGGGGGCCCAGAACGGTTGGGCCTCACCACGCTGAGGATTCCAGCCCCCAGCTGCTTGGGTTACCCTTGCTGGACATAGAAAATGCAGCATGTAGATTGTCCATTCTCTAGTACACTTTTCAATGGAGAATGTAATAATGGAAAAGAAAGGAAATGACATCACAAGGTTTTTTTTTTTCTTTTTTTTTTAACACACTTTATTTCTATGTGTTTGCAGTACACATGCAGAAAAAGACGCGTCCGTAAAAAAACGCATCAAAAAACGCATGTGTGTGAACGCACATGCGTTTTTTTACGCGCGTAAAAACCGCGCGTATTTCTTTAGAAAACTGCATGCGTAAAAATATGCGACAAAATACGCGATGTGTGAACGTAGCCTAAGGGTGCGTGCACACCTGTGGATATTTACTCGCTGTGGAATTCGGTGAGAAAAGTAGCAGAATGTCATGCATATGACATGCCAATGTGTGTTTTTTCCCCGTACCTAGCATCCGTATATCTTAAGTATGATATGCATTTTTAATATGGTCTATCCCATGCTGTTAAAAGTTATAATAGATAGACAAATAAAGAAATACAGATAGATAGATAGATAGATAGATAGATAGATAGATAGATAGATAGATAGATAGATAGATAGATAGCATTTGAATCTTGGCTACACTGACGGGAACAGCCAATTACAGACGCTCAGTCCTATGAAAGGGTCTGTGATTGGCTGTTGCAATGAGACTGTATTTTGTATTTCTACAATCTGTATGGTATCTTTGCTTGGCTGGCATACACACCGATCTTCTTATGTACCGTATATACTCGCGTATAAGCCGAGTTTTTCAGCCCAAAATTTGGGCTGAAAAGTCCCCCCTCGGCTTATACGCGAGTATACAGTAAGTATACAGCAGCAGCAGCCCCAGAGGTATACAGGCCCCCCCCCATCATGATCCAGGGCCCCCCCCCTTGCGCGGCAAACATGTAAAGTAAAATCATACTTATCCCTGTCCTGTCGCGCTGTCCCGCCGCTTGCCGACATCACGGTCCCGGGCTTCATTCCGCGTCTTCCGCCTTCCTGTGGTCGCGGGCAATTACGTCATTGCCTGCGACCACAGGAAGCCGGAAGACGCGGAATGAAGCCCGGGATCGTCATGTCGGCAGCGGTGGGACAGCGCGACAGGACAGGGATAAAGAGAATTTTGTTTACGTATCGTAAATTCTTTTTTCTTGAGTCATCAATGGGAGACCCAGACAATGGGGTTTAGGGCACTGCCCTCCGGAGGCCACACTAGGTACTACAAGTTTGTAGACACCGCCCCCTCCGCATATAAACCCCTACCGCAGGGAAGACCCTCAGTTTGGTTCATAAGCTGCGAGGAGACAAAATAAACCACACCCGATACATCGGGAAAGGAATCGTACACAGACGGTCCAACAACCCAGAATAAACTGTCCCAACTGGGAACAGATCAAATGCAAACATGCAACAGAACAACTGGGTGGGTGCTGGGTCTCCCATTGATGACTCAAGAAAAAAGAATTTACGATACGTAAACAAAATTCTCTTTTTTCTGATCATCACAATGGGAGACCCAGACAATGGGGATGTCCTAAAGCAAAACCCCAGGGCGGGAAGAGTTCCTCAAAGACGTGTAAAGATACGGTCCCCCTCAAAGGTGGGTAACCGCCGCCTGGAGGACCCGCCTGCCCAAACTTGCATCCGCAGAGGCATGGGCATGCACCATATAGTGCTTAGAGAAAGTGTGCAGGCTGGACCAAGTGGCCGCCTGACACACCTGCAGAGCTGAAGCGCGATGTCGCAAAGCCCAGGAAGCACCGACAGCTCTGGTCGAGTGCGCCTTCAAGCCCACCGGAAGAGGCTGACCCGCAGAACGGTAAGCCTCCTGAATGGGCGCCTTGATCCATCTGGCCAAGGTCGATTTTGATGCCGCGGACCCCTTACAGCGACCCGCCGTAAGGATGAACAAAGAGTCAGAACTCCGGAAGGAGGCAGTCCTGGACACATAAATGCGTACAGCCCTCACTAGATCCAGAGTGTGGAGGTCGCGCTCAACCTGATGAACAGGAGCGGGACAAAATGATGGAAGAACAATCTCTTGGTTCAAATGGAAAGTGGAAACCACTTTCGGCAAAAATTCCGCCCGCGGGCGCAACACCACCTTGTCTTGGTGGACTACCAGGAAGGGTGACTTGCACGAAAGTGCAGCCAATTCTGAAACCCGTCTCAGAGACGTAATTGCCACCAGAAAAACCACTTTCTGGGACAGAAGAGAGAGGGAAACGTCCCTCAGAGGCTCGAACGGCGGTTTCTGTAGAGCCGTCAGGACCATGTTAAGGTCCCAAGGATCCAGAGGTCGCCTATACGGTGGAACCACCCGAGACACCCCTTGCAGAAACTGACGGACCTTAGGAAGGAGCGCCAAACGCCTGTCAAACAGCACTGAAAGAGCTGATACTTGACCCTTCAGGGAGCTGAGGGATAAGCCCAATTCCAGACCCGACTGTAGGAAAGCCAACAACGTCGGGATGGACAAGGGCCACGGTGCCCGTCCAGCAGAGGCACACCAGGTGAAAAAGATTTTCCACGTTCTGTGGTATATCTTCCTGGATACGGGCTTCCTGGCCCGATTCATAGTGGCAACCACTGTAGGAGAGAAGCCCCTGGATGTTAGCAGCCAGGCCTCAAGAGCCATGCAGTCAATCTGAGGGCCCTGGAATTGAGGTGGAAGAATGGGCCTTGCGCGAGAAGATCTGCGCGTTCTGGAAGAGCCCATCGGAGTCCGCCTGACAGTTGCCACAGATCCGGATACCAGGACCTCCTGGGCCAATCCGGAGCCACTAGAATGGCTATGTTGCACTCCGTCCTGATTTTCCACAAAACCTTGGGAATCAGAGCTAGAGGTGGGAACACATATGGACGATGGAAGCTGGACCAACTCAGGATCAGGGCGTCTGCCCCCAGAGACTGAGGATCCCAGGATCTCGCCATGTATTGCGGCACCTGATGATTCAGCCGCGAGGCCATCAGATCCACATCCGGAGTGCCCCATCTGCTGCAGATGTCCCGGAAGACGTCTGGATGAAGAGACCACTCTCCGGCGTCCATCCCCTGCCGGCTCAGGTAGTCGGCCTCCCAGTTCTCGACCCCTGGGATGTGAACTGCGGAGATCAGGCAGTCGTTGTCCTCCACCCAGGATAGAATGCGGTGGACTTCGGCGAGGGCCTGAGCACTTCTGGTCCCTCCCTGATGATTTATATAGGCGACGGCCGTCGCATTGTCGGACTGCACCCGAATGGGCTGTCCTGACAGGAATTTCTGAAACGCCAGGAGCGCCAGATAGACCGCCTTGATCTCCAGCACGTTGATCTGAAACGCCGACTCCGACTGAGTCCAGAGGCCTTGAGCCCTGTGGTGTAAGAACACCGCACCCCAGCCCTTCAGGCTGGCGTCTGTGGTCACCACTAACCATGACGGTTTGAGGAAGGACCGGCCCCGCGACAAGTGACGTGGCTGAAGCCACCACTGTGGGGAATCCCTGGTCGGTTGGGAAAGTGCCACCAGCCGATTCAGAGAGATCGTCCTTTTGTCCCATCGGCGGAGAATCTCCAGCTGGAGAGGACGGAGGCGAAACTGTGCGAAAGGCACCGCCTCTATCGCAGCTACCATGCGCCCCACCAGCTTCATCAATACCCGTAGGGATGATTGTGGTGACAGGAGGACATTTTGCACTCCTGAGTGGATCGCCAGCTGCTTGGCTCGTGGCAGAGACACCAGGGCTGAGTCCGTGTGGAAGTCCATGCCCAGATATGTCAATGACTGGGTCGGAACCAGGGTGGACTTCTGGATATTGAGAAGCCACCCAAACTGTTCCAAAGACTTCATGGTCACCTCCAGGCTTTGCCGACAAAGGTGTTCCGATGGCGCCCTGACCAGTAGGTCGTCCAGATAGGGTATGACGGCATGCCCCTGCACGTGCAGGAGAGCCATCATAGAGGCCATCACTTTTGTGAACACCCGCGGTGCCGAGGCCAGCCCGAAAGGCAGCGCCACAAATTGGAAGTGTTCTTCCCCCACTGCAAATCTCAACCAGCGCTGATGAGCCGGTGCAATGGGCACGTGAAGGTAAGCGTCTCGGATATCTATCGACGCAAGGAAGTCCCCCTGTGACACAGCAGCGATCACGGAGCGCAGGGATTCCATACGGAACTTCCGAACCAACACGTGACGGTTGAACAATTTTAGATCCAGAACCGGGCGGAAGGAGCCGTCCTTTTTTGGGACGATAAAGAGGTTGGAGTAAAAACCCCGAAACCTCTCCCCGGAAGGCACTGGGATCACTACTCCGTCTCTGCGGAGTCCCTCCAACACCAGATGAAAAGCCTGAGCCTTTTCTGGAGATGGAACAGACCGATGGAATCGGTGTATCGGCCGCGACGTCAGCTCTATCCTGTAGCCGCGTGAGACTACGTCTCGGACCCACTGATCTTGAACGTGGAGTAACCATCTGTCCTGAAAACGGGACAGGCGGCCCCCCACCTGTGGGGCGGCAGGACTGGAGAGCGAGTCATGCGGAAGTGGGTTTGGGGGTGGCAGCTGCTGCCCCCGTTGACTTCTTCTGACGACCTTTGGGGCGCCACTGAGTAGCGGGCTTGCCCCCTCTGTCCGTGCGAGCGGACGAAGCTGAGGACTGCGAGCTGGACCGAAAGGACCACTGTTTTGGGTTCCTTTTGACGGTATACCGTGGCTTAGGCTTATTCTGTGGGATCTTAGACTCCGCAGAATCCTTTATTAGCTTATCCAGCTCAGTGCCAAAAAGTCTGTCGCCAGAGAATGGAAGATTCTGCAGAATCTTCTTAGACGTGGCATCTGAGTCCCATAGACGCAGCCACAACAACCTGCGAATCGCTATAGCATTGGCCGAAGCCACAGCAGAGCGGGTGGCAGTTTCTAGGGTCGCAGTCCTGGCGTAATCTGCATAGGCCTTTGCCCTATCAGTAAGCGCCAGTACCTCTGTATTGGACCCCGCCAGGTCAGTGATACCATCTAAGCAGGAAGTGATCGCCTGCAGAGTTCAGACCGTGGCAAAATTAGGGGCAAATGAAGACCCCACAGCCTCATAGGAAGACTTGGCGAGTTGCTCGACCTGTCTATCCGTCGCGTCCTTCAATGAGGAGCTATCAGAGGCAGAGAACAGGGAGCGTGCAGCAATCCTGGTCATGGAAGCGTCCACCTTCGGGGACTGCGACCATTCCTGAAGCACCTCCTGGGAAAGGGGAAGCGAGTGTCCTTGGATTTACGGACATAACGCCGCCCAGGATGAATCCTGGGTGCTCTAACCACCCTTCCAAAGTTAGTGTGGTCCATAAAGGAGCCACATGGGCGAGCCTCCGGCTGCAGCCACTGATACACCTCCTTAGGGTGCAGTTCCACCTCCTCAGGGGGTGCCACGAGATGTAGAGTCTCGTTTATTGAGGACACCAGATCCTCCACCCCGTCCGGTGGTTCTGACATAGATTCAAGCATTGAACCCCCATCATCCTCGTCACCATCAGAGTGACGCTCCTCCTCAGAGAGGACCTGGATCTCGGGTGATTCATCTCGGCGAGCCCGCTTAAGGGGTCTAGCAGCAGAAAGAGATGATACCCGGGGGTAACTTGAAGGAGCAGCTGGACTTCCCAGTCTCCTAGTCAGTGCCTCCAGGGATTGCGACATGGAGGACAGCTGGGATAACACAGAGTCATTAATCTTATTCTGTGTTTCCCATTGCCCTGAGGTCACCTGAACCTCAGGGTACAGTACCGGAGCTGCAGTCTCTGCAGAATCAGTCCGGGCTTCTGGGCGTCCGCAATTATTGCAGGACCCCTCAACCAGCGTCCCGTTGCATGTAGCACAGGTAGTGGTAGAATTGTCTGCCTTCACAGCACTTTTCTTTGCTGGGGCCATGCCGACAGCAGAGGAAAAGAATAAGCCAAGTAGGAAACCGGAACACCGGCGGCTTACCGACCGCTTCAATGCGGTGGAGGGGAGCGGTGTGTGTGTGGCCTCCGCGAGGGTAATGACCGGAATCTCCCGGGAGCGCAGCAGTGCACTCATTCAGTCCCAGCCGGGAAGTGAGGAGAAAATGGCCGCCGCCAGTAAAGACGTGGGCGGAGCCAAAAACACGCGGGAAGCACACACACACACGCCCAGCGATGACATCATCCTATGGGCTGCTCCACATCTCTCCAGGCAGCCATCTTAATAAATCTGGTGCCGGAGCCCGCAGTGCGGGAGATATAGTAATAACACTATACCCAGGGCTTCAACATCTGTAGCCCTCAGCCGCAGCCCCTGTGACACCACAGGGCGGTCAGCTATGGTGACCCCAGCACAGGGTACACCGCCAGAACCGCGGACCCGCGGGTGCGCGCGGTCTGAGTGTCATGAAACACATAAAGTGCCAGACACTACCCCCAGGCACACCGGAGACACAAAGTGCCTCAGTGCCAGTCCGGTCTGTAAGCACCATTTAGGGAGGCCTCGGACGGGGGTTCAGCACCAGTCCGGTCTGTAAGCACCATTTAGGGAGGCCTCGGACTGGGCCGGCTCCAGTCCGGTCTGTAAGCACCATTTAGGGAGGCCTCGGACAGAGCGGAGCTGTGCAAGGCTCCTGTCTCCCACTTCTCAGAGCCCCCCAAAGAGGGATGGGAAGGAGCGCGGCAGCGTACCGGGAGAACACCATGTGCCCAGGCTCTAGGCCCTCCGGTACCTCAACCTGTGTGTTCCCCCATGGGTGAACAGGGAGACTGCCGGAGGTCCCCGACCGGGACCTACCTTATCTTCATACGCCATCACGTAAGCTGTGAGAATGCAGTGATGTGCAAGCAAAGCGTGTGATACCTCCGAGCACACTAAGTTTAAAACTGAGGGTCTTCCCTGCGGTAGGGGTTTATATGCGGAGGGGGCGGTGTCTACAAACTTGTAGTACCTAGTGTGGCCTCCGGAGGGCAGTGCCCTAAACCCCATTGTCTGGGTCTCCCATTGTGATGATCAGAAAAAGTATGATTTTACTTTACAGGTGTGCCGTGCAAGGAGGGGGGGCCCTGGATCTTGATGGGTGGGACTGTATACCTCCGGGGCTGCTGCTGTATACACCCCTGGGGCTGCTGCTGTATACACCCCTGGGGCTGCTGCTGTATACACCCCTGGGGCTGCTGCTGTATACAGCCCTGGGGCTGCTGCTGTATACACCCCTGGGGCTGCTGCTGTATACAGCCCTGGGGCTGCTGCTGTATACAGCCCTGGGGCTGCTGCTGTATACACCCCTGGGGCTGCTGCTGTATACACCACTGGGGCTGCTGTATACTACCTAAGGGCTGCTGTATATACCTCTGGGGCTGCTGTATACTACCACTGGGGCTGCTGTATACTACCACTGGGGCTGCTGTATACTACCACTGGGGCTGCTGTATAGTACCACTGGGGCTGCTGTATAGTACCACTGGGGCTGTATATACCTCTGGGGCTGCTGTATACTACGACTGGGGCTGCTGTATACACCTCTGGGGCTGCTGTATACTAACCACTGGGGCTGCTGCTGTATATACCACTGGGGCTGCTGTATATACCTCTGGGGCTGCTGTATACCACACTGCTGGGGGCTGTATACCTGTGCTGGGGTCCACCCTGGGCTTATACACGAGTCAATAGGTTTTCCCAGGTTTTGGGGGCAAAAGTAGGGGGGTCGGCTTATACACCAGTATATACGGTAAATGAACGTATTCCTACTCACCCACAGCTTGATCATACCAGAGGGAGAGAATGGTCAAGTATGTAGAATTTCAATGCCTTACCCTTTTCGTTTTCTGGTTCATAAGCGGATTTCTCCTTTCTCCCTATCAAAAACACATGAATGCTTTAGCAAGTGAAGCGTTCATGTGAATTGGGGAGTTGAGAGAGATGGATGTCTGCAAAATGAACATCAGTCACTCCCTATCTCATGTATGGTCAGCTTTAGACAAGAACTATCATTACATTATAACCTAAAGCAAAGTTCAGACAGGCAGGTTTTTAATCAATGTGCTTTCTTTGTGTGCAATTGATCACACACTGACCAATGATAGTTAATATGAGTGTAAAAATTGTTCTGTGTTATGAACCAAAATAATGAGTGTAATAGTAGGTACATGCACATGGAACCATAGACACATTGATATAGTATATCACAAAAGGGAATACAACCCTTGCATTTTTTGTAAATATTTTATTATATCTTTTCATGGGTAAAATTAGGCAGATGAGGATAGCAGCTTGCAGCTTTGTGTTTGTCAGACTGTCATCTAATTTGTATGTAGGTCTTAAATGTAAAGTACCATATTTTGTGGATTATAAAACGCACCACAAATTTAGAGAAAGAAAATAGGTAAAAAAGAAACTATTTTTATGGTACCAAAAAGGGGGTCCGTCTTATAATAAAGTGCTTCTTACAGTCAGTGTAGCGGATGCCTGCGTACAGATCACACACTCTCGTCCGCACCAGGAATGCAACATGTCGCGTCCCTGGTGCGGACGAGACTGTTTGATTTGTGCGCAGGCGTCCGCCTGTGCACAGATCACATATGGGAGTGAATGGGTGCGCACGGTCATGCGCTGTCAAGCGCAGCACCGTGCGCTCGCATTATAAAGATAGGAGCTGGCGGCCGCTGTGGTCACATTGCGGATCCCCTCTGCAGAACGCTGCGGAGGGGTCCGCAAATGTGAACCCAGCCTTAGTAAACTCTACAACTAGTCTGATTGCCTTATAAAGAGTGAGGATTCACTCACACTTGTACCTATAAAAATTGGTCCCTTTCCCGTCCAGAAACGTTGGGACAAGTGAAATCTGTTTGGTATTCCATAGATCATGCGAGTGCTATGCAAGTGTGCAATTTTTCTTGCATACTGTTAGGCGCCCTGGCACTGCTTCCAAGCTCACCTCTCCCGGGTCGGCATCTCTTGCTCCTCTGCCGACCGGGCGTCCAGCATCCAGGCGTGCTGTGTCTCGGAGCCATCGGCATGTTCCCTTCCTGTCAGCTGGCCGCCGGGTTCGCGCATGAGCACATTACTATGGTCATTTTCATGAGCCTACTCAGCGGCGTGCTAGGTGCACTCCTTCCCTGTGACTCTAGGGGCCGGCCAACCTGACACTCCCCTTGACCAATAGCTGCTCTTCCCATGGTATATCAGGCCACCTCTTCTGATGGGAGGAGCCTGATTATTAAGTCAGTTTGCTTCTGCCTTGCTGACTGTTGGTCAGGCCTTCCTTGTGCTCTGTGTCCTGGAACCCTTGCTGTGCTCTTCCCC
Organism: Allobates femoralis; assembly: GCA_033576535.1. Classification (NCBI taxonomy): domain Eukaryota; kingdom Metazoa; phylum Chordata; class Amphibia; order Anura; family Aromobatidae; genus Allobates; species Allobates femoralis. The sequence continues at coordinate 246,848,144 of JARQOC010000004.1, read as the reverse complement.
GGTAGCACCATTCCTGGCCTCCTAGCCTTGTACCCTGTGACCTGGAATACTTCTCTGTTCCTTAGTATAGGCTACCCTTACGAGCCGCCCCCCTGGTACTAGCTGCTGTGGCATTTAAACCCCCTGGGCTTGCCCCTGACAATCCCTGTATAGGGGTTGGGTAAACTAGGATCAGCTCACCCAGGGGAGTTCGGTACCACAGCCCAGTGGGTCCCCTCTAGGGCGCCTTCCCACGGAAGCGTGACACATACCACCCGTGTGCAATCTGTTTTTTTTTTCCCAGCAGTTATTATTCTACAATCATTTACAGTGTTCTATGCTGCAGAATGGTAAAGTAGCCATAGAAAATAGACGGCATACAGATGGTCTGTATGACGTCCGCTTTTTTTCTTGCACCCATTGACTTGCATTGGTGAGTCTCAGCCAATTTACACAACCATACGCAACATGCTGTGAGCTTTCCTCAGGCTGAATACAGCTAAGGAAAAAAATTGCAGATTAGCCCAGCCTCATTGTTTAACAGAGAGCAATCCGATTTTTCATTAGATTACAGTCTACTTATTTGCAAGTGTGAGAAAACCAGTGGAAAAACATTTTTGCTTTTCCAAACTGCTCAGTCAAATGTAGAAACATTATGAAAGGGTATTTTTTAAAAATTAAAAGCCATATATTTAAAGCAGTGGATTAGATTTCAATAATTATATCATTATTACATTTTCTCGTAAATGCTCATATTCATTGCCACAGGAGAAGCTTCAAAAACCTTGACCTAAGTTAATCACTTATAAAGGCGCAGTATTAACCCTTTTTAGATTTTATGCACATGGCGAAAGCCATGTTCACTGAGTTAAGAAAGAAGGCTAAATACTGAGTATTCTGAAGGCTGAATACTATGGAATGATGGTAGTTTGTATATCAATGTATGGATCCCCCACATGGCACCAAATTGTTCAGTCATAGCTGAAAATGAAAACTAGAATAGAATGAGGGATTTACATGATGAAAGCATCATTGCTTCATAAACTAAATATTTTCCTACAAAATGGCTGCAATGTTGATTAACAGGCGTTGATTCCATGCACTATGTATAAAACAAAGAGTACAAGTTTGGAACAAATCCTCTTGCGGTGACATCGACTGTCCTTGATTAAAGTTTACACAAGCACTAGCCGGGTCCATCACCGATGCAGCTGATGAGCATCTTATTTGGACGCACACAGAGCGGTGATTTCCATCCACTTTACTAATCAGCAAGTGCCGATTAGCTACTAATGCGGCGGTGATGGTCGAGAAATGACAGCTCTAGGCTGATTAAAACCAGGGAGAGGATCTTCAGTAGTGGCCCAATGAGAGCACTGGATATCTACAGCAAAACAAAGGTGACTATGATACCAAGAAAACCAGAGTAATTACTAGAAAGCTTATCAGAGCCTAGATTGGAGACACTTTCAGTACTGAAACAGCAGCTGCAAAACTCAAATCACAGCCAATTATAAATGTGCACATCCTTCCATTTTTATGGATAATTCAGCTTCTTAATTCATTTACAAGAAATGTTTTTGAAATGCACAACAAGAAAGAATGAACGAAAAGCAATAGAAGAAAGCAGCTTATACTGCACATAGACACAGCGCATTCATGTCCTGAACTTTGTTAAATTAGAACATTTTATTCTGTGCTACACTGTTAATTAATCAGGTCACTAAAAAGAAAAGTGCATCAGCCAACAAGAAAATGGATCATGATAAGTGAATGCAGGAGTGTAAATAGAGCTCAAGATAAGAGAACACCGCTCATTTAAGAATGTACTGCAGCATATTGAAATTAAAGGGAACAAAAGGCATCAGGAACTGACAGAGCCTCCTAGACATAGGTGGATTATAATGAGGGCAATCTGGGCTACCGCCCAGGATCCACAAGGATATTGCCCTCATTATAATGTTTTGTGTGGCAACAAATACTCACTTTGTTCCCACTGAACAGTTCTCCGTGTAGGAGCCTTCCTGGAAATACCCTGCCAGCAATATAGAACAGCAGCGAAGCTCAGGGACGCTCCCGTCACTGAAGCTATGACGCCATCAGACAGCAATGGCACAAGAATGTATGCATCGGTATCAAAAAGAAGCGGAGCCCAAGATTGGAGCACAATGCTGGGGGAACAAAAGTGAGATATGAGTTTATTTTAAAGAGAAGCCGTCACCTACTTTATGCCCCTAAACCTATCACTACCTGTCCCTGCAGCATCCTAGTACATCCCTAATTATCCCTGTCTGACCCATCAGTGTCCTGTAATGGCTGTAAAAAGTGCTTTTATAACTTACATTTTCCTATGGGAATAACCAGGTTGTTGTCAATAATGTATATCCTGGGGGGGGGGTTTTGTAAGGTTCCATGACCCCAGTTGCTCCGTTGTAATCATGCCAAAATGTGTGTGACAGTTAATACAGAAGCGAGCTCCCGAGTTTGAAATCTGTGGTCTTCTTATGGGTATGACAAGTCGGTCGTGTGTTATTTCCAGTCTGGCGAATTGTGGCGGATTATTGGGTGTACTTGGCGGCTTTCGAACACGCACTGCACATGCTACAAAGCCGCCGAGCACATCCTCATATTGCGCAGGACCGGAAATAACGCAACCGCAGTGTCATACCCGGAAGTAGATCCACCAATTTCAAACGCTGCAAAAGCGCTTTTGCATTATTATCATGCCCCCAGGGCGCGATTACAATGGAGCGACAGGGGTTGTGGAGGCTTACAATATGCACCCAGAGTATATAGTATTGTCGACACCTTGGTTATTCCCATAGGAAAATGTAAGTTATAAAATCATTTTTCACAGCCATTACAAGACACTATTAGGTCAGACAGGGAGGGTTAGGGATGTACTAGAAAGATGCAGGAACTGGTAGTGATTGGTTTAGGATCAAAAAGTAGGTGACAGGTTCCCTTTAATATGTGCATGGGATGTGTGACAGCTAGAGATGGGCGAACCTGTAGATGTTTGGGTTCAGCGCGTCCAGACGAAACAAAAAAAAAAAAAAGCCAAGTTCAGATGTGGACTTGAGCCTGGACCCTAAACCCCATACAAGTTTGGAGTGAACTGAACTTAAGTGCTATAAAATGGTGGTCGTAAGGGCTAGGGGGTTACACAAGGAAGCAAAATGGGGATTAAAGTAGGAAAATTATACTTACTGACTTTCCACATGGCTGTCACATTGTTTCTGGGCCCGCTCTTTAAACTTTATGAATATTCTTCTGCTTCCCCTGCCCTCTGTGACCAGTTACACACAGACTACACCCCAACCATCTGTGAGAGTGTCTATGATTGGTATGCCCTCAAACTAGCTGTCTGGGTCCCCAAAGTGGAGAGTAAAAATAAACCACTGGAAAAAGTGACAAGGGGTCCCTGTATTTTGTTACCCAATGCAGATAAGGCACACAGCTGGAGGCTGAAGTCCCCAACTGTGTGCTTTATCTTGTCTGGGTATCAAAATATGGGGGACCCCACACCTTTGTTTTTACAAATTATTTAAATAAATAGTAAAAAAAAAAAAAACATTGAGGGGTACTCCCCAATTTTGTTACCCCAGCCAAAATAAAGCAGACAGATGGGGGCTGGTATTCCCAGGCTGGGGAGGCCCATGTTTATTCGGCCCTCCCCAGCCTACAAATATCAGCCTGCAGCAGTCCCAGAATTGGCGCACTCCTGGCTCTTTACCTGGTTCATCCCAATTGCCCTGGTGCGGTGGAAATTTTGTTAATATAAGGGGTTAACGACAGCTATGATTTGTCAAAACAATTAGAGCTGGCATGAAGCCCTGGATAAGTAATGCAGCAGTGTCTATGAGACAACCCCCACATGATTAATCATGTAAGTAAAGAGAAAAACACAAAACACACTTAAAAATCCTTTATTTAGAGGAAAAAAAACACCCTCTTTCTCCAATTCCAATTTTTTATCTCCCAAAACACTCTTGCATGTCCAATGTAATCCACACCATGAAATCCCATGACGATCCCGACACCGCTACTTCAGGTCACAGTGCGTGGTCACATTACAAAACGTGACCGCTCACTATGAAACTTGTCAATGAAACCGCATCTAAACTCAATGCCAGATTACTAGATTAGGCTATCTGCATACATTGAGTATTTGGTTGCAGAAATTTCTGCACCAAATCTGTATCTCCTGGAAGAAAAACGCATCAAAAACGCAATGTGTTTTATAAGTGTTTTTGGTGACTTTTTAGATGCATTTTTAGCATGAATTTTTCTTGCATTTGGGGTGAAAATATGCTGCAACAACGCAGCAAGAATGGACAGGCTGCAGATTTATTTCTGTCCTCAAAAACACACCAAAAACGCATAAAAAAGCATTGTATTTGTGCACATTTTTTCTGTCAGGAATGCAGATTTGGGGCATAAATTTCTGCAACTAAATACTCCATGTGTGCACATTGCATTGTTGAGTTAAATGGTGCCAGATTACTGGATTATTGAGTGCAAAGGTGTCAGAATACTGGATTATTGACTTCAATGGTGGCAGATAATCAGGTAATCCAGCAGCATTAAACTCAGTAATCCGGCACAACTGCACTCAATAAACCAGTAACCTGGCACCATTAAAGTCAATAATCTGTTAATCTCACCCCATATTCATGAAAAATTCATGCATCTAAAAAGACACAAAAAACGCAGCAAAAACATGTCCAAAATGCATGGCAGATTTCATGCTTAGATTTCTGCAACCAAATACATGCACACATAGCTTAATCTAGTAATCTGGCATTGAGTTCATTGACTTCACTTTAGGTCACAGCAGAGGTGCCATGGGATTCGCCAGCCATGACCTCAGATGAATTTAGACGTCACGGCTCTCACAGCTGCGGCACTATCAGTGTGTTTCGCAGTTTGCAGTGAGTGATCAACTTTTGTAATATCACAGCCCACTGTGATTTCAGTATGTAGCAGAGCTGGGATCGTTGTGGAGAAAGAGGGTGTTTTTTTTTGTTCTAAATAAATGATTTTTCTCTGTGTTCTGTGTTTATTTACTTTTATTTACATAATTAGTAATGAGGGTAGGTCTCATAGACACTTCTGCATTACTAATCCACGGCTTCATAGCAGCTGTGATTTTTTTGACAAATCCCAGCTGTCATTAACCTCTTATATTACCTCGATTGCCACCACAGCAGGGCAATCAGGATGAGCAGAGTAAAAGATCAGGAATAGCACATCTAATGGATGCGCCCATTTTGAGCCAGCTGCAGGCTTCTAATTTTAAACTGGAAGGACCCAATAACCATGTGCCTCCCTTAAGAATACCAGCCCCATGCTGTCTGCTTTATTATGGCAGAGTATCAAAGTTGGGGGGAGACCCCACAGCATTTTTTTTTAATTATTTATTTAAAAAAATAAAATAAAAAAACTGTGTGGGGTCTCCTGTATTTTCATATCCAGCCAAGACAAAGTACACTGCTGAGGGCTTTAGCCTCCAGCTGTCTGCTTAATCTGCGCTGGATAACAAAATACCTCGGACCCCACATTATGTTTTCCCCTTCAACGTGCGCCAGCCATTCATAGCCATGCCAGTACTGATGATCTGCATGCTATGAAATCATAAATCCAGTGGTTCTTTAGAAAAGAGGATTTTTAATAAGGGATAAAAACAGACAAGCCTGGTAAAGGTGTTGTCTACTACTTGGATAACCCCCATAGTAATAAAAGCCTATACTCTGTGCTGGTATGGTTCTTAAGATGTTGGAACTAGTATTCTTGGGGCTCATGTAACATTGGTATGACTTCCCTCTCACTTCCTGTCAACTACTTATGTTGAAGCTAGGCTCAAATTGAGGAAACTAGGTCCTCCAGATAAAGAATGCACACAGTTGTGACCAAAACAATTCTGTGAGTAGTTGTTTTATACCATTAACAGACAAATTTTCCATTGGAAATTACCACTTGTTACTCCATTCTGACCAGGGCTGTGGAGTTGGAGTGGTGGAGTTGGTATAAAATGAACCAACTCAGACTCCTAAAATACATAATAAATTGGGTACAATGCAGAATGTGATGAAAATTATTATTATGAATTATTATTATACTAGCTGGGTGCCCGATGCACATGCATCGGGATTCTAGAAGAGCGAGTCTCTGACTCGCAATGGCCGCTTCGCGGCCAATGCTTCGCGCTGCTAAGGCGACTCGCCATGCCCGCTGCGCGGGCATAGCGAGTCGCCTTAGAACTGCTTGCAATGGCCGCTGCGCGGCCATGCTTCGGGCGTATTCACATGACGACACTGACTCGCAGCGCGAGCGGTCTCAGAAGGGGCAAAAAACCCATTCGCAATTAAATAATAGATTCTATCAAAATAGCTTAATTATTGTATCATAATACTGATGAAAAGCCTGATGTTCACATTGTACTACAATAAATTTGTTCCTTAAACATGAGTCATGTATGGGGAAGCCATAGTCAAGGAGTTGGATTCAGGAAAATTTAGGAGTCGGTGTTGAAGTGGGAGGTTTGGCTTACCGTTTCCACAGCCCTGCTTCTGACAAACATGTTATGAGTGCCTTTCTCAAAACATTACATATGAGATAGGAAAATATTAAAGCAAATATGAGACCTTAAAAAATTATTAAGCATGAAATGAGACAAGACTGGCTAATTATACATAAAATGTACAATAGAATATATAGAAAACTATTAACCCTTTTATATCACTTACATGTCTGAAGACAGGGGAAGGTAAGCTGACATTGATTGGGCTCGGATGTCCTAACAATGTCACATAAGCCCCGGTAATAAGAGTTCCGACACCACTGGAACCGAGCAGGCAGCGGAGGTGAGTATAGGCTTTTATATTTTTATGGGAGCACATGGGGTATGAGAAGGGAGTGCCCAAGTTGTGGACAAGCCCTTTAAAACTGCATGTTTAGCAAAGCCAAAAATACATATTAAAAGAAAAGGATGTGTCAGGTATCCTAACAAAACATTTTTATTTTCTAGTCTTGTATAACACTTTTATTGATGTGTAATGGCCTATAATTTAAGAGTCTAAATCAGATAGAATCAATACCAGCAATAACATAGAAGATGCCATTTTTAAAGCACTACAATAGTCTGTGGAGATGTCAGATAAGAGTCGAATATCGGGCGTATTGTTCTATAATGTGGGAGCATCATGTTACAGTAACCTAGGATCCTCATAGCAGATATAGGTCAAGCTTGTAAAAAGCTCAAAGGGAGCAGTGTGAAATGGTCAGATATGTCAGATCACCACTAGGTGACAGTACTGTTATGAGCATACATTAATATCCACACCATCCAGAAAGAAATGCACATTTACAGCTTTTATATGTGACAGTTTTTCATTTCAGATGGGTCAGATTTATTTTTTTTGTGTAATTTGCAATTATTTGATTTCTTTTTAAATAAGGTATTTATAATTAAAAGATTTAGTGTGTTATTTTCAACTACGAAGTAAAATGCACTATGTAAGCGGACAATCAAGATGAGTCACAAATTTTAACAATCAGACTATCCTAATAAATCAGAAGGTAGACAATCACTGGTATGAAGACACGGCTGGCAATCAATGAAACCAAGGGGCAGCATGAATCTGAGCCTGGCTGCATGTTTGCTGGCAGGTATATACTTGTTGTGTTTCAGAGAAAATATAAAGGCTGATGAACAGTCAGAAAGTAAAGTAGCCCGGCTTTGCCTAAGGCTGGCATCTTACGGTGCTTGACAGGGCTCACCCACAGTATTTTTTATTTTGAAAATACAATTTTTTACAAAAAGACTGAAAAGAACCAATAGCTGAGCGGCTACCTGCAGGCATTCACTGCAGCACTTGTACTCAGAATATGACTTACATTACAACCACGGTCCCACTGGCAAGTGACATTCAGGAGACATGTGAGAGACGTGCGAGAGCTGTGAAAGAGACCCACAAAAGATATGCGATAAACATGCAAGAGACTCATGATAGACATATGAGAGACATGCGAGAGACTCACAAAAGACATGCAAGAGACTCACGACAGATATGTGAGAGCCTGGCGAGAGACCAGCGAGAGATTGTCAAAAGTCATGCGATAGACATGCAAAAAACTCACAACAGATATGCAAGAGGCTCACGAAAGACATGAAGTAAGATATGCAAGAGACTCATGATAGACATGCAAGAGACTGGCGAGAGACATGAGAGAGAATAGCGTGAGACATGCGATATACTTGATAGAGACTGGCGAGAGATTTGCAAGAGACATGCGATAGACATGCAAGAGACTCACAATAATGTGGAAGACTGTCGAAAAACATTTGAGAGACTCGCGAAAGACTCACTAAAGACATGCGATAAACATGAAAGAGACTCATGATAGACATGCGAGTGATTGGCGGGACGCTCAGGAAATAAGGGTACTTCACACACTGCAACATCGCTAGCGATATCACTGAAACATCACAGGTTTTGTGATGTAACAGCGACCTCTCCAGCGATGTTGCAGTGTGTGACACACATCAGCGACCTTGGCACTGCTGTGAGGTCGCTGACCGCTACAAATCGTTCAGGACCATTTTTTGGTCCTTGGTCTCCCGCTGGTCAGCACGCATTGGCGTGTGTGACAGTGAGAGACCAACGATCAACGACCTCCCAGCCAATGCCCAGCACCGCACATTAGATGCGGGCGCTGGTAACCAGGGTAAACACTGGGTAACTAAACAGCGTGCTATGCTTAGTTACCCGGTGTTTACCCTGGTTACTAGCGTCCTCCAGCTTAGCCCATCCTGTAAGCGGGAGGACGCTGGTAACCAGGGTAAACACCGGGTAACTAAGCCGAGAGCGCTGCTTAGTTACCCAGTGTTTACCCTGGTTACCAGCGATGTCACTGCTGACTGGTCGCTGGTGAGTCTGCCTGTTTGACAGCTCACCAGTGACTGCATAGAGACTTTCCAGCGATCGCGGCCAGGTCGGATTGCTGGTGGGATCAATGGAAAGTCTCAGCGTATAAAGGGGCCAATACATGCAGGAGACATGCAGGAGACTTGCATGAGACATGAGGGAGTCTTGCAAGAATCTCACATCAATACTGGGCACAGCCACCCACTCTCTGGACTAGGAGCATGTCAGGTTCATGTATTTTTATGGAGCTGTAAGCTCCAGTCCAGAGAGCGGGCAGCTGTGTTGGGTGATGCAATGCAAGTCTTTCACATGTCTCCCACAAGTGGGACTGCAGCCACCCTGTGAGATCTTACAGTTTTGCCTAATGGAGCGCTGCCTGCAGTATTAAAACAATAGCTTTCGTTCAGTAACTGTTTTTTTTTTTTTTTTTAAACTCTTTATAATTAAAGGGATCCTGTCACCTCCAGAACCCCTCCTAAACTATCAAACATGCCCCTGCATCATATTCTCACTAATCTCACACTCCTTTTGTCTCCTAAAAGCATCCTGTGAAAGTGCATAAAAACGTTTTAATACTTACTCATTAGGGATTATAATTAGCAGGGGCTATATTCTTTAGCCCTTAGGGCGTGTTGTTTTGCAGGCTCCAGGATCCACCCTCTCTCTGTCTGTGTGCTGTGCTTGTGCAGACATTGCCCTCCCCCTCTCTGTCACTCACAGAATGCAAATCATTAGTCCTGCCTTCAGCTCCACATCACTGCAGCACAGACAGAGAGAGGGTGGATCATTAAGGCTGTAAAAAACACGCCCTAAGGGCTAAATAATACAGCCCCTGCTAATTATAATAAGAGAAATCCTGAGTTGTACACCCTGGCCTTAGGATTAGAGTTTAAATTTTTAAGAAATTGTCTACAGGGGTCCTTCAAGTTTCATTTTATCTAGTATTTGATCCAGCTATGGCCACTTCACGTTATCAAAGGCTTTTTCAGCAACCGAAGTGACCATGACTGGATTTGCTCCCTCCTCTAGCCGTTTATCTCTAATTGAATCTAATAGTAACATGGCCTTTCTTATGTTAGTGACCGCCGACCTGCCTTTCACAAAACCGGTTTGATTTTTAGTTGTAATTTTAGGTAGCAACTTAGCTAGCCTATCTGCCAATATTTTTGTGAGGATTTTGATATCCTGGTTGATCAGGGATATCGGCCTGTATCCTGAAGGGTCTTCAGGGTCCTTACCATCTCTTGGCAGGAGTTTGATATATGCCATATTCCTTGCAGTCGACATGAGCTCCCCCTCGATGATCTTATTAAACAATGAAGTTAGCGTGGGGACAAGTTGTTCTCTCATCACTTTGTAGAATGACCCGTTAAATCCATCTGGACCTGGTGCTTTATTGGAATTTAACCCTTAATGTTAATTTCCTCCTCTGTAACGCTTCCGTTGAGAACTTTTTGGTCTTCCTCTGTGAAACTCAAAAGTTTTATCGTGCAGTAACTGTTTTTAATACTGCCTACAGCAGTCTTTCATTGCAAGTTCTGCCCTTGAGGATGGTGGAAGCCACTAAGGATCCCACAGCACAAACGTTTCAGCATTACAATATTTTAGAGAACTGGCAGCACATCTGGCATAATATCTATAGTGGAGGGAGCAGGATGGCTTTTTAATAGGCAGTTTTAGCATACTATTATAAATACAATGGGAATTTGTGTACATAATTTATGGATGTATTGAAAAAGTGAAGAGCCAAAGATGTCTGGCAGAAAACTCCTTAAAGTCATAGGTACCGTCACACGCGGCAATTTTGCAAGCAATTTCACTGGCAATTTGCTGGTTGCAGTGAAATCATGGATACATGGTTACATTTCTACACGGCAACAAAACAGAACCATGTATCCATGATTTCACTGCAACCAGCAAATTGCCATTGAAATTGCTTGCAAAATTGCCGCATGTGACGGTACCTTAAGAACTCATCATGGCAGCCTGGAGAACAAAAGGAGTAATCCAGTTACCATCTCGTTACAGATTATAGGGAAGATTACAAGCATTACAAAGAGAACTTACTCTTTAAAAATAGATTAGTGGGGGGAATGATGGAGAACTATTGCACCAGAGAATATGAACATTTACTTATGCCCCTACTATTTCCTAAATGACTGCCCACAAGTAGCAGAATCCTGAAAAATGCTTTCCTACAACTGCAAAGCTGCAACTTCAATTGTATTTCCGATTTCCCACGGTAATACATTTGGCCATATTACAAACAACACACCAATAAATTACCGTATTTTCCGGCGTATAAGACAACTGGGCGTGTAAGATGACCTCCAACTTTTCCAGTTAAAATATAGTGTTTGGAATATACTCGCCGTATAAGACTACCCCTCTTCTACGGTATGATCCCCACTGCGACCCCACACAGCCCTCCATACAGTATAATGGACCCACATATAGAATAATGGCCCCTACATCTCTTCACACTGTATTATGACCCCCACACAGCCCTCCATAAAGTATAAAGGCTTCCTCATACCCCTTCAAGTATTATCATCCTCCCACAGAGCCCTCCATATATTATAATAGCTTCCATATGGTATAATTATCTCCATATATTATAATGCATCATCCATAGTCACCCATTATAATGCACCATCATAGTGCTCCATATAGTATAATACACCACATAATCTTCCATATAATGCACCCCCATAGTCGTCCTCATATAATGCAACCCCATAGGCCTCCATATAGTATAATGCACCCCCATAGACCTCCATATTCTATAAACACAGAGAGAGTAATGTGCCAGTGCTGGGGTGGGTGGAAAGTGTAGGTGACACGGAGAGGAGAGACATGCCAGCTCCAGATGGGGCGGTTTAAGAGACACAGGGATGGGAACGTGCCAACGTCGTGGGGAAGGGTGGCTGTACCAGCGTAGTAAGGAAAGTGGTAGGTGACACGGAGAGGAGTGGACATGCCAGCATCGTGGTGAGGGGGGTAGGTGACATGGAGAGAGGGTAGTGTCAATAGTGGCGGGGTACATGGGACGAACTTTCCTGTCAATATCACCCAGAAGAAATAATAAGAGTAACTACAGGAGAATCTCATTTCAACTATTTCCAGTAGCTCTGCCAGCTGTCAATGAATGGAAACCTGTACTGGCCTGGGGAGTATCACAGCAGAAGGTTTGTAACAATGTGTCAGTGTAGAGATCACAGAGAGTTGGCCATACTGACACACTGTAACAAACCCTCAGCAGTGAAAGGAGACAGTCTGAGCAGAATATGGGTGTTTATACTGCAAATGTGAACTGTGACAAACTGTGAGCTGTCCCCTCCAGTCTGCAGGTCTGTACTGCTGCAGGGGAGGAGGGGGGGGGGGTGTTTATAACCACACATTCCTCCTGGTCGCAGGGATCCCGGGATGGAGTGTAATTCAGGATCTTCTCCCTCATCTGCTCCTTGTCTTCTATCATCAGAGCTGGGTTGGAAGAAGAGGAACTTTCGGAGGAGGACAATCCCCTCCTCCATACAACTCTGGTGATTGAAAAACTGAGCAGTGCCAGTGACTGACCCCACCATAATCACAAGCACAACCCTCACCCTCCTCTCCTCACAACGAGGAGGGGGAGGGAGCAGTAGTGACAGACGCTGTACCTGCAGTAGGGGCCGGGGGTTGTATTGATATCCAGCTCCTTCATGCTGGAGGCTGCAAAAGTGTGGCTCTGTTCCTGTCTCTCTCCTCCTGGAGAATCAAGGCAGAGAGCGGCTGGCCCCAGTGCACATGTCGTGGGCTGCGGGCCTCCTGCAGATGCCGCCCTGTCTTTTTGCCAGTAGGTGGAGCCCTGCACCCGGCCTATAAGACGACCCCTGACTTTTGATAAGATTTTCAGGGTTTCAAAAGTCGTCTTATACACCGGAAAATACGGTATAGTATCTGGTAAAGCAAACCTGGCCAGCCCTTGATTTATCTCAGCCCCACCCAACTTATCAGAGCTGGGCAAAATTGTACGAGAAAGGCAAAAGTCGAAAAATCTTAACACAACCTTGCGTTGCACTGAACTACAACTTTTCTAAATATTTTAAGCCACAATTCAGGTGTAAAAGCTTTGATGAATTGGATTACTTTCTCTGGCAATAAGTCTCTCTGTCTCAATCTTTGTTGCCTTGATTTGCTTTTTACAGATGTTATATAATTTTCTGTATTTATTTAATGCCTCATCACTACCTACTTGCTTTAATTCCCTAAATGCTTTCTTTTTGTAATTTACTACGCCCCTTACAACCTTATTTAGCCATAGTGGTTTCCTCCTATTTCTAGCATGTTTATTCCCATAAGGTAAAAATTGTCCACAGGTCCTATTCAGGATGCTAATAAACGTCTCCCATTTGCTTTGTGTACTTTTATGTCTCAGGACATCGTCCCAGTTTATTGCACTAAGATCATCTCTCATTCGTTGGAAATTTGCCTTCCTGAAGGTTAGTGTCCTTGTAGCCCCTCTACTACACATCTTATTAAAGGATACTTGGTTTGTGCAATATGATTTCATGTAGGCACGAATGCAGTTTATTATTGACTTTTTTTCTCTGTGTGGCTATTCATGTCTAGTATAGAAAGATTTCGCTTCCACAGTGAATTTAGCACATGTTAATGGATAGTCTTCAGTTGGGTATATTTAAGTGTTATCTGTACGGACTTAACCCATGGGCATTGAAAATTGTATGCTCATCTTTCAAACTCGTTTCTTCTCATCCTCATTTACAAAACAAAAAAAAAACGTATCACTTTTAAAGATATGTTGTGGTGAGCTGCATCAGACAATCGGTTTGAATAGACAAGTAGTAATCCGCCATCATGTGGTTATGCGAGTGTCCTTATATTTCTTCTATAGTTCTTAATTCTTAGTGGAATCTCTTCACTTAGGTTATAAGTGACTGTGTAGATAATGCACCTCATTTCCCATTGTACAGCCGAGGTGACGGAAAAAAGACAGCATTCTTTGTACTAGTTCAGTGTAATCATCTACCTTATAGTTCACAAGAAAAGTGTGTACAACCATAGTGAAAGAAGACTATCCATGTGCCTCAGCATTGTAGACTGAACCTTTGAAATGTCGATCTTCATTAATTCCTCTGATCTGAAGACAGTAAAAAAAAAAACGTGCTTTAGCTTCTCCATGGCCAGTGCTGAAAAATTTCTGAAGATGTAGTTGAAGTATATTTATGCCTCTTTGTTTAGAGCCTTTACATATTGCTTTATTTATCCTAATTTGATGTGCAGTAGTGGTAAAATTATCTTATTCCTGCCAACCAATGATTCTGCAATTCCATCCTTTTCACCTACTACCATGTAATCTCACATAAGGTCAGTTTGCATTTGCGCAAAACCTTAATAATTAGTAAATGCACTGCACATTTATATAAGTATTTCTCAAATACCTTAGAAACCATTATTAATTCTATTATTAACAACCCCATCGAGGATAAAAAATCTCAATTTCATGTGTGGGCAACTGAAAATTCTCTCAAAAAGTACAGCTGCTACAAAAAAATGAATGACATGTTCTGATTCAGAAGACTCAATAAATCTAGAATTAAGCCTAATGTGATTGGGGGCATTATAATTATTTCTGCATGAAGCCTATAAACGAATGTGCAGTTTGAACAAATGTAGAGAAAAGTCAAAATGTATTAAATAAAACAAAAACCCCAAAGGCAATAAAATAGGGAGACACAAGGACGGCACTCACCCATCTGAGTTCTTCACCGTGCTCTTTATTATTCCATCCAGGAATGGGGTTACAGTGGTGCGGGGAGGGAGGGTCCCCCTCCGCATCTCCTCCCTCCCCGCACCACTGTAACCCCATTCCTGGATGGAATAATAAAGAGCACGGTGAAGAACTCAGATGGGTGAGTGCCGTCATTGTTTCTCTTTTTATACTGAAAACTGTATCTGGCAAGAGCACCTCCCAAGGTCTGGAGATTCATGAGCCCAATCATTAGACCTGTGAAGACCCACTAGTGCCCGGTGTTTTCTATTTAATCTAATAAAATAGGAAAGGAGTAAGTGACACAGCAATTGCCAGTTAGTATCCCTGGCAATCCATGTTAACTAAAAGCCATGAAAATCTGTGAAAATGCACAGCAAAATGCATTAGAGACCCCTAGTAGGCAAGCAAGTAGTCAGGGTAAGTATTAAAGTAATGAAAATTATAGGGGTTGTCAACTACTAGGATATCCCCTTCTGATTCCACATGTCTACCCCAGGTAAAATAAAAGACCTTGTAGACACCTCCCAAGCTAGCGCCGTTCCAGTACTGTTGATAATCACGTTTAGGAGGCTCACGTGACTGTGACATCACGCAAGCTCAATGTCTAATCACCGCTGGCTTCTCTCCCCACCTTTTTGACCAATGAGTTAATCATTCGGAAGAGAGCATTGCGTCTGCTGCTTATATCTTGCTGTTTGCAACTTTGTCCAAAGGAAGGGAGGCAGAAGCCAGCGGTGATTGGATGTGAGGCTAATGTGACGTTACAATGTCACATGAGGCCCAGAAACCACTTGATCGGCGTTATCTCGAGAGGAGAGTAAGGGGTCTTTCATTTTACCTGGAGGAGACATGTGGAATCAGAAGGGGATGTCCTAGTAGTAGACAACCCTTTTAAATACAGTGTAGTAAATACAATATTGTACCCTCATATAGAACAAATATATCAAAGTTCAGCACAATAGATACATATAAATAAATATATAAAAACGTACTCCGTGAACAAATGTAGACAAACGTCAACATTTTATAGATAAAAAAAACTAAGTTGTGCAATGGATCTGTTTTGTACCTTAAAACCATTTGTCTGATCCTAAAATCACGACAGACTATGTCACATAACTGTGAAGGCAACCTAAACAAATAGCAGAAATCTGTAGTTTTACACTTTTCTCCAAATTTGAGACACATGTAGGACGTAGAACACCCGTGCACTATTTTGTATTGTATCGACTCCTCTGGAACAAATCCATTTCTTTTTCCATGCTTATTCCTCGTTTCTCCAAATAGTTTCAAAATTTGTAACGTATTAAAAAAAAAACAGATTGAAATGAAAAAAAAAAAAAAAAAAAAACATATCAGTTCTCATCATGCAGTTTGTGTATATCGCCTTATTCCATCCATTTATCATAAAGTGACACAATGAAGCACGTTGCTGTATCCATCACTCTAGGTGTGCCAGTATTGTACTGATAGAAATTGGCTGTTAAATGACCACAATTTGCCCTATGCAGTCTTATTATACAAGAGATCGCCGACGGATTTAATGAAGCCTAATACCGTACTTTAGTTTTCTCCAACAACTCTATTTCCAGGTCTATATATCACTTTCTGAAATATTCATTAAGTACTTTGACAACATTCAAACAATTTGTCTTCAGATGATGCAGCAGAGAACACCTCCTTATAACCACAAGATGAGGACAGATATTCCATGTATACACACACATGGAAGAAACTGAAATGTAATAGTTTTCATAGATCCCTCCATAAACATTAGCATTTGGATCAGTTGAATCAGAATATCATTCTCTATAAAGGAAGGAGGGCTGCGTAGATTGAAGACATTTTTGGCAACAACTGATACTAAAGATAAACATTGGAATCAGACAATTCACCTCGTCTACATTTCTTTCCTCACAGAGCTCAAAAAATCCATAATCAACTAAGTCTGCAGAAATGGTAAATTCTGCCAACAATAATTGAAGATCTAGAGCCGGCTGTGCGTTTACACTACGTCTCCAGATTTTAAATCACTCTCTGTCCTTTCCCATCATACTTAGGTTTATTTTCCATATTGTATGTGTGACAATTAGCTGATTTTTTCTCTCTCACTATCGTTTAGGTAGTCTGTATTTCTAATCATTTTGACCTTGCTGTTCTTTGTGAACAGACCACCTGGTGAGCCTGTGGTGGATGTGTGTGTGTGATACAAAATCAGAGATTCAAGGGGGGTAAGAACAAGCAGCAGCCTAAACCAATGCCAACATGGGGGGGTGATGGTCATGTAGTCACTATAGCCACATAGTAGTCACAGATCACAGATGTGTCCTAAGGTTGAAAATGCAATTTGCAGCCAAGCAGAACACATAATTGGAACCACTTATATTATATATATATATAATGACATATAATGTGAAAAAATTCTTGCAGCACACAGCTACTCCCAATGATGTACAAATGCTACAAGCTATATGTGTTTGAGGAAAAAGTTTAAAAACTTACGTTTTTTTCAAAAAACTCAAAAATTCTAATTTTTTATTTCTGAAGTTCTTGGTACATGCATTGGCCAATGTCTGCTTGCTCATCAACTGCGACAAAGTGACTTCAGGTCTGATGAGTCCTACGCTGATATCCCTATCCTCCTTGTCCACCCCCCACTTCTCAGTGGGCAGACTCCATCTAGACCCTCGATCACTTGTAGGTTAATGAGGGTGCACATTGCAGCAAGGAGCCTGCAACTCCATATAATAAACAACAAGAAAAAAAACTGCACAGCACTCAAAGACAAATGTGAACTGGTGCAAGCAAAGACGCAGGGTCATATAATGTGAAAAAATTCTTGCAGCACACAGCTACTCCCAATGATGTACAAATGCTGTTGTTTATTATATGGAGTTGCAGGCTCCTTGCTGCAATGTGCACCCTCATTAACCTACAGGTGATCGAGGGTCTAGATGGAGTCTGCCCACTGAGAAGTGGGGGGTGGACAAGGAGGATAGGGATATCAGAGTAGGACTCATCAGACCTGAAGTCACTTTGTCGCAGTTGATGAGCAAGCAGACATTGGCCAATGTATGTACCAAGAACTTCAGAAATAAAAAATTAGAATTTTTGAGTTTTTTGAAAAAAAACGAAGTTTTTAAACTTTTTCCTTAAACACATATAGCTTGTAGCATTTGTACATCATTGGGAGTAGCTGTGCGCTGCAAGAATTTTTTCACATTATATGACCCTGCGTCTTTGCTTGCACCAGTTCACATTTGTCTTTGAGTGCTGTGCAGTTTTTTTTTCTTGTTATATAATGACATACATATACACATACACACACACACATATATATATATATATATATATATATATACATACACACACATATATATATATATATATATTATAAGTGGTTCCAATGATGTGTATATACACAATACAAGAAAAACACTTTGGCTGGAAACACACTGTCCGAGTGTCATGCGAGTTACTCGCACGAGTCTCAGATCATTTCTCCAGCACGCCCCCGCCTCTTTGGATGAGATACTGTCAGTGGTATGTTTTTATATGTAGCTCCACTGCTCCCATCCATAGAGGGGGAGGCCAGCGCAGGTGAATGATCCGAGACTCATGCGAGCAACTTGCATGTCACTTGGACAGTGTGTTTCCAGCCTCAGATAGTATTGGGCTGGAAATTTAGCTCTCATTTATTTAAATAAATAGGTTATGATTTAAGACAGGTAGGGAGCAGACAGACTGGTCACATGACAAAAAGTACTTGCAGGTAGGGCTGGGCGATTAATCGAATTAATTCGCCCCTGCTGTGGCCACGATTGTGGTTTTATTAACAATCGTGTAATTCGATTTAAAATGGCGCCGCTTTGCATTGTGGGTGTTGTAGTTTCTTAGGAGGGGCAGCCGTCACTATGTAAAGGGAAAGAACTTCAACTCCCAGCAGACGTTGCCTGTGTTGGCCGGGTCGTAAGTCCCGCCCCCTCATACACCCTCCCCGCCCCCCCTCGTCATCATCAGGCCCGCTCATTGGCCCGTGCTCTTGCCCTCCTGCACTGCGCGGGAAGAGAAGAAATGAGAGCCGATGAAGAGGATTAGAGGAGCGACGTGCTGGAGGAAGGAGAAGCAGCTGAGAAGTAGCTCCAACCTCCGGGTAAAAAGGTGAAAGACCTCCTGCTGTGACTGTGCTGTGCAGGCAGAGAGAAGGAGTGAGTGGGGGAGGGGCTGCCTGGGGACAGCTGCTGGGAGCAGGGGAAGCTGGATATGTATCCCCTTCCTGCAGCAGAAAGAAGTGTGTGTGTCATGTGTCGTGTGTCTGTATCTGTGTGTCATGTGTCTGTATCTGTGTGTCATGTGTCTGTATCTGTGTGTCATGTGTCTGTATCTGTGTTTCATGTGTCTGTATCTGTGTGTCATGTGTCTGTATCTGTGTGTCATGTGTCTGTATCTGTGTGTCATGTGTCTGTATCTGTGTGTCATGTGTCTGTATCTATGTGTCATGTGTCTGTATCTGTGTGTCATGTGTCTGTATCTGTGTGTCATGTGTCTGTATCTGTGTGTCATGTGTCTGTATCTGTGTGTCATGTGTCTTCTGTGTGTCTTCTGTGTGTCTTCTGTGTGTCATGTGTCTTCTGTGTGTCATGTGTCTTCTGTGTGTCATGTGTCTTCTGTGTGTCATGTGTCTTCTGTGTGTCATGTGTCTTCTGTGTGTCATGTGTCTTGTGTGTGTCATGTGTCTTGTGTGTGTCTTGTGTGTGTCGTGTCTTGTGTGTCATGTGTCTTCTGTGTGTCATGTGTCTTCTGTGTGTCATGTGTCTTCTGTGTGTCATGTGTCTTCTGTGTGTCATGTGTCTTCTGTGTGTCATGTGTCTTCTGTGTGTCATGTGTCTTCTGTGTGTCATGTGTCTTCTGTGTGTCATGTGTCTTCTGTGTGTCATGTGTCTTCTGTGTGTCATGTGTCTTCTGTGTGTGAGTTGTGGGGTGCAGGAGGACAGAGGAGCAGCAGGAGGGACGAATGAGAGGAGGACGGGGGTGCAAGAGGAGCAGCAGGAGGGACAGGAGAGGAGGACGGGGTGCAGGAGGACAGCCGAGCAGCAGGAGGGACAGGGAAGAGGAGGACAGGGGTGCAAGAGGAGCAGCCGAAGGGACAGAGGAGAGCAAGACGGGGGTGGTGGACAGAGGAGAGGAGGATGGGGGTGCTGTATACATATACTGTGTGTATGATATATACTGTGTATGCTGTATACATATATAAAAAAATCGAGATTTAAATCGAAAATCGTCCATAGGTTTAAATAAAACCGAGATTTCGATTTTTTCCAAAATCGCCCAGCCCTACTTGCAGGTATATATAGTATACATAGAGATGGCTGTAGAAATTATAATACTAGACTAGTGTTTGTACCAAATAGATAGGGTAATGGTTTTTGCTGTGCATCTGTCCATAATTATATTCTGTGTGGAAAGCTACTGTCGCTGCATATATGTGTTTAAAAGAGTCAGAGCTGCCTGAAGAATGAGATTAACTGTAATAATTACACTGCCAGATGAATCCCTATTAAAGGGGTTGTCCAGGCTTTTTATAAAATCTCTGCATGTACCTAGGCTGCAAAATGCTGACAGTTTGCAATTTGCACCCCATCAGCATTTTTCAGGGTTACCTAGATATCACCTTTCTGCATGTGGAGGCCACCAACCAGAGGCGTGTTTGTTTTCGAGCCTGGGTGTAAACGTCAATACTTGTTGTTTGCACCCAGTCTCCTACAAGCACACACCAGACTCCAGCAAGCCCACCCCCCTCCTGTCTCCAGCATGTCCAGCCGCGCAAGACTCCTGCAAGCCCTCTCCACACTACAACAAGCCTTCCCCAGTCCGAAGCATGTGTACCCGCCCCCCCAGTCTCCAACATGCCTGGCCACTGTAGACTCCACTCCCCTATGTAAACTGTGATAGATCCGAAATTTACTGAACAATCATTTCCTTCTCTCAAACACTGTAGTGAATCCACAGCTCTGAGAAGGATATGACTGCTCTCAGTGCTGCTGTGTGTGTACTCACCTCTTCCCCTGAGCCCGCACTGATGTGAACCTCACAGCCGCCCTGCCCCCTTTGTACAGTGAGCAGTGCATTCTGTTTCAGAGTGGCTGGCTTCGAAAGATACAGGGAGGAGGTGAGCACACACACACCCCAAAACTGAGAGCGGTCATCTCCTCAGAGCTGCAGATTAGCCACAGTGTTTCAGATAAGGAGATGACTGTTCAGTGCAACGCGGTTCTATCACAGTTTACATAGGGAATTGGAGTCTGGATGACTGGGCATGCTGGAGAATAGGGAAGGGGAATGTTTGGAATGGGAAGGGCTTGTTGCAGTGTGGGGTCGGCTTGTAGAGTCTGGGGCGGCTGGGCATGCTGGAGACAGGGGGGCCTGTAGGAGTCTTTGGAGTGTGCTTGTAGGAGAGTGGGTGTAAATGACCAGCTGTGATATTTACTCCCAAGCTTCAAAACAAACACCCTCTGGTCAGTGGCCCCCACACATGCAGAAAGGTGATATCTAGGTAACCCTGCAAAATGCTGAGAGGGTGTAAATTACAAACTGTCAGCATTTTGCAGCCTAGATATACACAGAGATTTTATACAAAGCCCCGAAAACTACATTACTTATACATCAGGGATATGATAAACTTACTATTAGTATATAGTGAACTGGTTCTGTCCAGTCCCGCCACTCAAATGAATGTTTCGTTTAAACTTCTTTAGGGGAAGAAGGGGCTGAGGAATGTTTTTTTTTTGGCTAGTGTCCGCGGCAACTAACGGAAGTGTGTCATCGGAATTAAGTCTATGGAGCTCTGAGGAAGCCAATATCTGGCACAGCTGTCTGCATCCATCAAATATATGGATGTTAGGGGGCGTGGCCTGATGGCAATGGCGGATGCCGCATAAAGCGGGAGCTCAGCATACCACGGAATAAGAAGTGGCTGTACAAGCGGTACAAAGGACTTTCTCACCTTCTAACTGCACCCCGGAAGCCCGGACCTGTAGGTGGATTGATGGGCAGAACCAGGTCTGCCATCCACAATACTCCAATAAGAATGACTGACTATTTCGCCGACAGCCGGCCCTCTGTTGCAGCTTCTAAAATGGCGCCGCCGTCTCCCCACTCGGGCGTGCTGCCCAACAGGGCTCCCAGCCCTCTGTGGGACCTTATGTGGGAGACAATGCAGACGCTCCAACAACACAAGGAGCAATGAAGGACCTCCTGTCGTGCCTCCGCTCCTTTATCCAGGAAGACATGAGGAATATGGTGGCAGACATTAAGAGAGAAGCTGTCGAGCTGGGTAGCAGGACGGACAGGCTTGAAAGGAAACTGGCAGAGCTGGTTAGGTCTCATAATGACCTGCTGGATGCACATGACACCTGCAATCAAACATGTCTAAAATGCAATCTAAGACCCTGGACCTGGAAGATAGCTCCAGGCGCAACAACATAAGAATAAGAGGGGTGGAGGAGACAGTTCTAGCCCGGACTTGCTGTTCTTTCCTTCAGGAATTAATTATGGCAACTCATCCTCAATGTTGATAAAAAGGATGTTGTTATATCCACAGGATCCTAAAGCCTGCTGGTATTAACCCTATCCTGCCTAGGGACGTGATCGCCCGAATTTATTTTTATGAACTTAAAGAAGACTTCCTCCAAGCCACTAGAGGGGGCCCTGCTCTACCGGATAAATTTGTCACCTGTCGGTTTTTCAGGATCATCTCCGGGGACTTTGGCACTGAGAAGGGCCTTTTGTCCCCCACACTCAAGTTTTACGTGACAAGAATGTGGCGTACAGATGGGGCTTCCCCACAAAGTTGATTGTCAGGAGAAATGGATCCACCTCTGTTTGCCACACCCTGGCTCAAGCAGGAAAGCTATTGTCCCTATGGGGTTTTCCGTTCTCCAAGTGCCTCTGGTTCCTCTGTCTCTCCACGGTCACCCGGGCAGGGCCATGTTAAGAATCACATTGATCCTCAATGGGATATATCCTGAAATACTGCCTAATTTCTGGAGTTTCGTGGATGCCTTCCGCTGAGACGTTACTTCCTTTTTTTTTTCTTCCTTTCTTTCGTCACTGACTCATTTTTTTCCTGCACTAATAGGACAATTTATTTGTCTGATACCTTTCTTGGTCTTTTCAGTGCCCTGAAGGTTTAACTTCTCCCCATCTCCCCCCTTCCTCCCCCGAGTGTTTTTTGGGCACCTCTTAGCTGGGGATCACCCTCCTGACCCCAGGCTGTTTTGAGACTGGTTATGTGTGTTTTTTCTCGTTGTTTCTCTTGTTTTCCCTTGTCTGTCTCAGTCCTCCCCTCACTTTACTCCCTAACCATCCCCTCCTACAGAATATCGAATGCTCTAGGTCACCTTGTTGGATGTTGTACAAAGGTTCTCTAATATACCCGCCATGAGCATGTCTATATTTTCTATTAACGTTAATGGTCTTAACTCCCCTGGGAAGAGGTCTCTGTTGTGGCGTCAACTGATTAAGGAGGGTGGTGACATCATTTGTATCCAGGAAACCCACTTATTTGAGATGGATAATGTCTGAATATTCTCCAATAATTATCCTTTTCAGTATTTTGCAAACGGCAGCTCGAAAAAAGCCGGAGTGGGTATTTTTATTTCTAAATCAGTAGCCTTCCAACACAAAGAATCTATAAAGGTACCTTTACACGCCGCCACTGAGGTGTAGAAACTGCCTGGGAATCGGGATTTAAGTCACGATTGCCTTGAAATTGCTACGAAATAGCGGCGGGTAATTTGGAAAAGTGATCGGGTTTCTCGCAGTTGCTCCAGGTAGCGGTTTCTGAGCCGTGTTCTAAAATCCGAGGCAACCCAAATGGTGAATTGCCCTGGTATTGGCATGTAAATGGGCGATAGGGATGGAATCTGCGTCACCTAGTGATTTCCCAGAGGCGTGCCACAGCATGCTGGATACCGCGCCCCATCAGCGATGATTGGTGGGGGCTACTGTGTTACCATTGGCTGTCCCTTCACAGGGCGCCATATTTAAAGAGCTGTCCATTCACATACACAATTGCAATGGCGTCATGTATTAGCCAGCCTTCCTGCGCAGGCTGGCCAATCATGACGCTATTGCGTTGTCCAATCAGCGTGTTGGCGTCACGGAATACACAACTCTGTCACGCCTATGTTTTGGCGCTGCTGAACATGTACAGCCACATTCCCCTACTGATTGCGGCGTGTGAAGGGGGACGGGATTCAACAGTAAGTTATCCGCAGGATCAGTTTCAACTTGGGGGAACCACGATACCTTCAGTTGACTACGCAATTGCGGCGTGTACATACGGTATCGGGATCGTTAGCAACCGTTAAAAACGTGCTGCGCGCACGTACGGTTGCTACCGATCACCAGTGATAGTTGCGGCGTGTAAAGGTACCTTAAGAGATCTGAATGGCGGATATCTAATGATCCTTTGTTCCATAAATAAAGTACCATTTACTCTAATCTCTTTATACGCCCCAAATGAAGGCCAGCTTAAATTCCTGCGAGGCTTCTTCTGGGTGCTGGATTCTATTACTTATGGACACAAAGTGATAGCAGGTGATTTTAACATTCCATTCTCTAAGTCTCAGGACTGTTCGATGCCCTCCCATTCTAGAAGTGAAATGGGCCCCTTGATTTCCTCTCATCATTTTCATGACGATTGGAGATACTTCCACGGTGAGGAGAAAGATTATACTTATATGTCTTCTCGTTATCATTCTTATAGCAGATTGGACTATATCTTAGTGGACGATGCCCTGTTACAGTGCGACTCGTCTGAGATAGGTAATATTTCCTGGTCGGATCATGCCCCTGTCACGCTCTGTATAGCCGATCCGTCCGCTATCCAACCTCCACCCAAGTGGAAATTGAACGATTATCTCCTTTCCAACCCTAATAATGTTGACAATATCCGGAACCAGCTGGTGGAGTTCTTTGACCAAAATGACAGTGAGGATGTCTCAGATGATACGCTGTAGTTGGCCCACAAACTGTGATTAGGGGTGCTTTCATAAAGATGGCCGCTCTAGCAAAGAGACAATACACCGCCACACTTCATTTGGCTCTGGAAAAACTCAAACTCCTTGAGCTTCAACATAAGCAAACACCTACTCTCGGGTTGCTCAAAGATTTAACAAAGACTCGTCTCATCATACATTCCCTGTTACTAGTTAAAGCTGAAAAGGATCTTAAAAATAAAGGTCAAAATTTATGCCATGTACTACAGGGTCGGCTTTCTCCTGGCCAAAAGAGTTAAAAAATTAGAAATCCAGTCCAAAATAGCTTTTATCCTTAAATCTGACGGGTCACGTAAAACTAACCCCCTTGAGATTGCAGCAGAATTTGTCTCGTACTATTCCACTTTGTACAATCTTCAAAACGACCCGAACACTACTCATCCGTCCCCTTCTTCCATATCAGCTTTGTTAGACAAAGCAACATTACCGAAACACTCTTCCTCACAGCTTACCCTTCTTAATGCCCCCCTAACGGCTGATAAAATCTCATCAGTAATTCATATCGCCAAGAAGCTTTCCACTCCAAGCCCGGACAGTTTCTCCTTCCTCTACTATTCCCAATTTGCATCCCTACTGTCCCCATATCAACTCCGACTCTATAATCTTTGGCAATCATCTGGAGTTATTAAGAGAGAAGGTCTGGAGGCAACCATCGTCACTCTCCCTAAACTGGGGAAACCCATGACCTCTCCGGGTAACTTACACCGTATTGCATTACTTAATTGTGATGTGAAGATTCATGCAAAAATCTGGGCTAACAGACTGCAGGGGGTTCTACCCTCGTTGGTTGACCCAGACCAGGTTGGGTCCCGGGGAGACAGATGAGGGACGGTACTCGTCGGATCATTGATCTTCTGGATGTGGTGGAGAGGGGGGTCCTCCAAGTGTATTCCTGTCATTGGATGCTGAAAAGGCCTTTGACAGGTGCATTGGGGATACATCACTGAGGTACTGCGCAGATTTGGTATACAAGGCGGCGCTCCAAGGGCCATTTTGGTCTTGTACTTTTCGCCGAGTGTCTCTGTGCAGGCCTCTGGTTTCCTGTCACCCCCCTTTGCAATCTCTAATGGCACTCGCCAGGGCTGCCCCCTCTCCCTGCTCATCTTCGCTCTAGTGATGGAGCCTCTAGCCGCCATTTATTAGAGGGAACCCTAAAATTGAGGGAATAAGGGTGAGTGCGAAATCCTATAAAATAGGTCTGTTATTCTAACTTGTACGAATGTCTTGGACTCAATTGCTGAAATCATGTCCACCCTAGATGATTTTTCCCTGGCTTCCCTATAGAAACTTAATTAATCTAAATCTTCTCTTTTTCCTCTAAACCTTCCCATTCCCTTACAAATATCCATTCAATCTAAGAATCCATTTGTGTGGTCTAGCTCTGGCTTCGCATATCTGGGAAACAAAATAACCCATCTTTCAAAAATAGTCAAACTTACTTGTGATACGCTTTTAGAAGAAATTCGCAAGCTCTTGGACAAATTTTCTTCTTCCCTCCTGTCCTTGATGGCCAGAATACAAATTATTAAAATGCTAATACTCCCTAAATTGATCTACTTGTTCAGGTGCCTTCCCCTTTATGTCCTGCACTCTTGCATCTCAGCCTTTCAATCGTCCCTAAACCGCTTTATTTGAAACAATAAACGTCACCGGGTATCCCATAAAATTATGACTCTCCCATACTCCGGGGGTAGGAGGGGGTCTGGGAGTCTCCGATGTCCACTACTACCATAGGGCTGCTCACCTGTAACCAGCCTAATTGTGGTGGGAGAGTGCAGCCTCTGGCCCTTGGTTGGACATTGAGACCCATTTTGCCCCTCGGGGATCCACCCTCTTGGAAACAGCATTGTTGCAACCCATTAAATATGTCTCTCTACTTCACTGCTGAAATTATTGTCATCTCTTGGGAGGGAGCATTTGGCATTTTTGTACAGGTATATCTCACTAGGGGCATTGGAACTTTTGGTCGAAGATCTCTCTCTGGTTCGTTGGAAGGCTAAGGGTACCGTCACACTTGGCGACACACCAGCGATCCCGACAGCGATACGAACTGGTAGGGATCGCTGGTGCGTCGCTGTTGGGATAGCTGGTAAGATGTCAAACAGAAATCTCACCAGCGACACAACAACGGTCCGGATTGATACGGAGGTCATTGAGACCCTGTTTCTCAGACCTGTAGTATTGAGGTCGTTGGTCGTTGTCCCTGTCAAACACACCGACGAATGGGGCCAAGCGGGACCCCGACGATCAAAAAATGGTCCAGGCGACTTTGACACGACCAGCGATCTCACAGCAGGGGCCTGGTCGCTGCTAAGTGTCAAACATAGCGAGATCGCTGTTGTGTCACCAAACTTGTGACTTAGCAGCGATCTCGCTTAGTGTGACGGGGTGCTTAAGGGTATTGTACTCTTGCAGGGCCTAATTGACTCTGACGGCCTGATGTCCTTTGAGAGCATAGTTAATAGGTATGATATCTCACATTCCCTATTTTACCATTACCTTCAGATCCGTTATCTCCTTCATGGATCTCAGTTGCCTTCTTATAGTCCCAATTGTACAGATAATTCCCTGTAGCGATTTTTTAAACCAAACTGCTCCATTCAACATGGGGTCTCCATCATCTACAGAGCGCTCCTTACCCCGGGTGGTTACTCCAAGCTACCCTTTACGATAGCCTGGGAAGCTCAGCTCTCATTCTTGTCCTCATTGGACGCTTGGCATTGCGCCTCAACTCAAGCTGCCATGTTCTCGTCTTGTATTAACCACCTGGTGCAGGTGAAAAAGCTTCAATTCAACTGGTACACTACCCGGTCCCGATTGGCTAAATTTAGAGAACCCTACTACCCCATTGTGTTGGAAAAACTGCTCTCATGTTGGGACGATGTCTCGAGTGGTGGGACTGCCCTAACATTCTAATTTTTTGGAAAGCCATAGAGTCTATTATTGTTTCAACAACTGGCCCCACTGCCCTTTTAGGTATTGGTTAGGAGGATATCCCACTTCCCATTAAACCGATAATCTGTAACATTTTAATTGCTGCTAGACAGTGTGTAGCCAGACACTGGAGGTCCCAGCTTATTCAATCTAAGAGTGAACTCATTTCTCATATAAATATGCATTACCAGTATGAATCTATCGTGGCACATGACCACTCAAGGAAAAATAAGGTGTCATCATGGTGGGACCCTTGGGTGTCCTCAAGTTTTCATTCTGACATTTAGCTTGTTTAAACTGCATTTTATGAGAACCTAGTTGTTCATCTCCAGTTATCTCTTACCTTTTGACCCTCCTCTCCTCCCCTTTCTGATTGTATATTGTGCACTTCCCCCCTTCCCCCTGTTCCTCCCCCTCCCCATCGCACTGGTCTATCCCTTTTTTCCTTCCTCGGTCAGGATACTTCGCCGACAAGGTTGTCGATGTGATGTAAATTTCTTCTTATTTTATGGTATCCCTTACAGGAATTTTGTTTAAACCTTAATAAAATCTTATTGGTTTAAAAAAATATACGGATGTTGGGGGCAGCAGATCACGGAGCAAAAGCACTGCTTGCCATCAAAGAGATGGAGCACGTGCCACCAACCTCAGTCTTAATCACATATCATCTGATCTACATCTAGGTTTTCCTAATGTGTCCTCTTAAGGAACGGGCAATTTTTCGTTTTCATGCTTTCTCTTTTTCCTCACCCATTTTTATTTTTTGGTCCATATAGCCATGTGAGGATTTGTATTTTTGTGTGATAAGTGGTTAGTTTGGATGACACCATCCGTTTTATTATATGATGGTAAGCAGTAAAACTATTTCCAATTGTGGCAAAAAAAATTTTTTAAAAAAAGTTAAATTCTTCTATTGTTTCTAGAGTTTTTTTTTTCATTTACAGCATTCATTTTACCACAACACTGACCAGGCAATAAAAATCTGCAGGTCAGTATGATTACATAGACACCAAACATGTATAACTTATTTTAATTAAGGGGGGGGAAAATTCAGAAATGTAAAATTTGTGTCAAATGGGGTAGCAAAAACCTGTTGACAGGTTTTCTTTAAAGGAACAAAAAATATCCAAACATAACCTCCCTTCATCCCTTTTGAAAGAAAAAGGGGGGAGGGGAACAAGAGGCGCAATAGTGCCTTATCACTTAGACACTTTATAGTACGGTGGTATAAAGGAACCACTCACCTATTTCAGTTGTGCGACCCACAACTGGTATACAGACATATAGTGTATTATCCGGATGGCTGCTGCTGGACTCCCACCGACCACTTGCACGTGGAATCACACAGTAAAAAATGGGAAAGGAAACGGTGTTCACCAGTCCGCGCTGCCAGGATCCACTTATTCCAGGGAAGAAACTCACGATCAGATGTGATATGATCAAAACCTTTTATTGCATCCAACGCGTTTCAACGCCTTTCCTGGCGTCTTCCTCAGAGATCCCTGAGGAAGACGCCAGGAAAGGCGTTGAAACGCGTTGGATGCAATAAAAGGTTTTGATCATATCACATCTGATCGTGAGTTTCTTCCCTGGAATAAGTGGATCCTGGCAGCGTGGACTGGTGAACACCGTTTCCTTTCCCATTTTTTACTTCATCCCTTTTAGCCTATTTTGTCTCATTTTAAAAATACCGAGAAATATATGGAAAAAACTCTCCATGGTCTCAGACGATTAGCCAGATCTCCCCACCTCTTCTTCTCTGTGCTGTGTCTCACTATAGGTAAATGATCAGTCAGATTGTAGGGCAAAAGATCACTAAACTCAACCATAAAGTTGTTTTTGCTTTAATTACTTTTACTTTCCAAGAGACACAATGTTTTATTTCAATGCCGCTACTTTGCGAGTGCCTGTGTGCTCCTGAAACGCATAGCCGTGTCTAACACCCATCATGGATAAACCTGCCATGTAGTTGCATTACCGTATCCTGCAATAAACCACTGTTAATGAGAAGCTGGATTATCTCTCTTCTTTGGAATTCAAGTATCCAGGAGAGAGCAGTGCCCGAATCTGTGCCCCAAAGGGCGTGGAATGGTTGACATATGGTGAGCTGGACTTTCATATTCATAAAAATCTTTCTTTATTCCTTGGGTCAGTACAAATGCATTTTACTACTATTACAAGAAAAAAAGTCTCAGTGTAACTTTGGCTTTACAATGACAAAATCCTCCTATCCCCCCCCCCCCCCAGGGAATTGAAATCCTAACCATTCAACTGTAGCTGCAAAAAGATAACAAGATATGTGAGCACATCAATGACAGACACAGCATGGTATCTCCTGCTTGAGTTTCAAGGAAAAAAAACTCAATTTAACTACGTTGGTGCTATTCTCCCCCATGGCAATACTTAAGAAATCATTTTAAATATCCCAATTAGTTAACAAGAAGGAAAAAAAAGAGACCTGAATGAATAGTTGTTCATATATGAATTACTGACCAGAAGAAAGAATTCCAATAGCAAAAGTGTGCACTTTGTTCCAGAAAATGAAGAATTTTTCCTGGAAAATGAAGTATTTCTCCCAGAAAATTATTAAATCACAGGTTTTACGATACTCATCTTTATTTACTGTGAGTGTATTGGAACACAAAAAAAAAAAAAATGGAACAGAGCAAATTGTCTTCTAAATATTTGGTAGCACATCCTTAAAGCGAACCTGTCACCCCCTCCAGACATCTAAAAATACCATAGCCACCTTCTGTAGCACTAAGGCTGCATTCTGACAAGGTGTCTATAGCATTTATGCTCCCTTGATTCACTGAAATAAAGACTTATATAAAATCTGTTTCAAACCAGATCCAAGACCGGGAGGCGGGTTTTCAAGTGTCTGTCTTCCTCCTCTGTGGTGTCAGTCATCCCTCTCTGCTCTCTGTGCACCACCTCCAGGGCCACCTCCCTGCACTACAGAGCTTTGTCAGCTCTGCTACAACATATAGTGCTGTTATAGGAGACCCCACAGTAGTAAATCTAGCAGGAGGATCCTGAGCAGAGAAAGCCTTGCCTGCTACATAGCAGCCTTGAGCTGTCAGCAGTGCAGCAGAGTTGAGTTTGTGCTTTAGATCATAGGCTGAGGAGCAATGCTGCTGTTTACAAGAAACTGAAAGTGAAAACTGCTCAGCTCAAGGGCTATGTAGCAGGCAGTGCTTTGTCTTCTCAGGGTCCTCCTGCTAGATTTACTACTGTGAGGTCTCCTATAACAGCAGCTCTGTGTTGTAGCAGAGCTGACAAAGCTCTGTAATGCAGGGAGATGGCCCTGGAGGTGGTGCACAGAGAGCAGAGAGGGATGACTGACACCACAGAGGAGTGAGATAGACACTTGAAAACCCGCCTCCCGGTCTTGGATCAGGTTTGAAACAGATCTTACAAAAGTCTTTATTTCAGTGAATCAAGGGAGCATAAATGCTATAGACACCTTGTCAGAATGCAGCCTTAGTGCTGCAGAAGGTGGCTATGGTATTTTTAGATGCCTGTAGGGGGTGACAGGTTCGCTTTAAATAACTGCAATCAATTGCTTACTATAACCATCAACAAGCTTCTTACTCCTCTCAGCTGAAATTTTGCACTACTCTTCTATTGCAAACAACTCCAAATCTCTAATATTTCAAGGGCGCCGTCTCCCAACAGCAATTTCAAGATCTCTTCACGGGTGTTCAATGGGATTTAGACCTGGACCCATTGCTGCCACTTCAGAACTCTCCAGAGCATTGTTTCCATCCTTTCCTGGGTGCTTCTTGAAGTATGTTTTGGGTCATTGTCCTGCTAGAAGACCCATGACTTAGGACATAAACCCAGCCTTCTGACACTTGGCACAACATTATGGCTCAAAATTCTTTTGTAATCTTCAGATTCCATGATGCCTTGTATGCAGACAAAAACACAGTACTAGAGGCAGCAACACAACCCCAAAAGATCTTTAGTCCTCCACAATATTTGACTGTAGATACTGTGTTCTTTTCTTTGAAGGCCTCATTCTAATTTTGGTAAATAGGAGTATGATGTGCTTCAGAAAAAGCTCTATCTTGGTCTCATCTGTCCACAAGAAGCTTTTTCAAGATTTTGATTTATGAACATTTTGGCCAACTGCAGTCTAGCTTTTTTTTTTTATGTCTGTCAGCAGTGAGGTCCTCCTGGATCTCTTTTCATAGCATTTTATTTAGTTTCAATTGTCGACGGATAGTTTGTACTGACATTGATGCACCCTGAACCTGCAGGACAGCTTGAATTTCTTTGGATCTTGATTAGGGCTGCTTATTCACCATCCGGACTATCTAGCATTGCAACCTTTCATCAATTTTTCTCCGACTTCCACATCTAACAGATGAGTCATGGATTGTAAACTTCTCAACTATGTTGTGCTCTGTGAACAAAGGAACATCAAGATCTCTGGAGGTAGACTTTGTTATCTTGACATTGTTGATATTTTTCAAGAATTTTGGTTCCGAAGTCCTGAGACAGTTGTCTTATCCTCTTTCGTGCTCCATGTTTAGTGTTGCACAGACAGACACATAATGCAAGTGAGTGAACTAGCATCACATGCTTTAAAACAGTGTTTCTCAACTCCAGTCCTCAGGACCCACCAACAGATCTTGTTTTCAGGATTTGTATTGCACAGGTGATAGTTTAATCACCTGCAAAGGGGATCATTCTATCACCTGTGCAATACTAAGGAAATCCTGAAAACACGACATGTTGGTAGGTCCTGAGGACTAGAGTTGAGAAACACTGCTTTAAACAAAGCTATATATCCTTAATTTTGGAAAGATACCAACAACTTTGTTTGGTCCATTTTGGGGAGGGGGGGGGGGGGGGGTTGTATAAAATTAATCCAATTAGCTTTTTTCCCTTGGATTTTTTGTGTTTCAAATACACAAAGGAAATAAACATGTATATAACAAAATGTTTGTAATTCCAAATCATTTTATGAGAGAAATACTTCATTTTCTGGGACAATTTTAAAGGTACCAAAACCTTCGGCCATATACATGCAAATATATATATTATATACAAACACACACATTATAATGATATTGTCACATCGCCATTGGACTCGGTGGCCGGTGTTCCTGCCTCGGCCGCTGGGAGGAGCCGGATTCCTTCGGCTGGTGGCGCCGGTGATAGGAGGGCCTTGTCCTCATATGGAACTGCTCCCGCGACGTCTGCCTCTGTCGCTGAGCGCCGCTGTGTTTCCCCTCTGGGTGGTGTTGGTCGCAGAAGAGCGGGCCCTGCAGAGGTGTCCGTTAGGCGCAGCCTGCGTTCTTCTGTCAGAGGTGGCGTGGGTGGAGCCAGTCGTGCATCTCCATCTGGCCTGGATCTAGGGGCGGTCCGGATGAGGTCATCAGGCTGTGGGCTCCAGCCTATGGGAGGTAGCCGCGCCCTTCAAATACATTGGAGCCTGTCTTGCAGGCCGCCAGATATAGTTTTGGTTCCCCAGTGATAGTGTGTGTTTAGTTTCGTGTCTGACCTTGCCTGGATTTCTGACTCTGCCTCTGCCTATTGATTTTGTACCTCAGCTGCCCTCTTGGTTTTGCCCTTGACCTTTGCCTGGATTTTTGACTCTGCTACTGCCTGACGATTTTGTACCTTCGCTCCCTCTCGGTTTTGACTCGGACATCTGACTTTGTTTTTCGGGTATTGATTTTCCCTGGCGACCTCCCCGGCTCTGTTGCTCATATAGGCAGCTACCCCCTGGGCTCCGCTGTAATTCCAGATCCCTGTATAGGGGTTAAGGGTCTCGGGGTTTCTCGGGGTGCTGACTACCAGCAGCTCAGCCTCACAGCGGATGGTCGTCACAGATATATACATACTGTAAGATAGCAGCCAGACACATCGTTGAGTGCAGAAATGTATCAAAGTCATGGTTATCCTCTGTGATGTAAGCCTGAAAGCTTGCTCCTATATGTAAAGTACTGAGAGGGTTAACAGGGCTGACAAGGGTCAGGTTTACAATCAGTAAGAGATGGGTGGGACTGGCTGCTTACATATTCCCTCCCTAGGGTGTGGTATGGTAGACATATAAAGTCTAGCTAGATTTATTAGCTGTCTGTGGATGAAGGTAGGAATTCCCCCCCCCCCTTGCTTCTGTGTGGCTTTCATTACTAATTTATAATAAAGAAGCCTTTTAAGATACTGTAGATATATATATATATATATACAGAAAAAAGTTCACAGCAGCTCATAGTCACTGCAACTCATGTGTGTATATGTACATATAGATGGATGTAAGTAAAACACCTAGTGTTCAGTATTGCAGCTTGCACCAGCTCAGACTAGACCTTGAGTGCTGTTTAGCTTTTTTGGTATATATACACATATATCTTTTTTTTTTTTTTAACGAGGGAAACAACAAAAACATAAAATAGAGTTTGGCGCAAAATATGACACAGATTTTGTTACTGATGCCTACAGCGTTAGGTATATAATCGGAAACTGAAAAGGGTAAGATAAGAAAAAGATGTAAAGTTTCTGTAAAAGTATTGCAACGGAATAATACCAATGTTTTATACAAAGCTTAGGCAAGATGAGAGATGAATGAAAAATAAAGCATTGAAACCAACAGCATTCTTTAGATTGGATAACAGTCTTCGAAAGCACGGCATGAGCGATGCCACTGTGAACAAACCCTTTAGCATGGCATAAATAAAATTAAGGCCGGCTTCACACCGGACTTGACTGTCCGGTTCTGTCCGGTGTTTTGCAGAATGCACCAGACAGAATCTGACAGTCATGGACGAGCAGAACTGGAGCGCAAATCTGCCCTCCAATCCTGCTTTTTGCTGACTTCGTTGCTGGCACGGTCAAGTGCTGAAATTTCAGCACCGCAGCTGCAGGGGAGCTGGCCACGGTGCTGAAATTTCAGCAGTGGAGCTCTCCAGGTGCTGAAATTCAGCGGCGGCTGCTTTTAATAGTGGCTGCTCTTTCAGCACTAGGCGTCCAGGAACCGGTACGATTTTCTGCCAGTTCCAGCGCGATCCGGCGCCAATAGACTCTAACGCTATGGGTGCCGTATCCGGGAGGATCCAGTTTTGTTCGATGCAAAAAATGATGCAGACTCTGTTTTTGTGTCTGATTCAAAAATCGGACAAAACCGGATCCTACCGGAAAACCAGCAAACTGGACCCCAAATATGCACAATCCGGCGCCATAGAGATACATGGGGGTGAATTCGGATCCGGGGCTGTCCGGTTCATCCGAAAAATTGTGGTGTGAAGCCGGCCTTCAAGGTGTATTCCGATCTCCCAGATCCTATCCCAATATGTAGTAGGTGTAATAATGATATTATTAGCAAACACCTCCAATTAGAAATGTATTATAGATCTCCTGATGTCACTTACCTCATGTGAAGGGCATTAAATAGCTTAGGTATCCATGGTTATGACCACTGTGAGTTAATTAGTTGCTCATGGTTGTAACCATAAATACCTCAGCTACTATAAAGCCCTGCAGATAAAATAAGTGACATAGCTAACCAGAACCATAGTACATTTCTAAATTAGAGGTATTTGCTAATATTCTTATTATTTGTAAAGTTACTGCATATTGGGATAAGATCTTGGAGATGGCAGAATCTGTTTAAAGGTGCATGTTCAGCCTGGATAAACGATATTTACAAAAATTTACTTACATACCTCAGTCTGTCTAAGTTTGTCCCCAAAATAGTGCCACCTAGAGGAAACTGGCCACAGCACAGGCAGACCCAGGTATTTGCTGATTGACCAGATTGTAAAAAAAAAGTCTTTCCATGTTCATGCGCAGTAGCTGACACGACCGCAATCTTTGTACAACCTATCATGCGCAGTAGCAGACCGGATGAAGTGGTCGCCATACTGCTACCCCCGGTCATTACTTTAGGAAGAGACATGGCCAAAGACTTTATTAGGATTGTAGCGGGAGTCTAGGAGTAAGACTTACAGGCGGGGTTGTGCCAAGACCCCCCCATGCATGGGCTACACCGCAACGTCCACCAACTTACAATGGCCATGCCCAACTCGAAGCACACCATACATTCAGTATGCGTGACCACCTTCATTGGTGGGCGTGGTGACATTTCCCACCATCCAATAGAATCATGCAAGGGCAGCATTCGACCACCATTCAACCACACCCACATAATGTGCCACAAGTCATGTCAGATCTGGAAGGAGCATATACAGTCAAGCATTTATCATCAGATGATAGCTAATGCGCCAGCCATATTACTACACCTAGTGAAGCAGTAGCACTCGGTGTAATGGCCATCATATTAGTACAGCAAAACATTCCCAATATTGCTCCGCTTGACAGATTTGAGGTCACACACAAATACATATTTGTCACAACACATTACCAGTCCCATTGGAATACCATTTTTAATCAATACCAGTATTTATCATATTTTCATTACACATACCTACTCTTTTGTTTGCATTTTAGACAATTAAACTGCTATTACACAGTTTTACATGCACCTTTTTTTTCTGCATTTAGCAATCGAAAACATTAATAATATAGACGAACTGATATATAATTGCACACACTCTAGAATCTCCCAATGTTTAAGAATCGGGCTCCCGTCTAGTATTATAGCAAAATTAAACTGGGTCATTTTCACACTGCATGTAACATATGGACTAGCCATTCAATCCAGCTCAAATGATCATACATTAAAAGTCATACATTTCTGACAGAAATAACATTCTGGATGCATGGGCCTGCCAACATGAACATGTGGTCTAAACATATGAGAATCATAACAGCCATTTCTTGCTTTATTCCTCTATAGCATGCTATTTTATTACATAAGAGTTTGATTATAAATATGGAAGCATAAAACTAAAGCATCAGGGAAGCAACATTTGTCCATGAATGCTTAAGGATAATTTACTTCTGTCATTTTTGGCAAAGAGCTCAAACTTTTATTAAGAATAAAATGAGGATTATAATAAAATAAAAAAGAAATTGTCAACTCAGCTAATCTGACTTGATAAAGGATCAATATTGACTATTTGGATTGTTACTTCACATAGTTGGTGCTAGAGTTCATGTCCTCTTCGTCTCTGAAAAGGATACTTTCATATTAAAATTCCCAGAGAAGCACTGCATGGCTTATAAGACTCCTTACGTCAAGTTAAACGTAGTAGACAAAAGGCAATGTGGGACTCTAATCACCGGACCCACGCTGCACACGGAGGAGAGAGTCAAAAGAAGGTTGGTTCACAAGTGGCTTTTGTTTCCGATATGTTTCGGAGTCAGCAATCCAAGCCAATTGGCTACCTGAGGAAGGAGTCAGGTCTGACTCCAAAACAAGTCGGAAATAAAAGCCACTTGTGATCCAACCTTCCTTTGGCCGTCTCCTCTGTGTGCAGCGTGGGTCCGGTGAACAGAGTCCTGCATAGCCTTTTGTCTACTACATTTAACGGTTGATGTGTGGACCCTGCAGCAGCCATTTTGGGTATATGCTGGTTGTGTGCTACACAACCTGACCAGGAGAGCAATGACCATTTCTGGTCTACTTATTTTATCGAGATAAGACCCTATTTGCGCTCTCTCTCCTCCACAGTTCTGCATATTACTACATCAAGCTGGCACTCTCCCCAAGAAGAAACTTTACTCCCCCTACATCAGTGTTGCCAATTTAACCTTTATTTTTTTATGGACAGCTTATGAAAAAAAAACACAGACAGTATTTTTTTGAGAAAACCATGATGAATCATTATGATTATATGTGATACATGTCTACAGCACTTAATTCTAACATGAAGAAATTAGCTCGGTTTACTGTAAGCTGTAAAATGATGACAATTGAAGTCAAAATCATCTGTATAAGTTTCTTAAGCTTCAAAAAAATCACGGACACCTTAATTTTTTTTTATGGACAGAGCCAAATCATACTCCACCTTTGCACAGATGGGGTACAAACACCCTGAAACACATTAGCAAAGTGTTCCAGGAGTTGTATAGCAACACAACAATGCCAAGCCACATATTGCTTGTGCCACTGTGAGCAGCCTGCATACACTAAACAATACCTTTAAGTCTTCATGCACCAAGGTTCTAAGGTCTCAAGGATGTCTCTCGTTCATGTCCTTTGCTATGTGAACATAGACTAAACATTCTACCATGGCCTGAGGAGTCTCACGACTTGTCTCCCATCAAGCACATTTTGGATATCATTGATTTATTAGTATTTGCAAAGAGAGCTGCCAGCAATGGATCTTGATGATTTGTTCAAGTGCATTGAGTGTGGCAGAACATTCCTCAAAAAATCATTAAGAACCCCATTGATAGCATGCAAAGGTTTCCCGTTTCATCATTTGCATATTATTATTATCATCCTGTGATTTACATACCGTAATTGCATTACTTTTCTCCTTGATATTGTAATTTCATTATTGAGGTATGTGTATATTTACACACTGTAAATATACCATATATAATATATATTTTGCTTTATATGTTTATTTTTATGATTTTTCAGGCAATAGTGATGCTGTTCAGTGATAGAGGCCACAAGCTGATGCTTGACTGCTATGAAGTCAATTTATTATTTCATTAGGGAATTGACAGATATAAAAAATATTGTGGGGTCGGTGTAGGACCTTCCAATTTCTCTGGAGAGATTTATTGAATTACAATCAATGGCATAGTAATCTGCCTTTTGGCACTTTTGGTCTCTACTATGAACAGGTCAAGTAAAACGGCATATAACCGAGTGAGGGGAGTTTATATTCTATGCACAAGGTAGGTTTATGATACATTATCCATTCTTTATTGTTCTGGTTCTTCTCCCCCCCTCCCCCCCAGGCTGCAGTCTTAATGAAATCTAACCAACAAAATCAAGAAACAAATTATTTTCTTACACGTTGAAACCCTCCGCTGTCAAGTGCCTGACCCCTGTTTGATAATCTTATTTCCTGAGAATCAAAAAGCTGGAAATATAAGCTTCCCAGAGTGTTAATTGCAGCCCTGCTCCGTTGCTAATCAAAAAATTGGATGTTTTGCATGAAAATACTCCACTAATTAATTCTCAGTCATAAAGCTCCTGGTTTTAATAAACCCTCCTTGATTGGATGGTCTTTGTAGAGACACTGCGGCTAATCCAAGGCATTGGGGTAAAAAAAAAAAAAAAAAGAAAAAGGAAACTAAAAGAAATAAGTGGCTTTATAAAGCCTGGCACAATCCGGACTCTGCTGCGCGGTAGAAAAAGGCAGAGACAACAGACAACAAGTGTTCTGTAAAGAAGGAAGGAAAAAGGCTCTTGATCTAACTGGAATATATCACAGCTATCCATTGGAAAAAAATATAAATGAAGTATAATACTGGGGGCCACAATGTGGCTTGATGGATATTTTCAGCTTGTGAGCATCTTTAACAACAAACAAGTGACGGAGATGTAAACAGTACCTTGAAGTTCCCCGCTCTTACTGTACAATTCTCTCCTTTGTTCTCGCAGATAGGCACTCATACTTATTGCGTGTGAGGATGACTCAAACCTTAAAAAATAAATAAGAAATAAGTTGCAGATATACAATTACTTTAAACCTGCACCTTAAAGGGGTTGTCCGGGCTTTTTGGATAATTTCTATGTGTATCTAGGCTGCAAAATGTTGACAGTTTGTAATTTACATCCTGTCAACATTTTGCATTGTCACCCAGATATCACTGATTTGTGGCTCCAAGAGAACGACCAGGGGGCGTGTTTGTATTGGAGCCTGCATGGAAATGCAGAACTGGGCGTTACTCCCAGACTCCACAAACACATCCCCTCCCCCAGTCTACAGTATGACCAACCACCCTCAGACTGCTACAGACCCGCCCCAGCCCCTAATGTCACTACCCACCCCCAATGCACACAGCAGTTCCCTGCTCCACTGACGCACTGTGCCAAATCCGCAGCTGTGAAGGAGATTCAACACACTGTAAAGGTACCGTCACACGCTGCAATATTGCTTGCAATTTCACTGGCAATTTGCTGGTTGCAGTGAAATCAAGGACACATTGTTCCATTTGTACACGGCAACAAAATAGAACTGTGTCCATGATTTCATTTCAACCAGCAAATTGCCAGTGAAATTGCAAGCAATATTGCCGAGTGTGACGATACCTTAAGTGGAGAAGGGGAACGCTGAATGTAAAGCAATATAGTGTGTACTCTCACCTCTTTAGCCGCACTGTGCGGTGGAGCCCAGGACTGCAGTTGCCGGCTCTCTGTGCATGGACATGACCAGTTCAACTGCACAGAGAGTCCTGTCTATACCGCAGCTGCTGGCTCTCTATGCCCGCGCTGTCCTGCAGGAGATACAGAGAGAGGAATATCGACTCCACTGCACTGAGAGCCGTTCCTGTCCACAGCTGCCGGCTCTCTATGCCCGCGCTGTGCAGCAGGAGATACAGAGAGGAGGAACATCGACTCCACGCCACTGAGAGCTGGCCCTATATATAATACAGCTGCCAGCTCTCTGTGCATATTTATCTGATTAGGCTTCGCTCAACCTATATGATGATAGGGTGCTCAGGTGAACAACCTAATATACAATAGAAAAAACCTGGCACATGACCAGTTCAACTGCACAGAGAGCCGGTCCTGTCTATGCCGCAGCTGCCGACTCTCTATGCCCCGCACTGTGCTGCAGGGATACAGAGAGGAGGATCATCAGCTCCAAAGCATAGAGTGAACCATAGACAGCTGGCAGCAGCATTATAGACCGGACTGGCTCTCTGTGCTGTGGAGTTGATGCTCCTCCTCTCTGTATCAATGCAGCAAAGAGTGGAGTATAGAGAGCTGGCAGCTGCGGTATAGACAGGACTAACTCTCTGTGCAGTGGAGCCGGTCATGTCTATGCACAGAGAGTCAGCAGCTTTACTTCTGGGCTCCACAGCACAGCACGGCCAAAGAGGACTAGGAGAGCGCACTCACTATATTGCTTTACATTCAACGGTCCCCTCCTGCACTGACACAATCTACTTTACACAGCTGCAGATTCGGCACACTGTGTCAGTAGAGGAGGAGACCGCTGTGTGCAATGGGCGAGGGTGGTCACATTAGGGGTTGGGGCGGGTCTGTAGGAGTCTGGGGTGGCCGGGCATACTGTAGACCGAGGGAGGAGGCGTGTTTGGAGGAATCTGGGTGTAAACGACCAGTTCTTCATTTACATGCAGGCTCAAATACAAACATGCCCCCTGGTCGTTTCCTGGCAGATGCAAATAGGTGATATCAGAATAACAATGAAAAATGTTGACACAATGTAAAATTACAAACTGTCAACATTTGGCAGCCTGGATACACATAGAAATTATCCAAAAAGCCCGGACAACCCATTGAAGGCCCTGTGCACACAGTGCATTTTTTAAGTGCTTTTTTATTGCAGTTTTATGCCAACAAAGTCAATGAGAAAATTTTGAGCACGTTTTTTCCCTTGCAGGTTTGGTGCAGAAATAAATCTGCAGCAATTTTTCACCCCAAATGCATGAAAAACAAATGGAAATAACATAGGCAAAAAAGTTGGCCAAACATTGCATTTTTGATGTGTTCTTCAACGATTAGATGCAGATTTATGCAGAAATGTCTGCAACCTAATACTCAGCATGCGCGCATAGCCTTAATACACACATCAATACCATTAAGACGGACAACTTCTTTAACAGAAGTGGAATATTGAATACAAAGTAAATGGAAATAGAGCAAACTTTTCCATTAATTTACATACTAGTAACACAGTATGCAAATAATGATGATAATGATAATTTAAAAAAGAATGACCATCAGTACTCAAATGACTAATGATAGGTCCATTATGGAACTTAGCAATTATTAGTATAAGCAGAAATTGGCTACATTTACGTTTATTTACGTTCAGTTTTTGTAACCCAAAACCAGGAGAGATGAAAAATACAGAAGTGGTGACAACTTCCTATTAGGACATGTTCACACGTTGAGTATTCGTCAGTATTTTACCTCCGTATTTGTAGCCAAACCCAGGAGTGGAGCAATCAGAGGAAAAGTCTAATAGAAACACCTGCACCACTTCTGTATTTATCACCCACTGCTGGTTTTGGATTACAAACACTGACGTGAAAAACTGACCAAGAACTGAACATGAGAACAATAGCTTATTCAGCTTCCTGAAAGACTCCTTCTCGCTACCAGCTTTATTGCATAATGAAAACTCGAAATGAACAACAAAGTACCGTATATACTCGTGTATAAGCCGAGTTTTTCAGCCCAAAATTTGGGCTGAAAAGTCCCCCCCTCGGCTTATACACGGGTCATATACGGGGGGGCTGTGTCCCGGGGGCTGTGGAGGCTGGAGGAGGCGGGGGGGGCTGCTGTATGAGCGGCCCCGTCACGTGGGGCCGCTCATTAAATATGCACTGCATCCCCCTGCCAATCAGCGGCAGGGGGAAGCAGTTCATATAGCCCCCCAAAAGCTGGCACTGTCCCCCCTTGTAAGGGCCCCCCCCCCCGGTGCTTATACATTACCATCCCGGTGTTCTGATCGGCGCCGCTCCTCGGTGCTTCTTCATCCTCCCGTCCGCGCTGGCTCCATCCGTGATCTCCAGCTGTCGCAGCGATGTGACGTCATCACGCGA
The DNA here is from genome assembly GCA_033576535.1 of Allobates femoralis. Taxonomy (NCBI): domain Eukaryota; kingdom Metazoa; phylum Chordata; class Amphibia; order Anura; family Aromobatidae; genus Allobates; species Allobates femoralis. Next base: position 246,805,848 of record JARQOC010000004.1, on the reverse strand, counting down.
CCGCTGGAGAACCCGGATGCAGCCAGCGCGGGAGGATGAAGACGCAGCACGGAGGAGCGGCGCCGATCAGAACACCGGGATGGTAATGTATAAGTAGCGGGGGGGGGCACTTACAAGGGGGGACAGTGCCAGCTTGTGGGGCTGCTGGGTACCCCCTGGGGCTGCTGGGTACCCCCTGGGGGCTGCTGGTACCCCCAGGGGGATGTTGGTACCCCCAGGGGGCTGCTGGGTACCCCCTGGGGGCTGTTGGTACCCCCAGGGGGCTGTTGGTACCCCTAGGGGACTGCTGGGTACCCCCTGGAGGCTGTTGGTACCCCCTGGAGGCTGTTGGTACCCCCAGGGGGCTGTTGGTACCCCCAGGGGGCTGCTGGGTACCCCCAGGGGGCTGTTGGTACCCCCAGGGGGCTGTTGGTACCCCCATGGGGCTGCTGGGTACCCCCTGGAGGCTGTTGGTACCCCCAGGGGGCTGCTGGGTACCCCCTGGGGGCTGCTGGGTACCCCCAGGGGGCCGCTGTATAACCCCTGGGGGGTGCTGTATAACCCCTGGGGGGTGCTGTATAACCCCTGGGGGCTGCTGTATATACTGCTGAGGCCTGTATACCACTGGGGCTGCTGTATATACCACTGGGGCTGCTGTATATACCACTGGGGCTGCTGGGACTCCTGTATACTACCACTGGGGCTGCTGGGGCTCCTGTATACTACCACTGGGGCTGCTGTATACTACCACTGGGGCTGCTATATACTACCACTGGGGCTGCTATATACTACCACTGGGCTGCTATATACTACCACTGGGGCTGCTGTATACTACCACTGGGGCTGCTGGGGCTGCTATATACTACCACTGGGGCTGCTGTATACTACCACTGGGGCTGCTGGGGCTGCTATATACTACCACTGGGGATGCTATATACTACCACTGGGGCTGCTGTATACTACTGCTGGGGCTGCTATATACTACCACTGGGGCTGCTGGGGCTGCTATATACTACCACTGCGGCTGCTGTATACTACCACTGGGGCTGCTGGGGATGCTATATACTACCATTGGGGCTGCTGTATACTACCACTAGGGCTGCTGTATACTACCACTGGGGAGGCCTGTATACCACTGGGGGGGGGCCTGTATACCACACTGCTGGGGGCTGTATACCTGTGCTGGGGTCCACCCTCAGCTTATACACGAGTCAATAGGTTTTTCCAGATTTTTGAGGCAAAAGTAGGGGGGTCGGCTTATACACGGGTCGGCTTATACACGAGTATATACGGTATGTCTCCTATCTTGTCCACAACCCTTTAAATATAAATCTAATACAAAAGGTAAATTATTACGTACTTAAAAAGAGAGTTTTTAGGCCTTTGTGGCTTCTTCTTTGCAAAAAAAGCTGCAAACTCTCGTCCAGTGCTAGCGTAGCTTAGCTGGGCAGATGGTTCAGAAGACGTCTTGGTGTTCTTCATATCCAGATATTCAGTCAGAAGAATCTATAAGAAACAAAAGATTATAAAGTGAGCAACTAAAATGATAATAAGGGCTCTATTGCTCTTGAATCCTTATAGAGTATTTTAGGATCGCTATTATTTGTGTGTCTACATAATTTTTCTGTTAATTTTAACAATAGACCGTCACCTACCCAAAAAGACCTTCCAACAAAGGCGTTAAGTTTAGTCTAAGGGTACCGTCACTCTTGGCGACGCACCAGTGATCCCGACAACCTGGTAGGGATTGCTGGTGCGTTGCTATCAGGATCCCTGGTGAGATGTCAAACAGTCAGATCTCACCAGCGATGCAGCAACGATCCAGAATGATATGGAGGTCGTTGAGACCCTGTTTCTCAGACCTGTAGTATTGAGGTTGTTGGTCATTGTCACTATCAAACACACCGATGTATGCTGCCCAGCGGGACCCCAACGATCAAAAAATGGTCCAGGCGACTCTGACACGACCAGCGATCTCGCAGCAGGGGCCTGGTCGCTGCTAAGTGTCGAGATCGCTGGCGAGGTCACTGTTGCGTCACCAAACTTGTGACTCAGCAGCGATTTCGCTAGCAATCTCGCTTAGTGTGACGGGGGCTTAAAGACGGAAGGAAATACAGATGAAGCTTTCACTAGGTTTTAGAAATAGTATGCCCTGTAAATAGTGTTTTCAGACATTCACAGATTTGCCTTTGCAAAAATCCAACATATTTAAATTCTGTGGTGGATATCATAAATTGGTGTATCAGCAGTTTCACATTTACCTCTACTTGAAGGCAACTCTGGCATCTCTACTTAAGAAGCTATATTACCGCAATGAGCTTTTGGTGAGTTTTTGAGGTTGCAGAATTTCTGCATCTATTTTATAAATTAAGATACTTGTATTTTATATTGTTGGGGTTTCAGTAAAAAAAGCTGCTTTATTCTTATTTCCTGGTATTTAGCTTTGACAAAACTTTGATATACTTACGTGTGGATTTACATGTGTGTTTTTTTGTCTGCGTTCTTTCCACATCTAATGCAAGTCTATGGGAACAATCTGCAAATAAAACTCTGTACCCGCAAGAGTGATTAGAAACACGCACTGCAGATTCGTTTACACAAAACAAAAAAGATGCACAGTGACCATGAGATTTCTATAAATCCCATCCACTTTATCGGGACTGCAAGACGTTGTATTTTTGGTGGAGCAAAAACATTGGAACGTCAAAAACTCATCTTGAACACATAGCCTAAGATAGCACAGCCAAATGTTGTGTCTAGTAATCAGAAGGGATTCTGGAGAACCTGACAGATTGAACGAGGTTCATAGAGTTCTGGTGGGCACAGGCTATCAATATACCAGCCTGGGGTCCTACAAATTCTTTTGCTCTACTTTTCATATGTATATATTGCTCCACTCCATTTGCTCTCTAACAAGCTGCTGGCACATCTGCCACCTTTGTTCACCATGAGAAGAACAACGGAAAAAAACAAGTAATGCAAGTATTATAGGTTTTTACCTGAAGACTAAATCTATAGGCCTCATATTAGGACAAGCGGCAGGAGCAGCCTGGCATATCTGAAGTGTTGAGGACCTGTGGTTACCTAATTACCGGGATAAACATACTGAGGACCTGTGGTGACGCGGTATCCGTCCGGTAAGATTACGTGAAATCCGCGGAGCACGGAGTTGTGAACGAAACACCGGCAGGACGGCAGCACTAATAGAAAGAGGTGACCCGGAGCCCCATCACCCACACGTTTAATCTTGGTTGTGTAGAAGCACACAACCATTATAGGTGAGTGCACTGGCACTTTTTATTTATACAAATAGCCCTGTGCGTCTACACATGCGCCCTTTTCTTTTTCTTTCTTCATAGGAGGTAAAAGACCCATCAACATCTTTTTTTCCCCAATCTTTACATATTACTACCGTATTAGACTAGTTACAACAGACGACTCCACTAACTCATCAGCATACATAAAATGTCCGCATTAGTGCATAAAACATTCAGAAAATAGGGACTAGCCATAACCCGAATGTCTTCTAAACACTGATAGAAGGGATTTGATTCAACTCTGTATAAACTCAACTTCAGCCTTAAAATAATTGGCATTAGAGGTAACAACTAAACAAGATACCTTGATACTGTACAAAAAACACAAAACATTACGGAAAAGCTTTAAGGGTAATTTAGGTAATGAAATAGCTGCCAGCAGAATTAAATCCATTAGCAATGGCAATTGTACAATTAGAAACACCATTAATGTAGATTTGCTAATGTTTCTTAACTCAATGAAAACAAAAATTAAAACCTTTACTAGATAGAAACACTTTAGCAAACTCTGGGAGAGGGCATTTAATTGCTTAAGCACCATAAACTCTGCTAAAATGCTTCAGGCAAAAGAAGCCTCAATGTCTTGAATGTTCACTTAATAAGACTACTTCAATTATTAACCCTTAAATGGCCATACACTTCAGAAAGCTGTCATAAGGCTCACAGCTATTTTTTTCTAACCCATTTCATATACAAGCATGCTCAACTCGGCTGAGTGTGCATGTGTCGATAGGGGCCGAAAAGCAAGACATTTTTTTATCTATCCCTTAAATCCAACAATCAGTTCTTCTTTCGGCCAACTTCTGCAGTAGATAAAAGATGGAACACCCCATATCCACGAGTGGACCAGTAAAATTGGTCCTAGTTAGTGAGGTGTGAGCACTACCATTCTCGGGTGCTCGGTATTCGTAACGGGCAGTCATATGCTCGGACAGCCTCAATTCGTGCATGAGTATAATGGAAGTCAATCAGAAACTTGAGCATCTTTTTGGATGATCTTCTAAAAAAATGCTTGACTTCCATTATACAGTCAATGCCAAAAGTTTTGAGAATGACACAAAATTATATTTTCATATGATCTGCTGCCCTCTGGTTTTTATTTGTTTTGTCTGATGATTATATCACATACAGAAATATAATTGCAATCATATTATGAGTACCAAAAGGTTATATTGACAGTTAGAATGAGTTAATGCAGCAAGTCAATATTTGCAGTGTTGACCCTTCTTCAGGACCTCTGCAATTCTCCCTGGCTGCTCTCAATCAACTTCTGGACCAAATCCTGACTGATAGCGTCCATCTTCATTTGCATAATCAATGCTTGCATTTTGGCAGAATTTGTTGGTTTTTGTTTGTCCACCCGTCTATTGATGATTGACCACAAGTTCTCAATGGGATTAAGATCTGGGGAGTTTCCAGGCCATGGACCCAAAATCTCTATGTTTTGTTCCCTGAGCCAATTAGTTATCACCTTTGCTTTATGGCAAGGTGCTCCATCATGTGGTTGTGGGCGCCAAATGCTCTTGGACGGTTGGGAGAAGTTGCTCTTGGAGGACATTCTAGTACCATTCTTTATTCATGGCTGTGTTTTTAGGCAAGACTGTGAGTGAGCCAATTCCCTTGGCTGAGAAGCAACCCCACACATGAATGTTTCAGGATGCTTAACAGTTGGCATGAGACAAGACTGGTGGTAGCGCTCACCTCTTCTTCTCCGAATAAGCTGTTTTCCAGATGTCCCAAACAATCGAAAAGGGGATTCATCAGAGAAAATGACTTTACCCCAGTCCTCAGCAGTCCATTCCCTGTACCTTTTGCAGAATATCAGTCGGTCCCTGATGTTTTTTCTGGAGAGAAGTGGCTTCTTTGCTGCCCTCCTTGAAACCAGGCCTTGCTCAAAGAGTCTCCGCCTCACAGTGCGTGCAGAAGCACTCACACCAGCCTGCTGCCATTCCTGAGCAAGCTCGGCACTGCTGGTAGTCTGATCCCGCAGCTGAAACAGTTTTAAGATACGGTCCGGGCGCTTGCTGGTCTTTCTTGGGCGCCCTGGAGCCTTTTTGACAACAATGGAAGCTCTCTCCTTGAAGTTCTTGATGATGCGATAGATTGTTGACTGAGGTGCAATCTTTCTAGCTGCGATACTCTTCCCTGTTAGGCCATTTTTGTGCAGTGCAATGATGGCTGCACGTGTTTCTTTAGAGATAACCATGGTTAACTGAAGAAAAACAATGATACCAAGCACCAGCCTCCTTTTAAAGTGTCCAGTGGTGTCATTCTTACTTAATCATGACTGATTGATCATCAGCCCTGTCCTCATCAACACCCATACCTGTGTTAATGGAACAATCACTAAAACGATGTTAGCTGCTCCTTTTAAGGCAGGACTGCAATGATGTTGAAATGTGTTTTGGGGGTTAAAGTTCATTTTCTAGGCAAATATTGACTTAGCAAGTAATTGCTGTTAAGCTGATCACTCTTTATGACATTCTGGAGTGTATGCAAATTGCCATTAGAAAAACTGAAGCAGTAGACTTTTACTCAGTACAAAAAACAAGCCCGTCTGAGCATCTGACTGCCTGTACAAGTACTGAGCATGGTAGTGATCATTCATCACTAGTCCAAATGCATATGCCTCCTTAAAATTGACTGTGAAGGCACTCCTGAACTCTATGACTAGATAAAACAGAATTTTAAGATTTTTTTTTCTCATACTCCATGTCAGATCACAAACAAAAGTGTGAGGTAAAAACTGTATTTAAAAAAAAGCAGGTTAAAGGGAACCTGTCACCCACTTTGGATGTTCTAAATTGTGCCCACGTCTGTAACATGCTGTAATAGGGATTCCTGTAACCCCTCTATGTGCCCAGACGTCCCCCTGCATACCTGAGAAATGCACTCTTATTCTGTCCGGCACTGTATGGTATTCAGCGCTTAAAAGGTCCGGGAGGGATCCCTCTATTTGGTCCTCGACGCCTCCTACCTACAATAGCCGACCCAGTCTTTTGAAATTCCCGCCCTCCTGTGTATGGGCGTTGATCGACAGGTGTATTATCGCACCTGCGCAGTGGAGCTGGTCACCGTGCTCTATAGAAGATACACAGTGCCCACAGTTTCGCGAGATTTGTGAAGTCTTGTGAGACTTTGGGCACTGTGTATCTTTAATCGAGCATGGTGACCCACTCCACTGCACAGGCACGAGTATAATCCTCTCATTCAATGCCCATACACAGGGGGAAGCGGGAATTTCAAAATAGCGGGCCAGCTATTCCAGGCAGGGGGCGGCGACGACCAAAAAGAGGGATAACTCCCAGACCTTTTCAGTGCTGATTACCATACAGCATGGGATAGAATAAAAGTGCATATGTCGTTAGGTATGCAGGGGGACAGCTGGGCACATAGAGGGGTTACACCTACTACAGCATGTTACAGAAGGTAGGCACAGTTTATAATGGCCAAAGGGGGTGACAGGTTCCCTTTAAATAGCAACTCTAATGGTCAGGACTGCACTAAAAAAATAACCTTACAGATTACACACATTACATTAAAACACACACACACACACACGACAATATTGAACAGGTGATGCCAGTGCACCTAATGTAATATCAGATTTAATCTTATCTCGCTGGTTCCACTTCCAATTTACTGGGAACACTGTTTTATTTAGCATACTGCAGATCCTTCCTTATTAGTGAGAAATTCGAAAACTGGAGAAACTTAAGAGACACGTATAAATATTTTTATTAATTTTTAAATCACATCATTTCTACATTCTAATTTTTATGTAGAGATGACTTTTGTGACAGTAACGGCTTAGAATTCTAATTTTTACGAGACACCAAAATATCGAAGCCATGAAATAAACATAACCATAGGTAAGATGTAACATAGCCTTATTTTTACGTAGAGATCATTTTTTTCTCCGAATTGAAAATAAGTAGGACTTTAACGCATTAAGGCCTGCCTAATTACGGTAGTACTTAAGGACCAAACATTATTTTTTCATTATTGGGGAATAGTTTTATTTTCATCATTTTGCAATAAATCTACTACAGATTTCAAAATAACAGATATTTACTTTTTATGGGGGGGATGCAAAAAAGAAATTATTTTACCCTTGTGTGTTTTTCTCTTTCCCTACTAATTACCATGCGGTAATAAAAAAAACCTACAGTTACTTTAATTCTAGGGGGATGGCATGAATAACCATGTAATTAAGTTATAGCATTTTCACACAATAATAATAATTTCTTGGTCTTCTTTTCCTTTGTGTCAGCAATCGGTGCAGGACTCGGACTTCTACAAACAACTATGACATGACAATGCTTTTTGAGAGTCCAGATCGTGTTTTGGAATCAAAAGAGTATGTTTTGCCACAACTTTACAAAAATCATTAGCAAAAGTTGCTTAGGCATTGTTGTGATGTCTTCAGTCATATCATGTATCACATTGGACAATTTATGTAAAGATAAAGAACCCATCAGTCAATATAATCTACTGTTGCATGAAATTGCCATAGAAGTTATGAACGTGCATATCAATGATAGAGCTGGGGAAGGCATAATGTGAATTAATACAGAAGACAAGTTTGTAATAAATGGACAAAATTAGGATGAAGTCTTAAGGGCACATTACAAGCTTCAATGTGTCGGCGAACCGACCACCGATCTGACTTACCTACATCGCTGGAACGATGTTCAATGATCGCTAGTGAGGTGTCACATGTACTGATATCGAGAATGACGCAGCAACGATTCCGCGACAACGAACAATACTTGCGATCGTTTGGTTGCCTACAACCTCCAGTTCTGAATAGGCGAAGTCGTAAACGACATCGTTATCAATGTGTCACACACGCCGATGCAGCAGGTTGAACGGATGACGAACGACAGGTTTTTGAACCTGTTCATAAAGCTACGATCAACGACTTATCATTGGTCGTATATAGGTGTCACGCGCAACAACGACGTTGTGACGTCGTAACGACGTCGCTGCACAGCCCCAAAAGCCGTGACATACCAACGATATCATTAATGATATCGTCCCGTGTAACGGGCCCTTAAGGCCATGTGCACACTGGTCCTTTTTGACCCATTTTTGGTGCTGCATTGTTTTATTTTTTTTTTTTGTTGTTTTTTGTTTTTTTAAACTCCACCAAAAACGGATCAGTCACCGCATCTGTAGCAAAGTGAAATTAATTTTCAAATTGCTGTGCTGATGTCACTTTTTTTGAATGCTGTATTAATAGATAGCACACCCAGAAAATAATGAGCATCAATTAGTGCTCTGTTTTCCTGCTGCGCTTTCTCCATTCACTTTACTCCTAAAAAAAAAAAAAATTAAACTGCATCACAAACATATTGGTATTCGCACTGTACATTTGTGATGCTTTTTTACTGCACATTCCATACCACAAACGCATCAATTACTTAACCTCCATGGTGATCTCACGGAGATCTCCGGCAACGTGCTACTTCCAGGTACCAGGCTTCCATGACCTGCAAGAAGTGAAAAGGACCTGGCCATGTGACTCAGCCTGACACCTAGAAATAACCCATCGCTGGACACCGCAGACCTTGGGGAAAGCAATAAAGTGTGGGCGTGTCTGTCTGTGCGACTGTATTGTCTTTGTATGTCCCCCTGCCTTTTATGGAATAGTACTGCAAGTAAAGCAACACAAATGGATGATGTGTTTCTGATGCTTTTTTGAAACAAACTGCACCAAAAACGGGTCAACAAAAACGGAGCACAAACGCCTAGTGTAAATAAGCCCTGAGGACATCTCAAGTGGCATTTACAAGGGATAATGCTGTCTATATGCTAAATTTTATACATGCTTTTGATGCCTCCTCCTACATAAACAGGACATTTTTCTGTTTTTAGCAATAGTGAGAAATCAGCACTTTATTCAGGTCTCAGGGGATGGTGACAAATGCGTTTTTTTTTTTTTGTTTTTTTTTTTACAAATTTCTGAATTTTTTCCCCCCACTACCGTATATACTCGTGTATAAGCCGAGTTTTTCAGCCCAAAAATTGGGCTGAAAAGTCCCCCCCCTCGGCTTATACACGAGTCAATATACAGGGTGAGTGGGGTGGGGGCTGTGTCGGGCTGGGGAGGCAGGAGGAGGCGGTGGGGATACAGTATACTGAGCGGCCCCGTCACGTGGGGCCGCTCATTACATATGCACTGCATCCCCCTGTCAATCAGCGCCAGGGGGAGCAGTGCATATCTGTGCATAATGCCCCCAAACTGCTGGCACACGTCCCCCCTGTTGTAAGGCCCCCCCTGCTGATTACTTACCATCCCTGGTCTTCAGCAGCACCTCCGCGCCGGTCCTCTCTGCTCCGGTCCTCTGTGGTCCCGTCATCTGTGCTCCGTTCCCCGGCTGTATCATGTGACCAGCCGGGTCGCAGAAGTGATGACGTCATCGCTTCTGCGACGCGCGGGGACCCCGGATGCAGCCGGGGAACGGAGCACAGATGACGGGACCACGGAGGACCGTAGCAGAGAGGACAGGCACGGAGGTGCTGCTGAAGACCAGGGATGGTAAGTAATCAGCAGGGGGGGGGCCTTACAACAGGGGGGACGTGTGCCAGCATTTGTGTGGGGCTGCTGTATATAGGGGCTGCAATACCACTGGGGCTGCAATACTACTGGGGCTGCTGTATATAGGGGCTGCTGAATACATCACTGGGGCTGCAATACCACTGGGGCTGCTGTATATAGGGGCTGCAATACCACTGGGGCTGCTGTATATAGGGGCTGCTGTATACACCACTGGGGCTGCAATACCACTGGGGCTGCTGTATATAGGGGCTGCAATACCACTGGGGCCTGCTGTATATACCAATGGGGCTGCTGTATATACCACTGTGGCTGCTGTATATACCACTGGGAGCTGCTGTATATACCACTGGGGGCTGCTGTATATCATACTGCTGAGGCCTGTATACCACTGCTGGGGGCTGTATACCTGTGCTGGGGTCCACCCTCGGCTTATACGCGAGTCAATAGATTTTCCCAGGTTTTAGGGGCAAAAGTAGGGGGGGTCGGCTTATACACGAGTATATACGGTAATTACATCAAGAAAAAAACAAAAAACCTACATGTTTGGCACCTATGAACTCAAACTGACCTGGGGAATCATAGTGCCAGGTCTGTTTTACTATATAGTGGGCCCAGTGAATTAGAAAACTCAAAAATCTATTGCACTTGGAATTTTTTTTCCCCATTTTTCAGTATAGTGAAAAGTAAAATTAATGGTTTCATTTAAGCTCATTCTGCAAAAAAAAAAAACAATGCTTATACAGCTATACAGACTGAAAAATAAAAAAGTTATGGCTCTTGGAAGAAGATGAGAGAAAAGCAAAGTACAAAAAATGGAAAAGGCAAGGTCATGAAGGGCTTAAAGAAAATCTTGTCAGTAGGGGCAACCCTCCAAGCAATCTACATGGGCATGTAGGTCATATGACACTGAAAAAAATGACACTGAGATATGCGATCGGATGTCTTATTGCAGAGAAATCCATGTTTTTCTTATATGTAAATTACTTGTTCCAGGCTATGGGATGGACATTGACCTGCGAGAGGATTAGATTAGAGAGGTTTAGAAGGGTTGATCCTACTGACTGTACTCAAAGAACAACATTACGCCTGCCCTATAGGCCTTTTGTCATAATTTATTATTACACACTTACAAAGCTCTTTTGCATGTAACAAGGGTGACCACCACAGTTTTCTGTAATAAATCCTTACTAGGGAAAGATGAACACAATACTGCAATACTCACAATGCTCTGAGTGAACCCTGACTTGAATAGTGTTGATAGAACACTGCTCACATGTGGATATGCAAAATTACTCGATGTTGAAGCTGAACTGCCAAATAAATAGTTCAGAAACTCTATACAATTTATAGATTAAAGGGGTTGTTCTCATCTGGGAAGTTTATGGTATAGCAACAAGCTATGCCATAAATGTCTGATAGATGTAAATCCCCTTGACCCCTTCCCATCTCAGGAAAGAAGGTTAGCAGATCCCAAATGTCTTGCTCTATTTATTCCTATGGGAAGCCGCTGCACCATCTCACCTCTCCCCCTCCTACTGTCTCCCTCCCACCCCCTCTAGACTGTGAGCCCTCGCGGACAGGATCCCCGTCCCTATTGTACCCGTATGATTGATTTGTCGATTTGTCGTCGTTTTCGACCACTTGTCTTTGTCTACCCTCTAACTTGTAAAGCGCCATGTATCCGAATAGCGCTATATAAATACATAATAATAATAATAATTGTTCAATTGCTTAGCACTGACATATACTGCAAATAAGGAGTAAAAAAATAGTTTTGCTTTTTGAATTTAAAAGCATCACACTAGAAAGATCCCACCATTCCTGCAAAGTTACAGTTAAATGAACATTAATAGGAAATGGTGCAGACGGCAGCAAAAAATACTCTAAATCTAAAGGTTAGATACAATATAATGGCGGCTCAACATCTAATATACATTTCCAACCACCTAAATTAAGGAACAGAGATTTTTTGAGGGGTTACAATACATGCAAAAAAAGCAAAAAAATTTACAATTACATATATATGGATTCCAGCTTTATAAATAAAAAAGTACCGTATGTACTCGAGTATAAGCAGAGTGGCCCGCTCGGCTTATACTCAAGTCATACAGTTTGCTGTGGGGTCGGGGCGGTGACCGGGGGCTGGAGGAGGCGGGGGAGGCTGCAGTAGGTCAAAGAGGTCACATGGCCCCGCCCCGCTCATTAGTGTAATGAATATGCACTGCATCCCCCTGTCCATCAAGCAGCAGGGGGAGCGGTGCATATTACTTTACTGCCCCACCCCATCGCAGTATATGCCCCCCATGCTGCCGCTCACTATAAAATAATAAACCGAGCTCACCTATCCGATGATTCTCTCCCGGCTCCGTGCGTCCTCCCTCTGACTTCCTGCTTCTAAAGTCATGTGACTAGCGCTATGAGCCCCAGTTACATGATTAGAAGCAGGAAGACCAGAGAGAGGATGCACGGAGGCTGTGGAGAGAAGCAACGGATAGGTGAGATCGGTTTATTATTTTATAGTGAGCGGCAGCATGGGGGGGCATATACTATAATGGTGGGTGTACAATGAGTGCACTGTATACAAGGGTTGGGGGCTATATACAAGTGATGGGGGGCTGTAATGATGGGGGCGCTGTATACCAGGGATGGGGGGCTATATACAAGTGATGGGGGTGTGTGCAATAATGGGGGGGTATGTGCAATGATGGGGTGCTGTATACCAGGAATGGGCGTTATATACATATGATGGGGGCTATGCACCAGGGATGGAGTGGGTGTGCAATGATGGGGGTCTATATACCAGTGATGGGGGTGCTATATACAGTAATGGGGCTCTATAGCAGTGATGGGGGTGCTATATACAGTAGTGGGGCTATATACCAGTGATGGCGGCCTATAAACCAGTGATGAGGGCTATATACCAGTAATGCGGCTATATACCAGTGATGGGGGCTATGTACCAGTGATGGGAACACATACCAGTGATGGGGGGCTATATACTAGGATAGTGGTCTGCTGCATTTCTCACCCTAGGCTTATACACGAGTCAATAGGTTTCCACAGTTTTTGAGGTAAAATTGGCCTTGGCTTATACTCAGGTCGGCTTATTCTCGAGTATGAACGGTATTTGAAATTTACCTAAAAAAACTAGAAAGTCTGACAGTGATTTTAGAATGGCTGTAGTAGTGATATCATTACAAGACTGGGAGGGATGACTGATGAAGCAGGGGGCAGATGAGACTCCTTTTTTCTTTTTAGAACAGGCGATTAAAACGAAAAACCCCTTTAAATTATTTTCTCTATATACAGCCTTTGGCATCTGAGGTCCAAATAAGTGTCAGATTATAATTTCTGTACTACTGTATATCAAAATGGAGCTCTCTTATTGATGGAGCTTTACATTTGGACAATATCTGGAGAATAAGTGTTGTACACTGTACTGGGTTAAACTCAACAGTTAAAGAAAAGAAGAAGAGTATCTCTGCAGTACCCAAGTACCAGGCAACTGCTGACTACAATTAGTTTTTAGGGAGTGATTCATTTTACGGTTATTGTCCTCCATTTCTGTGTTGCTAGTTATGTCTTATTAGAAAAATGTGTACTTGCAAGGATACTGTTTGTATGGGATTGTCCCTGTCACGGGCACCGCTGACAAACTGCTTCTAATGGAGCATCTTCTTTGTTTTGTCTGATGGTCGTTATTCCGCTGCATTAGCTTCAGAAGAAGAGAGGCAAAGGAAAAGATCCCAGTGTTTATCGCTTTACTTACTTGAGGGGAGCTTGTTAAACTGACTGATTTTGGCACCTTGTCTCATTAGCACCATGAAACTTCCCTAGAAACAAAATGCTCCGGCTCACGCCTAGAGGTTCTGCTAAATGAAACGCAGGCTATGTAACGAAACACAGAAAAGTATTGCTTTGATTTCAGGTATATTAACAATCAAACGCAAAAAAATGCAGCATAACAGCAATAAAAACCCATGCCACGGTTTTAAAGCTGACGGTTTTAAAGAAAACAAACTGAAAATGTAATATTAAAACTTCTGCAAAACTTTTAAAAAGACAAGATTAAAAACCAAATGTGCACCAGAGTAATTCCTTTGATTTTGGGAGGGTGAAGGATATATTATTTTTCTATCACCTACCCTAATGAGGCTTTAAGTTCTGTAAGTGAATGGTGTATGGAAGACTGCTCAATACCCCTCCATTACACAGATGACCACCATTCTCAGGATCGGTAGATGTCTCAGCAGCTTGACCCTCAGTGATCATACATTTATCATCTAATCTGTGGATTGGCGACATATCTTCTGTAGAAGACAACTCATTTAACACCTATAAGCCTATAATAGTTCCCCAAATCTCCCGAATACCCCTTTAAGATTGTGTTGTTCAGTAGTGGACAACCCTATTAAATAAAGGTACTTGAGACTTTACTCAATGACATTTTTTTCTTTATTTGTTGAACTGCTTATCAGCAAGCAGATTTCACAAAACTATATGTAAACCCTCTCTTTTGTATCTGATATTAAATCCTGTGCATGCCCAATTAGCTACATCACAGTAAACTAAACTTTTATTTACACATTGATTCTTAAAGGGAACCTGTCATGTCTTTTTTTATTATTAAGCCACCTCCAATGTTATTTAGATCATGTAGTATTCATTAATAACTTTAATAAAAATTGTTGTATTCATCCGAAAAAGAACATTGTAATAACATACATACTTTCATTATTATTCATTGCTAACTGACAACAACAGTCAAGCAGTCATCTGGCAGGTTAATAGTTAACAGTTTAGCCAATTTAAGTAAAATGCTGAAAGGACTTGTGTGATGTCACGACCATGAGATTATAATAGGCGGAGAAAAGTCTACCTTAACGATTTTGCTTTCTTAGCACAGCCATTATGGTCACATGGTTTGACATCACACAGGTCCTTTATACAGAGCAGTTGGCATAGAGTTAAAGGGAACCTGTTAGTTCCTCAGCGAGCCCACAGCAATCCCTGGTGATTCTTCCAAAAACCATAACTTTTTTTTAATTTTTCCATCTATGTAGCCCATATGAGGGCTTATAGGAGTTGAAGTTTTGAATGACTATTAATTTTAACATGAAAGGAATTGTAAAATCGAGGAAAACAATTACAAATGCAATTGTTTTCTGGCTTTTGTTTTTACAGAATTCACTGTATGGTAAAAATAACCAGGAACCCATAATTCTTTGTTTCAGTACAGTTGCAGCAATATGAATGTTGCATAGCTTTCTATTTCTTTTTTTCAAGTGGTGAAAAAAAATTGGAGATTTTTAAATCCTCCTGAAATTTTTTTTTACAAGCCCTGTATCGATTTCAATATCTGTCAAAGCAGCTGTGTGAGACCTGTTTTTGCATGACGAGCCAATTGAAATATTGATTCCATTTTTGTATATTTACGTTTTTAACGCGGCTTTTTCTTTCCATTTTTCTGCTATGTTATGGCAACTCCAAAAAATGTTATTCTAGCGTTTTAATTTTTTGTCTTATTTTGGCATTTACAACAGCTTAATTAATTTTATGTTTTGCTAGATTTGACGGTTACAGACGTGGTCGTACCACATATTAAATTTTTTTAAATTTTGACTACTGCTTATTTAATGCAGAAACATGGGGTGCTTCAAACTTTTATATTTCCTTTGTTTACATTTTTCTCCTTTAATTCATTTTTTTAGTCTCATTAGGAAGCTAGAACTTGTAATAGCAAATGTCACAGTCTCCTATGAACATCAACCACTATTGAGAAGAGAAAGAATTCCCATCTCTGTGCTGTGAATGGAAAAAAATATCTACAGCCCCCTCTCCCGCTCGCCCCATCAAACAGTAGACTGCAAGACACAGAGGGCATGCAGAGGGAAAACTGATGAGAATAAAGAACAAAAAGTCACCTAATGGCCAGAAATGGTGTTACTCCTTATGTACACTCAGAATATTCTACTCTGAAGAGTATCTTGAAAGGACAGTTATCTGTTAAAAAGCACGTCTAGATGCTGAATAGTGTTGAGCCACCACCCTAGTGTTCTAGTTCGATTCGTCGAATGGACGGTGTGTTCGTCGAACACCCTCGAACACACTAAAACACTAGTGTGGTGGTCAATTTCAGTTCCGCAATGTATATACATACATTGTGGAACTGAAATGAAGTAAAATCAAGGGTAAAAAAAAATAAAAATAATCGATACTCACCTCTCTAATCCATCCAGCGACGCTTCCAGGACTGCCTACCTGTCGGAGATGTGATCCCGGCAGCATTTCTCGGTGAAATGACGAGTTCTCGCGATAACTCGTCATGTGATCGGAACCGCTGCCGAGATTGTGACGTCACCGCAGATCCTACAGATCCTCACTACTATTAACCACTAGTGAGGGCCTGTAGGACCTGCGGTGACGTCATAATCTCGGCAGCGGTTTCCGGTCACATGACGAATTATTGCGAGAACTCCTCATTTCACCGGGAAACGCTGCCGGGATCACAGCTCCGACAGGTAGGCAGTGCTGGAAGCGTCGCTGGATGGATTAGAGAGGTGAGCATCGATTTTATTTTTAACCCTTGATTTTACTTTATTTCAGTTCCGCAATGTATGTATATACCTTGCGGAAATGAAATCGAACATGACCTCGAACTTCCGAATTTGGAGCAAATTGTTCTAATTCAACGAACGATTAAAACATCGCCAAAAACAGCTCTGATTTGAGATTGGCGAACAATTCAATTCGAACACCGCTCATCTCTAATGCTGAACTTCCCATCAAAGGTGAGAGGGAGCCTCCAGTCAACCACAGATTGATATTTTTCTACCCTTTTGAATAAATATTATAGGAAATAAAGAATACTTTATAACTTTTGTGGAAGCTAGGACTCACAAGTCAATCATACATACTACAGCTGCTGTAAAACCTCTTTAAAGAGAGAAAGCAACATGTTAAGGATACCGTATGTCCGACAGAAGCATAAATGACTTATAGAGCACAACTCATTACTGTGAGGATTATTATAATAAGAGAATATTACTGACAGGCCAATGGAAAATTTCCACTGTCATGTATTCTATTGCAACAATGTTACAATTATTACAATGTGTCCAATGCTGTAATTTTTACCTATATTCTGTGGAAAGCTTGGAACTAAAAATAAAACAGGATCCCATTCTGTCCTTTTAAGGCTAGTTATTCTCACGGTAATAGCAGCACATCAAACAGGTAGACAAGGAAGGGAAAAATACCCAACCGTACAGAAGAAAAAAAATCCAAGGTCATTTTCAGCAGACATGACCTTCAGAGCCTTTGCAGCAGACGGATTTCACTATAACAAGCAAAGCTTTATTCTTCCACACATTCACCTACGCAATATCATACACTTATGGTGTAGTCTGAAGTTAGCTTTACTCTGATCCTCCCTCAAGTCATAAGAAATATAAGGACCTATTATATCTCACTGTTCTGTTGCAGGCACTCCATAAGAGCAGCGTCGAGCCATTTATAATTGCCCCAAAATGCATTTTTTATGGAGCGAGCTAAAGTTTGCCTTAACCTAATGATTCAATTCGCAAAAGTAAAAGCTTAATAAGAGCATGTGTAAAAATGTCTCAAGAAAGAAGCGGTCAAAGTCCAAACATAAAGTCACCGTGCTCCTAAAAGTAAAATGCACCATTAACAGCCTCCCAGCATTGATCTAACAGACACCATTATACCACACTCAGGAATTAAATTTTCATTCTCAACACATTCGACTGGACATGTTTCACAACAATCATCAAGAATAGGGTTTTTTTGTTTGTTTGTTTTTTTATCTTTTTTTAGAAAAAAAAATGCACTTTTATTTAATTAAAAGAAAAATTAAAATACGGTAATAAAATGGGAGCGACAGCATACAATAATTATTATTTATTTTTATAGTGCCATTTATTCCATGGTGCATTACATGTGAAAAGGGGTTTACACAGTAAAGGCAGTACTAATAGTTTAAACAGTACAAGGCACATCACAGATACAGGAGAAGAGAGAACACAGCCCGTGAGGGCTCACAGTCTACAAGGGATGGATGAGGATACAGTAGGAGAGGACCCTGCCTGCGATGACTCACAGTCTACAAGGGATGGGTTAGGATATAGAAGGTGAGGGGAGAGGATCCTGCCTGTGTGGGCTCACAGTCTACAAGGGATGGATAAGGATACAGTAGGTAAGAGAGCATATGCATGTGTAAAATTAGAATATTATATAGGACCAACGGAAAAAAATATTTTAACTCATAAATGTTGGACTAATGAAAAGTATGTACAGTAAAAATGCATTCAATACTTGGTCGAGCTCTTTTTGCATGAAGTATGGTGTCAATGTGGCGTGGCATGGAGGTGATCAGCCTGTGGCACTGCTGAGGTGTTATGGAAGCCCAGGTTGCTTTGATAGCAGCCTTCAGCTTGTCTGCATTGTTTGGTCTGGTGTCTCTCATCTTCCTCTGACAATACCCCATTCTCTCTGGGGTTTAGGTCAGGCAAATTTGATGGCTAATCAAGCACAGTGATATAGTGGTTATTAAACCAGGTATTGCTACATTTGGCAGTGTGTACAGGTGCCAAGTCCTGCTGGAAAATGAAATTTCCATCTCCAAAAAGCTTGTCAGCAGAGGGAAGCATGAAGTGCTCAAAAATTCCTGGTAGACAGCATCTGGGAACTTGCTATCTACCTTATGGAGACAGCTAAGTAGGTCAGGTGATTGTAGCCACATCCCTCCCCTAGGAAATATGCAAATTTGCACTTCAGTAAAGAAGTGGAAGAACTCCAGCGCCACCTTTAATAGCTCCTCAAAGTCATAATCGCTTTCCAATAAGTTTTTTAATATGACTAAGGGATTTGTGCCAGATCAGAACCCCAAACTACAGACGCTGCTTTTCGAGGTAACTGCCCCTCATCAGTGTAGTGTGTGGGATATTCTGATCTGGATGTGCGAGTGGGCTAAGACAAGGTGCTAGATGGCAGTGCTTACTTTGGCATTGATAAAACACAGTGGACCTACACCAGCAGATGACACGGCTCCCCAAACCATCACTGATTGTGGAAACTTCACACTAGACCTCAAGCAGCTTGGATTGTGTGTCTCTTCACTTTTCCTCCAGACTTTGGGACCTTGATTTCCAATGACTTTTTGTGGCTTACCCTCCTTGTGGAGTGTATCAATGCCTGCTTTTTGGACATCTGTCAAGTCAGTAGTCTTCCCCATGATTGTGAACCCAGACTAATGGACCATGTTTAAATGCTTAGTAAACCTTTGCAGGTGTTTTGTCTTAATTATTCAAATTTTCTGAGATATTGACTTTTGGGTTTTCATTGGCTATAAGCCATAATCACTAACATTAAGAGAAAAAAAAACACAAAGTAGATCTCTGTTTATAATGACTCTATATAATATGTGTTTATACATCATCACAAATTATCTTTTTGATGATATTCTAATTTATTGAAATGTCCCTGTATTGCTCAAGGGTTATAACAAAGTGGTGCACAATCTACCGCCCATATGGGTCACAACTATTCAATTACATGTATGCCTGCCTGTGTCTAGCAGTGCACAAATGTAATTTCCATGCCATAAAAAAGAGAAGCAGCATGTAGACAGGAAGAGAAACATTTGACTTATTCATATAGTGCATGTCCATTTCTGAAGCCCCCAATCAGTAATATGATCAGAGCAGGAGTTTTTTGACCTATGTCGGACAGAAAAAAGGCCTATGATGAAAGGAACACCATTCCTACTGTAAGGCATAGAGGTGGATCGCTAAAGATATGGGGATGTGTGAGCTACAAAGGCACTGGAAAATTGATCAAAGTTGAAGGAAAGATGAATGCAGCACAGTATCAGCAAATACTGGAGGCAAATTTGCATTCATCAGCCCCCAAAGCTGCGTGGGGGGGGGGGTCTAACAATGAATGAAGAAATGAAGGTTACAGACTGAATCTTAATACCATTTTATTCAATGAAACTAACATACATAAAAACAGTTTTTTCCATGACCAAACAGTCCCTAGACTAAAGTAAAAATAATTTTATTTGTATTTCTACAGCTTTATCACTGCTATTGTATCAGTCAAAACATTTTTTTTTCTTAAACTATATGTTTTCATCTAATAAAATGATGATGCAAGTAACCTGCGATTGTAGTAGGAGCATGAAATGCTATATTCATCTTTTGCTGTACTAAAGTCTGCAAGGAAAAGATCAGATGTACTTTTCAGCGTCTAGAAGCACAGCTTAATCCCATGGTGAGCCTGCTGCTCAGCTTATGCGATTATAGGGCCTTTCATGCAGCAGAACCTGGATATCTGTTACCAAACATAAGAGTATCCAAAGCACTGGAGATAATTCTAAAAGGGATGAGAACAACCCCTTTAGAGGTTGAAAGGGATCTTGTTAGGTGTCAAAGCTTGAAGTGGTCTAATGCCAAAATGGCAGAAAAACGGTGCTATACTTTACAGGAGAGATCAGGCAGCATGCCATTACAAGCTGTGCTAACAGCTTCTCTGAAGGGATAAACAGCGGAGATCCATGTGAGCTGATTTTTACTAATACCTTTGAAGACCATGATGAAAGCAATCGGGATATTAGAAGGCAGTAACAACATATTAGTGCATTATCTTGTCTATTGGCTTACAGCCCCTCACAATACCATTCTGAAAAACAGACTGTCAGAGTAAAAACTGGTAAATTTAATTACAGAACTGACACTGCATTGAAATGCTTAGTCTGTGCATTTTGTGATTCATGTATACATTTACTTCTGTTGTGACACTTCAATCTTTGTAGAATGGCAGGACACTGCAGACAAAGCAAAGCTCTCCTGTAGTACAAGCATATAAAGGATGGCTGGGCAGTACTTGCCGAAATTAAACAATGCAATCAGCATTTAAAGAGATGGTCCAAATGTGAAGTACATTTTCATCCAAATCCCTATCTATTTATTGGGGTAATCTAAACCAATTTCTAATATGGTTGCAATAAAATTTCATACTGTTTAGTATCTAACTGCTATTGTTTTTCAATTTTCGATATCATGTCTGATGACGCTTCGTTTGAGAATCCTAGTGCATGCTGGGATTCTCAAACAAAGCGTCATTAGGGGCCAAATGCTGCTATCACTGCTATACTGCCCCTGTCACCTCCCTGAAACAAAGCACCATCAGTGAGACTAATTTCAAGGACCTTTCCGGTCCCTTCATGCTGTCATTGTGTGATATCCTCTTTGTTGCCAGCTCAGATCACAAGTAATGAGCTGCCAACAGAGCAGAGCAGACAGCAGGGCACATTGTCAGCATCGCCCTTGTAAGTGACACCCCTTTTGGGCCCGGCGCTGGCTTCTGATCGCTTCCAGGTATTCGGACAATGAATCCTGACTGTCTGCTTTGCTGTCAGCTCATTACAGCTGATCTGAGCCGGCAACAGAGCACACTGTCACTGTGCACATCGCACAATGACAGCACACAGACCAGGCCCTGAAATGAGCATCCCTGATGATTCTTCTTTTCAAGGAGGGTGCAGGGACTGTGGAAGTGACTGCAGCCTCTGTCCCTTAATGACATTTTATTTGAGAATCCTACCATGCACTAAGATTCTCAAACAAAGCATCATCAGAAATCTATATCCAATAGTTTAATAAATTTGCAAGCACTATTTTTATACTTACCTATCTCGAAAAAAAACAAAACTATTTATAACAGTTGATAATCCTATCATTCCCTGTTTCATCAGGATCTGATTTATTCTTCCTCTGTTTGGCACTGTGTAGTAGATTAATATCATTAAAATCACTTCTAGTGACACAGCATTTTAACAAAAAATTTGCAAAGCTCTGAGTGGTGTCTGTAATGAGAGTAACAGCCAGTAAAGAATCTAGGGGTTGAGATGGTTGAAAATGGGCCATGAAATACAGTGGTGTGAAAAAGTGTTTGCCCCCTTCCTGACTTCTTACTGTTTTGAACATTTGTCACACTTAGGCTACGTTCACACATTTCGTATTTTGCCGCGTTTTTTTACGCGCGCTTTTCAAAATACGCAATGTGCCTTTTGTCTGCCTGCAAAGTGAATGGGAAATTCACTTTGCAGTGCAGACATTGCGTAAAAATACGCAGTGCGTTTTCCGGGAGAAAGCGCAGCTCCGTAAACAATTGATATGTCAATTGTTTACGCAGCTACTTCTGCGTATTCTCCCAGAGGGGAGGAAGAATCCTGCTTCCTCCTCCCCTCTTTGACAGCTGTGGCCGCCCATTAGATTTCACAGTGTATTAATATACACTGTGAAATCTAAATTAAACAGAGGCAAATGTATGTAAAATAAAAAAGAATCAATACTTCACCTGTCCGACGCCTTTTCCTGCTGTCTGGTCTCCGATTCCAAGTGAGAGGTGTACTGACAGGACCTGTGGTGATGTCAGAGGGGCGTTCCCGGGCACTCGCGGTCATGTGATACATATCACATGACCGCAAACAGCCAATCAGCGCTGGGAACGCCCCGGGAACGCCCCCCTCTGACGTCACCACAGGTCTTCTCAGTACACCTCTCACTTGGAACCGGAGAGCGGCAGAAGGCACCAGACAGCGGGAGAAGGCACCGGACAGGTGAAGTATTCATTCTTTTTTATTTTACATACATTTGCCTCCGTTTAATTTAGATTTCACAGTGTATATTAATACACTGTGAAATCTAATGGGGCTGTCACAGAGGGGAGGAGGAAGCAGGATTCTTCCTCCCCTCTGTGACATCACTGCGCTTTCTGGAGTAAAGAAAGCGCAGTGTGTGAAAGCCCCTGCGTATTTTGTTGCGCTTCTTTGCGCGGCCGAAAAACGCGGCAAAAAGCGCGCGCAAAAAAGCGCAGCAAAATACGCAAATGTGTGAACGCAGCCTTAAGTGTTTCAGATCACCAAACAAATTGAAATATTAGACAAAGATAACACAAGTAAATAAAAACTGCAGTTAATAAATGAAAGTCTTTATTATTAAGTGAAAAAGAAATCTAAACCTACAGGCAAAGAACATCATACCAATAATAAAATATAGTGGTGCAATGTGATTGTCTGGGGCTGTTTTACTGCTTCAGAACCTGGAAGGATTACTGCGGTAGATGGAACTATGAATTCTGTTGTCTACAAAAAATCCTGAAGGAAAATGTCCGCCCATCTGTTCGTGATGAGAACTTGGGTTATACAGCAGGACAATGATCCAAAACACACCAGAAAGTCCACCTTTGAATGGATTAAGGAAAACAAAATTAATACTTTGAAATAGCCTAGTCAAAGTTCTGAACTTAATCCACTTGAGATGCTCAGAAACTCTTCCATGTGGCTAAATTACAAAAATTCTGCAAAGATGAGTGGGCCAACGTATCTCCAGAGCATTGTAAAAGACTCATTGCAAATTATTGCAATGCTTGCAGTTGTTGCTGCTAAGGGTGGCCCAACCAGTTATTGGGTTTAGAAGCAAACACTTTCACACATTGCCCTGTAGATTTGGATATCTTTTCCTTTGATAATAAAGACTTTCATTTATAAACTACATTTTGTGCTTACTTGTGTTATTTTTGTCTAATATTTACATTTGTTTGGTGATCTGAAACATGTAAGTGTGATAAACATTCAAAAGAATAAGAAATCAGGAAGGAGCAAACACTTTTTCACACCATGGTATGCTGTAACTCAGGATCAGTATAACTATATTAAACAAATATAACTAACGTATATACTCGTGTATAAGCCGAGTTTTTCAGCCCAAAAATTGGGCTGAAAAGTCCCCCCCTCGGCTTATACACGGGTCATACGGTGTGCTGTGGGGGGGGCTGTGACCGGGGGCTGGAGGAGGCAGGAGGGGGCCGCGGTAACCGCAGGCGGTCACGTGGGGCCGCCTCATTAGTGCAATGAATATGCACGGCATCCCCCCGTCCATCAACGGCGGGGGGATGCCGTGCATATTGCAATACACAGCCCCCCCCTCCTTATTATGGGACCCCCAGTTAGTAATAAACAGCCCGCCCCCCTCCTTATGTCCCCCCCCAGGCTGCGGCAAGCTGTCAAAATAACAAACTTTCATACATCACCTTCCGGCGCAGCTCCTCCGGTCCTCCGCTCGCCGGCTTCTTCTTCCTGCTTGTGCCGGTGTCATGTGACCGGGCGCAGGAGATGACGTAATTTCCTGCGCGCGGTCACAGAAGCCGGCACAAGAAGAAGAAGAAGTCGGGACCGGAGGAGCGGAGGACCGGAGGAGCGGAGGAGCTGCGCCGGAAGGTGATGTATGAAAGTTTGTTATTTTGACAGCTTGCCGCAGCCTGGTGGGGGACATGATAAGGAGGTGGGGGGCTGTTTACTACCACTGGGGCTGTAGGATACTATCACTGGGGCTGTATACTACCACTGGGGCTGCTGGATACAACCACTGGGGCTGCTGGATACAACCACTGGGGCTGTATATACCTCTGGGGCTGCTGTATACTACACTGGGGCTGTATATACCACTGGGGCTGCTGGATACAACCACTGGGGCTGTATATACCTCTGGGGCTGCTGTATACTACACTGGGGCTGTATATACCACTGGGGCTGCTGGATACAACCACTGGGGCTGTATATACCTCTGGGGCTGCTGTATACTACCACTGGGGCTGTATATACCTCTGGGGCTGCTGGATACTACCACTGGGGCTGTATATACCCCTGGGGCTGCTGTATACTACCACTGGGGCTGTATATACCTCTGGGGCTGCTGGATACTACCACTGGGGCTGTATATACCTCTGGGGCTGCTGGATACTACCACTGGGGCTGTATACACCTCTGGGGCTGCTGGATACTACCACTGGGGCAGCTGTATACTACCACTGGGGCTGTATATACCTCTGGGGCTGCTGCTGTATACTACCTCTGGGGCTGCTGTATACTACCTCTGGGGATGCTGTATACTACCACTGGGGCTGTATATACCTCTGGTGCTGCTGTATACTACCACTGGGACTGTATATACCACTGGGGCTGCTGTATACTAATCACTGGGGCTGCTGCTGCTGTATATACCACTGGGGCTGTATATACCACTGGGGCTGCTGTATACACCTCGGGGCTGCTGTATACTACCACTGGGGCTGCTGTATATACCTTTGGGGCTGCTGTATACTACCTCTGGGGATGCTGTATACTACCACTGGGGCTGCTGTATATACCTCTGGGGCTGCTGTATACCACACTGCTGGGGGCTGTATACCTGTGCTGGGGTCCACCCTCGGCTTATACACGAGTCAATAGGTTTTCCCAGGTTTTGGGGGCAAAAGTAGGGGGGTCGGCTTATACACGGGTCGGCTTATACACGAGTATATACGGTAATAATAAAAAAATTAACTTGCAAGAAAATCAGCAAAAGAATAAAAATATTTATATAAACTGAGCAAGGTATAAGAGCATGTTCACACTGGCCACTAAAGAGAGAAAGGAAAAAAATACATATCCTGAAATGTGTACACCTTGTCGCGGTGGGACAGCCTTATGCTTTTTTTGTTCAAAAAATGTTTTTACCAAGTACCCCATATAATTTATAAGCACGTGCTTTTCAATATAATTCTTTATAGCATGGTATACTGTATTTTCACATGTTTTTTTCTTAGGTTTTTTCTACTTAGTGGCCAGTGTGAAGATATCAACCCATGCGCCGGCTCACTTTTTTGTTGTTTTTCTTTCAGTTTCTTGCATTTATTGCAAGTATAGTGTAGCATACAATTAAAATAATTAATAAAAAATGAATGTGTATGGTACTAATATTAGTAATATTAATATTATTATGTTCTATCTAAATAGGTTGATTATTGTTCATAATTGTTCATAATAATGATTAAAAGCCTGATGTTACCATTTGCTACAATAAATTTATCCCTTAAACATGAGCCTTGTATGAGGCAGCCGGTCTCGAGGAGTCAGATTCAGGGAAATTGAGGAGTCAGAGGTTTAGCTTACTGACTCCACAGTCCTGTAGGAAAGCACAGTCTGCCGAAACCACAACTATACCGCACTTGCCACACCTGCCGCAAGCCCCATGCAATGTCTATGCCGCAAGTGCGGCCGTTATGCGGTAATCGTGGCAGTTGCGTTTTTTTCACCGCAACTGCCATGATCAGCGCTTTACCACTGATGTTTATACAGTTAAATGTTCTACATGTGAATACTTGACAATTGGAGAGAAAAAGAACACAAGGTTGCCCTCCATCTGGTGAGTGAAGTCCTACAATATATGTCGGGAAAAGTGTCTCATATATCCTTTAGGCCAAGTGCACAGATGCAGTGCTGACTTAGCCTAACTCTCACCCTATTATATCAGAGAAGGGCGATGGGAGGTGTGGGGGAAGGGCTCTTGGAATTTCAGAAGCTGGGCCCTCACCAATACTACCATCTGATGACATCAATTATATGATTTACACTTTAATTTTTGGGGTTGTGTTAAGAACACAATTCCAGTCCAATTCCTAGAGACTGCAAGGGAGTTCATATTCATACGTATTCTGTACACTTTATTAAGAAAGCCATTTTATTTCTCATTCCTATTCAGAGCACAGGCAGCTTTTCTACCTAGTATGTCATTACTTATATCCCTAGCGTTGAATTACACCGGCTCATTGATAGTTCTACCAGGTCTCATTCACCAAAAGGCCACGGTGAGTTTTGCGCTGACAACTGAGCGCTTAATTGTGTTGTTCGGTGAACCATGAATATTCATTGCAGCCGAGCAACAATTAAACGCTCTGTCACCATGCATGTAAAGCAGAGGAGAGGGCATGTCGGACCTGCAATCTGTCAGCCTGGCTGCCACAAGCAAAATGACAGAGTCTTAGTGATGAGGAGTTAAGACATATGAAATGCAATGTTTATCCAGAAGGAGGGTTACTGTAGGGAGTCAGCAATTAATGGCTTCTCCTCAGCCTGCAAAAAAACTGGCAGGAGGTGTTCTGCTGCTAATGCCAGTTTGCCAGTCTACTCAGGAAAAAAGGTCAAAGAATGCTTTGAGGCCCCCATAATACATCAGTTTTATAGTCAGTGTCTGATGCCCTAACAACTTTCCACTACGGACATCCTCTTCTACGATACAATAATCCCCCACATAGGGTACTGACACCTTACATTCAAGTCCAGTGTCGGCGCTGTCCAGGAAACATGTCGGATTTCTCAAGGCTCTCGTGAGATTGTTATTTTGTGTGAGCCCTGCAGCCACTAATGGGCCACTTCATTCTCACTTCTTTCAGAAGTAACAGACATCCAGAGGTTGTCAGAGAGTAGCAACAGTTCTCACTTCTTCCAGATGTCAGTGTCAACCAAAGAAAGTGAGTGAAGCGGCTCATTAGCAGTCGCCAATTGGTTAACTGTCTGCAGAGCTCACATGACATAACGTCACATGAGCCCCACCCCCAATAGTGCTAAAACAGCACTGGACGCAAGTAGAAAGGTGCATCACTTATGCGAGAGAATATTGTAAATGAGAAGGGGTTGTCTGTACAATTCTGCTGTCTGTATAGTAATATGCACAGTTTTGATGAGAAATAATTTGAAATCATTTTGAGGGAGGAATGAAAATCAACAACAACAAAAAAAAGATTTTAGTTGCATAAGTGTGAATAGCCTTTTATAACTGGGGATGTGGTTGTGATCAGAATAAGCCAATCAAACTAAAGGCCCCGTTACATGGTTCAAGATTGTGAAGGATATCGCTCAAACGTCACGTGTTTGGAGTCGTTGAAACGACATCGTTGCGTGTGACACCGAGATACGACTACGATGAATTGTTGGATCGTTGATCGCAGGTTTGAGAACATGTTCTCAAATCAGACAATCCTCGATCAGCCAACCTGCTGCATCGTTGTGTGTGACACCGTGATAACGATGTGGTTCACGACTTCGCCTATTCACAACAGTGAACAAGTATCATTAGCTGGGTTGTGTGAACGATAGCTGCTCGCTACATAGTTGGTGCGTTGTCCACGATATCTAGACATGTGACGTCTTACCAACGATCTCAAAAAGATGTCCTAACGACCGTGCTCCCGTGAGATCATTGGTGCTATCTTAACGACATCGAAGCGTTTAACGGTACCTTTAAAATTCATCTACCTACATAATTGTCAGTTGTTCTGTCTTCTGGTCTCTGTAACTGAATCTGGCCGCTGTAACACAATCCCATAATGCAGTGCGCCAGTGTTAGTCGTGTAGGCGCAGTTCATCACCGCTATTGCCATGCATGTGCAGTAACAGCCACGTTGTTACTGCACAACGACACGGCTTCCAGATATTCACGTATCTGCACAGTAATGACGCGGCTCCCAGGAACAGCCATAACTGTGTGGTGTATTCGTGCATGCCCAGTTAGGGTGTTGGATTACCTCACGGAGCACAAACTTTTCCACACTGCCATACTTTGTATCAATTTTGCTTAACCTCATTTTAAACTATACTTAAAAATAAATTAATAAAACATTTTGGCCTCACCACCATTACTGCTCAAAAAAGACAGTACCACGGCAATATACCGTATATACTCGTGTATAAGACGACGCGTGTATAAGCCGACCCCCCTACTTTTTCCCCCAAAACCTGGGAAAACCTATTGACTCGTGTATAAGCCGAGGGTGGACCCCAGCACAGGTATACAGCCCTCAGCAGTGTGGTATACAGCAGCCGCCCCAGTGGTATATACAGCAGCAGCCCCAGTGGTAGTATACAGCAGCCCCAGAGGTATATACAGCAGCCCCAGTGGTAGTATACAGCAGCAGCCCCAGTGGTAGTATACAGCAGCAGCCCCAGTGGTAGTATACAGCAGCAGCCCCAGTGGTAGTATACAGCAGCAGCCCCAGTGGTATATACAGCAGCAGCCCCAGTGGTATATACAGCAGCAGCCCCAATGGTAGTATACAGCAGCCCCAGAGATATATACAGCAGCCCCAGTGGTAGTATACAGCAGCCCTTAGGTAGTATACAGCAGCCCCAGTGGTGGTATACAGCAGACCCAGAGGTATATACAGTGCCCCCCCCATATCAGTATACAGGCCCCCGCCTTAGGTAGTAATCCTGTAAAGGAAGAGATTAGTATACTTATCCCCCCGCTGTCCCGCTGCCGCTGTCCCGCCGCTGCCATCGCGCTCTTCCGTCTTCATCCAGCGTCTTCCGTCTTCTTCCGGCTTCCTCCTCTGGCGCGCAGACAATGACGTCATTGCCTGCGCCCACCGGAGGAAGCCGGAAGAAGACAGAAGACGGAAGACGCTGGATGAAGACGGAAGAGCGCGATGGCAGCGGCGGGACAGTGACTCGCGTATAAGCCGAGGGGGGGACTTTTCAGCCCAATTTTTGGGCTGAAAAACTTGGCTTATACGCGAGTATATACGGTATACATTCTTTTTATTATCTCAAGCACCAACAAATTGCGCCAGCCCCACATGCACCACTCTTTTTTACTAATCTAAATACGGTAACTACTCCATGTCCAACTACCATTCATTGAGGAAGGAATCAAACAGCAGTGCCAATTACTGAAGTGCAGGTTTTACACACAAGAAAGCTTCTGAGACTGCTCCGATTTTGGGCACAGCTAAATATCGGATCCCACAAAATCGGATGGCAATTAGACCAAATCCAATCTGATCCTCAGCCTTTAACATGGGGGTCTATGAGCGCGGGTCTGAGGAAACAGCTGATCATTCCTCGGACCCGATTTTAGTGTACTGAGCATGCTCAGTACACTAAAATTGCACCTAACCCTCTAATTTCACTTCTGCAATGTATATACATGCATTGCAGAAGTGAAATTAAGTAAAAGAAAGAGTTAAAAATTAAAAAATCTGCATGCTCATCTGTCCACAATCCACCGCTGCCTCCAGCAATCTCCGGGTGATAGGACCTGCTGTGATGTCACAACCCGGCAGCGTGATCGGGTCACATGACCGCAGTTACCGCGTAACTGCGGTCATGTGACCCGATCAACTGATCAGGTTGTGACGTCACCGCAGGTCCTATAAGCACCTGGACCTTGCTGGGAGGCAGCGGTGGATTGTGGACAGATGAGCATGCAGATTTTTTATTTTCAACTCTTTCGTTTACCAAATTTCACTTCCGCAATGTATATTATACATTGCAGAAGTGAAAGTGCCCCGCTGTGTCCGGATCCGTGATAATCACAGACCCGGACACAGAATAGGTCACCTCCTGTTGTGTCCTTCCCTGTCCATGGGGTCCTACAAAAAGTAGAATCCCACGGACAAGAAAAAAAAAAACGTGATGTGAAAGCAGCCTTACACACTCACAAGGTGACGCATCACAATAACATTTCCATGGATTGTCTTTGTTACTATTATGTAAAAGTAAGAAGCTCTGCCATTATTTTTAACATGTTAATAAATTGTATTCCTTTCACTTACTTTCTGTCTTTTTTTTTTTGGTCCACTTTGGGAACAGACAATCACACACACACATCAATCTGCACAAAACAATGTACCACCTCCAATTATAGTCACATAGGGTAAACAGACACGCAGCACACAGGGGAGACACCGCATAGTGAACACAGCTCAAGAAACAACACCAGATACCAAAATACAGCACACAATAAGGAAGAGACATTGCACAGGGGTGAAAGAGGTCAAATGACGCAAAACATACAATACACAAATGTGGAGGGATGACATAGAACAGATATGTTGGAAAGCACAAATGTTGTAAGACATGTCCACTGCTCCTGTCAGCACCACAGATGTTTATTTCACCACACTCTCAATGCTGATAGCATCGGGCCCATTTCTAGGGTTAAATAACAGTACACAGCTGACATCATTTAAAGTATCACTCCAGCGTTTGTTTTCTCAGACCTGGAGTGGTGCTTTAAATCTAAGTCCCCTGCCCTTTCTAAGGCCTTTGGTGCGCTTTATGAAATATGGAGCTGCCAGCAGGTCACAAATTGCAGGAGACCGACGGGAGTGGGGATAATAGATGGTGAAGCCCCAGGAGGGTGAGTAAGAGACAGGGGTCATGGAACTTAGATTTAAAGCACCACTCCAGTGGTGAAATAAAAATGTATACTGGGAGTGGTGCTTTCAAGTGGTTCTGATTAACAGCATATAAAGTTCAGCTAATCTAGTTGAATTTTCCTGACATGTTTTAGTAGCAATGTACAGGAAATGCCATGGACCATAAACAGTTTACAAAACAGCAAAGGAATTTATATTGAATGCTATCAAACAAAAAAATGTTCAAGTCATCTACTATATAATAACGAATAATGTGTGTCACAAGTTTCAGCCACTTATGTCGATATTCCAGAATGCACTGCGCCGCCCCGGAAGCCGCTCCATATTAGCACACCCAAGTGATAGGTATGCTAATATGGCACAGGCTGGGGCGGCACAAGCTACACATGCCCACCACGCCGCCTGCAGACCCCCTCCAGCCTCTCCCCGCACCTCTCCCGATTCCGCGACCTGCATTACACCCCCACGCCACCCCTCGCCGTGCGCACTGCCCCACAAAAGAAGCCCGCACACCCCCTCCTCCATCGCCCCAACAGCCTCCGCCGCCGCACAGCCCCGCACAATACCCTGTGCTTCCCACCGCTCCGTCCTCTGCACTCTCCTCACCCCTCCTGTGCCTGTGTGCGGTGACCAGGGCCGCGGCTCCATGCTGCAGTCCATCCTGCTAGAACCGCCCCCTGCACATCGTGCCCGACCACAGCGCTGCATGGAGGAGCTACACCTGGACTTCCACCAAAGCTGCCAAAGGTGAGGAACGCCAGAGAAGAAGGAGTAGAGGAAAGGGAGGCCACAGAAGAGGCGAGGGCACAGGACAGGAAAGAGAGGCTAAGAGAATGGAGGCCAGAGAGGACAGAAGGAGGAGAGGCCAGAGAGTAGGAGGCCAGGGAACAGAGGATGGAAGCCTAAGGGAGCTGACAAAGGGAGGTGAGGCCAGAAGAATAGGAGAATGAGGAAACAGAGGCCAGAGAGGAAGCTGAGGAAAGAGAGGCAGAGGAAGAGGCTGAGGAAAGCGGCCAGAGGATAAGGCTGAGGAAAGAGAGGCCAGAGGAAGAGGCTGAGGAAAGAGAGGCCAGAGGAAGAGGCTGAGGACAGCGAGAGGAAGAGGCTGAGGGAAAGGAGGCCAGAAGAAGGAGGCAGGAGGAGAGGACCAGGAGGGAAGGAGTTAGAGGAAGAGGAGAGCACGGAGAGAAAGGAGAGTGCTGAGAGAAGGAGACCAGAGAAGGACTGAGGAAGGACAGCCCGAGAGGAGGAGGAAAGGAGACCAGAGAGTAGGAGCCAGAGAAAGAGAGACCTAAGGGAGTCTGAAAGGAGCAGACCAGAGAAGGAGAATGAGGAAACAGAGGACCAGAGAGGAGTCTGAGGAAAGAGCAGAGCCAAAAGGCTGAGGAAAGAAGGAGAGAAGGGCTGAGAAAGACGCCAGAGAAGGGCTGAGGAAAGACAGACCAGAGAAGGAGGCTGAGGAAAGAAGACCAGAGAAGGAGCTGAGGAAAGACAGACCAGAGAAGGAGCTGAGGAAAGACAGACCAAGA
The DNA here is from genome assembly GCA_033576535.1 of Allobates femoralis. NCBI lineage: Eukaryota > Metazoa > Chordata > Amphibia > Anura > Aromobatidae > Allobates > Allobates femoralis. The sequence continues at coordinate 246,773,398 of JARQOC010000004.1, read as the reverse complement.
AGGAGCTGAGGAAAGACAGACCAGAGAAGGAGCTGAGGAAAGAGAGGCCACAGGAAGAAGCTGAGGAAAGAGAGGCCAGAGGACAGAAAGGAAAAAGAGTCACCCACTGAGCCACCGTACAGTGCTAACAACTACCACTGAACAGTGCTAACCACTGAGCCACCATACAGTGCTAACCACTGAGCCACTGTATACAGTGCTAACACTGACCCACGTACTGTGCTAACACTGAGCCACTGTACGTGCTACCCACTGAGCCACCTTAATGTACTCACCACTGAGCCACCTGTATACAATGCTATCACACTGAGCCACCATACAGTACTAACCACTAGCCCATACAGTGCTAACACTCAGCCACCCTAAAGGCTAACCACTGAGCCACCGTACACAGTGTAACAACTGAGCCACCTATACAGTGCTAACCACTGAACCACATATACAGTGCTAACCACTGAGCCACCATATACAGTGCTAACCACTGAGCCACATATACATGTACATGAGCACGCACAGTGCTAACCACTAAGCCACATATAAATCCCAAAACAACAGCGTACTTTCCGGAGAGAGGTCTGTACTATTCAGCGGCTATTTCTATGGCACCTTTTCATTTCACTGCACTCCCATGCAATAGCATCGGGCCTATTTCTAGTTAGATTATAACATGCAACACTGTGATGACTCATCAAGAAGCGGCCTGAATGTCACAAAGGTGACATTATCTAGAACAGGGAAAAGAAAGGGCCAGCCAGCCCAGGCCTCAATTCAACTGAAAATCTGTCAATTGACCTTAAGAGGGCTATACACAGGAATAACCTTATTATCTAGCAGATTTAGAGCGCTACTGCAAGGAAGTGTGGACAGAGATTGCCAATTCTAGATGTGCCGTGTTGATAGATATCTACCCAATAAAACTGAATGCTGTTGACTTCAAAGGGTACTCAACAAAGTACAGTATTAGCTGAATGGTGTGCATATCTATGCAACCACATTATTTTAGTTCTTTAGTTTTCTTTTTCCACAAAAAAATATCTTGCTTTATTTTTCAATTGAATTGTAGAGATTATAAGTGGCATTATAGGTGCACTCACATGAGAGCACTCGGCAAACTCTGTATTGAGAATGAGACAAGTGTCATTCTACGGTGCTCAGATACTCTTGTATACAAAAACCAGAGCACAGGAGAGGAGAAAGAGAGATTAATCTCTCCATCTTTTCCATTGCCTCTCTCTGCTTACATCAGACTGCACTCGGATGACTTCTGAGTGCAGTTCGATGTTTCATTCACACCCATAAACGTGTATGGATGCGAGTCAGGCTAGTTATGCTACCAATCGCAGCATGCCAATTGCATGAGAAAGTAAGAATTTGCTGATCAGCACAGCCCTCTAGTATAACATTGGAAAGAGAGCTGATAAACCATCGACAGCACTCAGCAGTATTATACACTGGCTATACGCAACACACCCCAAAAGTAGGAAAACGTCTGAAATGATTCTTCTCGGTATAATTTCTTTTACAAAAACCTGGCATTTTAACCGAGGTGTGCAGACACATGCTACACATCTACATAATTGTGTAGTTAGTACGGTGAGTGATCTTTTCTGTAGTCAAATTCAGTATAAGCTAGCAATAGATGCGCTGCCGCACAGACAATCATCTCGCTATTGATCCTGCAGTTGTTTCCTTAATCAACAGGCAATGGTGAATGAGACAAATCATCTCAGCGGCTGGAGATACAAGAGAATTGAGAACAATAAGAAGTGAGCTGTAGTGTGAATAATGTTTCAACTACGGGTATGTGCACACATCATCGTTTTACACAGGAATATTCGCCGAGTTTCCAAAAGGAAAAAGCTTTAGGTAATGCGGTTTCTTTTTTTAAGTTCATTTTAAAAAATAGATCTTGGAAAAAAAAATAAGTTCCACAATTGGATGTGTATAAAAGAATGTTCCTGTGCATGAAATCAGAATAAACCTTTCCTATTTTATGTCAATTAGGATTACCATAATTATTAATATTTGTCAAATGCCAGAATAATGAGAGAGAAAATAAACAAGAGAGAGAAAAAGCGAAAGAGAGAGAGAGAAAATGTTTTAAGGCAGTTTTATTACTTTCTGCAAAATCACAAGTTCATATACATTTCATTAGTATATGGTACCATTGCCCTCAAACTGTATCACTTAGGTCAAAAACTTTGGATATCCTTCCACAAGCTTCTCACAATAGTTGGTAGGAATTTGAGGAATTTGGGCCTATTCCTACTGACAGAATTGGTGTAATGGAGCCATGTTTGAAGGTCGCCTTGCTCGCACCTGCCTTTTCAGCTCTGCCCATAAATATTCAATAGGATTGAGATCAGGGCTTTGTGATAGACACTCCAAAACATTGACTTTGTTATCCTTCAGCTACTTGGTAACCAGTTTGGAAGTATACTTTGGGTCATTATCCATTTAGAAGACCCATTTCTGTCCGAGCTTTAACTTCCTGGCTGATGTCTTGAGCCATTGCTGCATTATTGCCACATAATCTTCTTTCCTCATGATGCCATAAATTTTGTGAAGTGCACCAGTCCCTCCTGCAGCAAAGCAACCCAATAACATGATGTTGCCACCCCCGTGTCTCACAGTTTGGATGATGTTCTTAGACTTCCAAGCATCTTCCTTTTTGCTCCAAACGTAACTATGGTCATTATGGCCAAACAGTTACATTTTAGTTTCGTACATGTCTCCAAAATGTAGATCTTTGTTTTTGCGTGGGTTTGCAAAAATTATAGTAACCTGGCTTTTTTATGTTTCTTTTGGAATAATGGATTCTTCCCAGCAGAGTGTCCTTTCAGCCCATGTTAATGCAGTACTCGTTCCACTTTGAATAATGACCCAATTTTACCAGCTTCCGCCATCATTTTCACAAGGTCTTTTGCTTTTGTTCTTGGGTTGATATGCACGTTGATCCTAAAGCACATTCATCTCTGGGACAAAGAACCCATCTCCTTCCTGAGCGGTATGATGGCTGGACATTCCCATCTTATTTGTACTTGCGTATAACTGTTTGTAGAGATGAATGAGGCACCTTTAGGTATCTGGAAATTGCACCCAAGAATGAACCAGACTTGTGCAAGTCCACAATTCTCTTCCAATATATTGGCTAATTTCTTTAGAATTTCTCATGATGCTACACAAAGAAGCAGTGTGTTTCAGGTGTGCATTAAAATACATCTACAAGTGTGTCTAATTAACTCAGATGTTGCCAATAAACCTATCAGAAGCTTCCAAACATGACATTATCATATGGGCTGTCCTACCCAAGAGATGTGGTATGATCAGTCCACGTCTCTGTACAGTAGACACGGCAATTACACAGTAGATAGCATGGACAAATATGTAAGATTTTCTCAGCACAGGAACATTTTTTAAAACACATTCAATTGTGGGAATTATTATTATTCCAAGATCTATTGATCAAAATTAACTTTGTTCATGAGAAAACATCTTTAAACCTTTTTTTTTTTGCAGGTTTTGTTAACTTCCTGAGCACTTTGGGGGATTTTTTGGCTTTCTTAACAGTCAGCTTCATTTTCAGAGTGCAGAACACATGAAGAATGGTTAGCTCACATCTTTTAACTGTTTGGTGTCTTTGGAAACCTGAAGCAGTTAAAACATGCTGAAAATACTGAAAATATGAACAGCAAGATGTTTTTATTATAGAAATGAATAGATTTATTAGTTTATGTGCTCTTGCCGCTTTATCAAACAGTTTTTGTAGCGGACCCAAGCTGAAATACATGTCCTAAAGGTGGCCATACACCTCCGCTCCAATGACTGACAGCCATACCTCATCAACTCCCATACCCACACACACTGAGCTCAGCTCCCAATAGGAAGAGGAAAATAGGGTACATCTATTAGTGGCTCTTCTCCTTTGGGACTGTAGTAATTGGATATGTTGAAATCAAACATGCTAAGCATTCTTTTTCCTTTCCAGTAGTTAGTTTGCAGTCCCACTGACTAATATTTTTGAAATGTAAATGACCTGCATGGGTTTTATAGTTGAACGTAAACATAAGTTCATCAAGTTTAACCTATACCCTAAGATGTTGATCCAAAGGAAAGCAAAAAGAACTTGAGGCAGATGCTAATGACATGATATTAGGGGAAAAATTCCTTCCTGACTCCACATACAGCCATCTAACAAATTCTCTGCATCAATGTCCCTTCAAGTAATCAACTGCCCATAATCTGTAATATTATATTTTTCAAGAAAGGAATCCAACATAACATGTTCAATCACAGCACCCCACCTGTTTTCAGGATGTTAGTGGTATTGCTGTGTAGTTCCAGTAAGTTTTACTAAGTTGTGCCACAATACAGACAGGATTCACAATACTAGACAAGTTTGTCCAAGATTCTGGACAATCCCTTCAAGAGTGGTAATGGCTCCCAATTAAAGTCAGCATCCATTTACATGAGACTTCTTATAAAACTCTCCAAGGGCTGAAAGATATACCCCCAAACAACATATACATGGCTACTTGTTATACCTGTGTGGTTATTATCAGGTGACGTTACTAAGAACTTTCCGCATTTTCAATCAAAATTGAAAACTATGACAATGAGTAACTGTTCTATTTGCTCTTCTAGCATCCCGTATTTCAATATGATCGGCCATCAGGTTGCTCAAAAGCTTTCACTTTGACAGCAGTTAAATATCTCCGCCCGGATGAAAGTAGGTTTTTCTATTAATTTAGAAGGTAAGACTGAAGCCACCAACATGTAGAAAAACTCTCGTATTTCATTACAGGAGTGCAATGATGAGTTTAAAGAGAATGACGAGTATCTGACATCTGTTTCCTAGGTGTTCCTGCTGTTTTAAATCATATCCATTCAATGGAGAAGCATATTTGTATCCTCATTCTTTCCAAACATGGAAGCAAAGCAGAAGCTGCTGCAATAAATAACAGAGAAAGCTTGATTTGTGCTGCGGTGAGTACATTAAAGCCAATTATCTTCAGAAAGAAATTGAATAAGGAGGCTGCATATAATAAAAATGACAACCTGGGCTTGTCTGAAAAACATCCTGCAATTTGTATTCGATGTGCATTACTTGAGGAAAAAAGTAATCACTTTAATTAAGAACATTGGAACACAGTTCTAAGTAAATTAGGGTTTAATTAAAAAAGGAAAACATTTACAGAAACCGTTACTGCCACGCTTAGTGATAAAACAGTGTAAAGCATTAACCTGTCCCAAATTGAAAGGACTTTCCTGCAGTGGAGGTTGCATTAACATTACTGACCATGTTTCCCAATGAAATCATGCAGGAAGATAATTTTTCCAACTTAGCAAAGTGTTACACTAAGCGATTTTACTCTAATAACACACCGGCAATTGCTGCTAACAGCAATTTGGTCCTGAGGATCGAAAGAACTGAAAAATGCAGTTCTACTGAAATCAATGGAATCTGACAACTAGTTGGCACAGGGAGCAGAATATACCGTATGTTAATCTGGAAGTTGGAACTTCTTTCGCTTCTTGTTAAATCAGAACATTTCAAAAACGTGGCAAAAAATACAAACAAACTGGAGATTAAAACGGTGGCTACAAATTGGATGGTGGAACAGAAAGAATTATAGTTTATCAACCAGGGGTCGCTGGGGTTTCTTAAAGAGAACCTGTCACCCCCCTAGTGCTTTGCAAACTGAAAGCAGAACCTTCAGCAATGTGTATGCTGCATTCTATGAAGGTGTCTATACTCTCTCCTCCCCTGTACACTGAAAGAAACACTTTATAATGCTTCTCGTCATGTATTTAAATGAGGACTTAGCGGGTCCGATGGGTTTGGTCCTTGTGTCCTGCGATCGCTGCTTCTCTGTTCTCCCTGCCCCCTCTATGTGTCTGCCCCCTCCTCTTGTTTGTTTGTCCCCTCCTCTTCGGCGCCTGCACATAATCTACTTAGTTCACGCAGGCACACAGAGCTCAGCCGGAGTGCGGGGAGCCTGGCTGTCATCAATGCGCCAGCGTGAAGTGTCACATAGAGCAGAACATAACAGCTCGGGCTCTGGTGCCTGCACTTCAAGCAGGCGCATTGAGGATGATTAGAAGCTGCGAGTAGAGACCTGCCTCGGACTAGTGATTCAACACACATAAGCTCCAGCTACCTTTTCAAAGTAATTTTTGACACAGAGTTTAACATTAAAATATTTCTGGCTGTAGCCATTGTCGGATTCATGTTCCATGTGGCTAAAAAGTACAGTTATGGTGTACACCGGAGCTGGCCTGTATTAAGGTTATCCTAATGAGTTGCTGCTCTGATCTTTGGGGGGTACTGTGTATATCATGTTCCATGTGGTTTGAGTAGCATAAATCTGATTATCAGTTCTGTTTAACCTCTGACCATTGCTTCCCCAGAACAATTTGGTTCCTCATAACTTTTACAGTAAGGCAAACTAATGTCCGCCTCCTCACAAGCCGGTAAAGATATCCAACCTAAATTACAGTACTGAAGATTTATAAAAAGAGGTACATGGCCCTACACTTCTTCAAGGCAGGGATAAAATTAGGGATTTTCAGGGATTAAAGTGAACCTGACACCAGATTTGGGTGTATGAAACAAAAAACAACACCTTCAGCAGCACCTATACTGCATTCTAAGAAGGCGGACATTTTGCCCTGACTGCCTCTGCATACCAAATACATAAGAATTAAAAACTTCCCGCCATGTATTATAATAATCCATTACTGGCCAATGGGCTTGATTGTAGCTTGGCCCGTGTCGCCCCCCCTCGCCGTCTGACAGTCTCTATTTCTGAGTGACATCTGAATCGTGTGTCTGTGCAGAGGATTCTCCGAAACGCGCAGGTGCACTGTGCGCTGTCCCTACTGCGGGCAGAGTCTAAAACTGTTCTTCACATGAGCAAACTACTAAGGACTCCGCGCAAGTGCACCTGCGTGATCTGGAGAAACCTTTGCACAGGCGCGATTCAGATGTCACTCAGAAGAACAAGCTGTCAGACAGTGAGGAGAGGTGGAACAGTTGGAGAGAAGAGGAGGAACGGACCAAACTGCAATCAAGGCTATTGGACCGGAAACAGGTGATTATAATACAGGGCAGGAAGTTTTTAAAACGTATTTATTTGATGTACAGCGGGAGTCAGGGCATAATAGTCACCTTCTTAAAATACAGCATAGGTGCTGCTGAAGGTGGCACTTTTAGTTACACAACAACCAAATTTGGTGATAGGTTCACTTTAACATCAGGTACCACAATATAGATGTTCTACATAAGAGATACTACTACATCAACTGCCTTCTTGCCATTTAACTTTTTCTTCAGTTCATTTGGACTCAGATAAATGCAGAGTAAATACTTCGGCAAGCCAACTGACTATTTAGTTATGGGTTATTTATTTCTAACTTTTGTATTTGGAGTGTATGGTTCTGGATGAAATATGGTAAGCAGCAGTTTGTGCTCAATCCTTGTCCCTTCCCTACTTATCCTGGGTGAGAAAATTACAGTCAGTCTCATTTTCCATAAGAAGAGCAGGTGTTTATCATTCATATATACAAGTTAAAGAGACTCTCCTGCTCTCTTTCTTCATGGCTGTTAAACAATTACAGTGCAAATGCTTTTCCCATGCTTTCTTTGCACAAGGAGAAAGCATTACTACACAGATGTAATAACGCTCATGACGTATTGACTCTGATGTTTTATTGAAAGTAAAAAACAACAATCTATTAGAAAAAAGGCTGTTTAAACTGAGTAGTGAAAAACTTAATGGATAATCTATTGCTTCCCCCCTCAAATTTGATTGATAAAATTTGCATTACAAGAAGTAAATGTCATAAAATAATAATAATAATAATAATAATAATAAAAGAACCATTTCTCAACTGATAAATGTTCACTTTCTTATATTGAAACCAGAAAGGTGGAGCTGAAGTGCCAAGGGATTCATCAGCTAATCTGAGGTTCATCTGATATTTTATGCCATTAGCTCCCTTTAGCCCATATCCACTGAACCCCTTTAAAGAGTTATTAAAGAATAGCAAATACTAGACACGGAGCATAACTTGCTGATCAAGTTTCTGGAACCTCGACAACAGAGCAATGCAACATCATATCTTTAAAGGAGTGGTGGGACTCATGATCAGTCAAAGAAAGACAAGTACAGAGCTCTATCCCATAGACAGGGAACAGAGCAGAGGTAGAGCATGAGCTGCTCCACTCCATTCAAGAAGGCTCTCTTCAGAGCCCTGTTTTTGGGTTTTAAAGAGTTATCAGGAGATAGATAACTTGATATCTTGGGAGTAACCCTCCAAATCAGAACAGACATAGAAACAATCACCAGACCCTAATAGAATATTATGAAACTACATTAACTTTGAAGTGAATTCTTATCTAAAATTTTACCTGGATAACGGTCTGAATCTTCACCCAAACCTCGGCCATATCATACAGTTTAATGTCACCATCTTGACTTGTGGGAGAAGCCACAGTCTCCTGCAGGTATCCCAGAACTACAGAATGAGCTGAAGCCACTGCATTAAACTTATCAAACAGAAGCTCCAGAAGTTCCAGCAGAAGCCTGATAGAAATAAAGAATACAACATGTTAATATTAAACAATATGAAATCGAATTAACCTACTTTTCACTACCGGAATTGACCAAGAGTTAGCTGGTAATTCCATATTTTTTATTTTATGTTTAACTTTTCTTTCGTTCTTATATCTGTAGATGATTTCTCAGTAATCAATACATCTTTATCTGTGAACGAGGTTCAAATAATCTTATTAAAGGGAACCTGACCCCTCCAAATCGGTCCCCAGCCTCTAAAAACCTGTCCCTGCACCTTCCTATAAGGTTTCCAGCTATCCCTCTCTTTCCCTTTAGACTCTAAAACGGACCTCACTCTGCGCATTGCGCATGCGCGAGGTGCTATTTACAACTCGCGCATGCGCAATGTGCAGCGTGACGTCAGTCAATGGTGTATCGACGTCACAGCGCCGGATATTACACGATTTGCATAATTCTGGCTAAACCCGCCCAGCGATCAGACACAGGATTATCAACATTCATTTTCACGCATATTAGGGCGTGAAAAACAACTGTGGAGGCGGGGATAAGGAGCCACAGGGAACGCCTTTTGTGACTCCTCAGGACAGCAGAAGCCATAGATTTGCCAGGTAATAAATGTGATTATTCCACTTTACTTAATCTCTAAAGGGAAAAAGAGGGATAGATTGAAACCTTATAGGAAGGTACAAGGACAGGTTTTTAGAGGCTGGGGACCGATTTGGAGGTGTTAGGTTCCCTTTAAGACTGATTGTTTCCTCCTATGGGAGATCCACCACTGGAGGGCCCAGTTCTCTGCATTAAACATATAGTGCATCCAGCTGAGTCGAGTGTATAGGCTTACTCTACAATTGTATATAGATACAGATAATCACGATCAAACGTCATATAATTGCAAAAAAACAGTGATTTTTAATGATAGATAAAAACAGAGATTTCAACCACAGAACAAGCAGCAGTATGGCAGGCTGCCTCAGTGGTGCAGCCTGCCATACTGCTGCTTGTTCTGTGGTTGAAGTCTCTGTTTTTATCTATCATTAAAAATCACTGTTTTTTTGCAATTATATGACGTTTGATCGTGATTATCTGTATCTATATCGTGTACCTAAGGTGCGATCAGTCATGTCCATGAGGGGAATAGTTTGTTTTGACAATTGTGGCAAGAATATAAACTATTCCTAAATGAAGTTGGTTAATTAATTACTCTACAATTGGTAGAATCAGCAATCAGCCAACTGAGAATGAGCACTTGCCTGAAATTATATTGATCTATCTTTAAAAGGTGTTGTCCGGCACTTTAATATTGATGACTTATCCTTAAGGCCCAGTTACACGATACAATATCGTGAACGATATCGCTCAAACGTCACAGGTTTGGAGTCATTCAAACGACATCGTTAGGACGTTATTGCGTGTAACACCGAGATACGACTACGATAAATAATTGGTTCATTGATCGCAGATTTGAGAACATGTTCTTAAATCAGACAATCCTTGAACAGCCAACCTGCTGCATCATTGTGTGTGAGACCGCGATAATGATGTTGTTAACGACTTCCCCTATTCACAACAGTGAACAAGTATCGTTCGCTGGGTTGTGCGAACGATAGCTGCTCGCTACATCGTTGGTTCGTTGTCCATGGTATCTATACGTGTGACATCTCACCAGCGATGTCATAAAGATGTGCTAACGACCGCGCGTCCATGAGATTGTTGGCGATATCTTAACGACATTGAAGCGTGTAACTGGGCCTTTAGGATAGGTCATTAATGTCTGATCGGTGGAGGTGCAATTCCGGTCACCCCAGACAATCTGCTGCTCCCGATATCTCTTTCTCTCTGGCATTTAGTGAAAAAAAAAAAAACACTGCAAATACACAGCATTGGAAAATGCACTTAAAGGTGTTGTTTGCATATTTATGATCTATCTATTGGATAGGTGATGAACAGCAGATCAGTAAGGGTCAGAGACCTGGCATCCCTCTGATTGAATAGAGCTACTAATTGTAGCTTCGGACCAAGTGTAGTGGCCTTTGCGGCCATTGTGGAATTCTGCAGCACAATATAGGACCTGTGCTGCAGCATATGGCTATGGACATTATACTTGTAATGGAGCGGAGCTGAGGAGATGCGTTTACACTGTCTGCACCCGACCCCAGCGGAGTAAATTGGTGGAGCTGATCGGTGGGATGCCATGTGTCAGATCCCTGCCAATCTAATTTTGATGAGTGACGTTATCGAGAGATCATCAATACCTGTGCCTGGACAAACCCTTAACTGTCAAGGAATGGGGTTATCAACAATCTCATATGTGGTATACATATTTATGACCATACTGGGTATATTCAGTGATGGTGTTTAGAAGAACATATCACAAATAAGTGGTCTTACATGTGAGGAACTTGTACCATCTATTTACTATTGATACCAATCTTGACATTATATGAAGCTCATGTGTATAGACAAATATAATCATGTGACATTACATCAAAGTGACTTGTAATAGGAATTTTGTTGGCAGGTGATTTGTATAAAGCAGCGATATTATCATGTGCTCTGAGGTCAATTCTTACAAGAGAAAATCCTTCGCTGTAGCAATAGGATTTGCAGCAATGCAGAACAGTCAATAGCAATAAGAATCATATGATTTGGGAACCAGTAAAATTTTATATAAAAGTAAGTGACTGGTGAAAAACAGCCACAGGGACATTGTGACTTAAGGACAGACTACAGAAAAGAATAGACAATGTCTGTAAATGACAGATGCCCTTAGGCTTCTTATCCTGAAATATATGACCTTATTAGAAATGACTGGCAGTCTTCAACCCAAATCACCAGGAAAATAACATTCTAGCACAACCATAGACTGAAGCACAAAGGGCAGACCCAGAAGAGACTTCAAAATAAATACAGACCTCAGACAAAAACACCGAGCAACGAAAGACGCCAGAAGAGATACAACAGGAGACACTGAATAAATGCAGATCTGCTACATTGCCTCATTACATATGGAAGCTACAATAAATTCATATCTCAGAATAGAACCCCAGAATACACTCAAACCCCTAAATAAATACATACAGTAGACTAAACCACAGAATACAAACCTGCTGAATAAATACCTTAGAATAAATATAGATCAGGCCAACCACCCAAAAACAAACATACCGTAATCCATATAAGATTCTAATATAAATACAGACCATACATCCGACACCAATATACCCACAGATCTCAGTGCATACTTTTGGGATCATTGCATATCATAGTTTTATCATGATGGGTCACATTTAGCAATGGCATATCATTGTGATAGAAATAAAAGAGGACCTGTCACCCCCTGCTGCATGGCAAAAGTACAGTAAATACAGCACTGAATGCAGCATGCCTGCACAGAGCGGCATTGCGTGATGTCAGAGGTAAAGCCCGCCCTGCTTTATGCTTTATTCGGGAATCTGGCGCCAGATTCCTGCCTGCTGTTTGAATAAAGCTATAGCGGGTGGGCTCTGTGCTGATGTCACGCAATGCCTCTCTGTGCAGCGTGATTGGCAGAAGAGGAGGCAGAGAGGTAGGGCAGAGAGGAGGGCAGAAGAGGAGGCAGAAGGGAGCAGAGGGAGGGCAGAACAGGAGGGCAGAACAGGAGGGCAGAACAGGAGGGCAGAACAGGAGGGCAGAACAGGAGGGCAGAACAGGAGGCAGCGGCATTCACATACAAGGGGCTGAATACACATGGAGAAGGAGGGAGGACTGTGTCAGTGGCAAAGACCTGGCAATAAGATCCCACCCAATAGACTACTTATCTGTAAGCTTTATAAAGTGTATTTCTTGAGGTACATGCTGCATTCAGTGCTGCATTTACTTTGCCATGCAGCAGGGGGGTGACAGGTGCTCTTTAAATATCATGTCTAGGGCCCAAAGCTATGGACCATTGACATCCATCTATCCTCGTCTATCTTTTTGGCCCTGCTACCAATTGTAGGCTAGCACAAGGTAGGAATGGACGACAATATGAGACTGCTGCCTTACAATACCAAGAATGTGTTTTCTGTTTGATAACAAATAGTCTGAACAGGAGCTGTAGAAACAAAACAGTATGTATTTCTTGAATATGACCTGATGCAAAGTTAGGCTAGTTCACATGCTGCGTATTTTCTGCTTTTCTTTACGTGCGCTTTTCCACAAAAGTGCCTCTGCGTCTGCGTTCCCAGCAAAGTGAATGGAAATTCACTTTTGCTAATCAGATGCTGTGCATTTTTCGGCCGTGCTTTTGGAGCCGAATGTGCATGCGTAAAAAGAATCAACATGTTAATTCTTTGCGCTCAGAAGCGCACACTTTCCTCCATAGGCCCCATTATAAGTGCTGGAATTACGCATTGTCATTCAGACAAAGCTGTGTTCCAGCCCCTATAAGCGCAGGAGGAGAAGCAGGAAGTGATGTCACATGGGGACAGGAATAATCCTGTGTTCCTTCTGCCATGTGACATGTACTTTCGCTTAGCAGCGCATGTGCGTCAGCTTGTGGCTGCTTGAACTTTCACTACTAAGTGAAATAAAAAGTCAACAGTAAAGAAAGAAAAAAAAAATAGCATACTCATCTCTCTGCAGACTCCCGGGACACGTCCGATCGCTGCAAGGGCCTGCTGGTAAAACGATCAGCTGATGCAGTCAGCTGACAGAATCAACTGATCATTTAAAGACTGGGGCGTAAAAAGCACACAGCTGATCGGCTCTCTGACATCACCACAGGCCCTTCTGCACAGATGGTGACAGTCCCTGGAGGCGCCAAAGGTAATGTATCCTCATGGAGGGATTTTTTTCTTTTTTTAACAAACAGAGGGAAAAGGATAGGGAATAAGACAGGGAAGAGGTTAGAATAGCGAGGGGACAGCATAGAATAGCGGGGGACAGGATAGAGAAGTGGAGGGGAGGAAGATGCAGGAGCAGGGAGGACAGGGACCACGGAGCCGATGTCCATAAGCTCCCATGTCATCGGGGCTCGGATCCGATGCTGTCCGATTTCATTCTTGGACACAAAATAACAGCAGGCTACGATTTTGTGTCCGTGCTTAAATCTGACAGGATCGGATGGTGCCAAAATCGGATGGCAAAAGGCACACATCCGATCCGATCCGAGCCCCATAGGGATATATGGGATCCGATTTAGGATCCGAGTGTATCCGTTTTGAAACAGATACACTCAGATGCCTCAAAAACACAGTGTGAAGCCAGCCTAAGACCAAATGAACAACACCGAACAAACATTAAGTGTATTTTGTACCCTAATAAAGATTGGACAGGAACACACGTGTTCTTATGCAAAAATATAAATGTTTAACATATGTAATATACATAAAAACACACAAGATCCAATCCTTTATACAAAATGTTACTTAGGAAGGGCCAGGCAGTTAGGGAAGACAAAGACACAGAAGGTGCAAAGATTCACCAAAGACCTCAATAGGCAAAATTACAAATAGTGGAAATATAACAGCTGCAACTGTGTCTTTGTCTCCCCTAACTGCCTGGTCCTTCCTACGTCCTGGTGTGTGAGAGGAGACAGATCAGGACGTGTAGAGACTGGAGGGTGTGAGGGCTTCTCCTGCTTCACAATCAAGCAGAGAGATGGAGGGAGGGACAGAGAGAGGGAAGGGGGAGGGTTTGGCTTAGAGAAAACTGGGCAGTTATGCAAGGAAATTCATCCTCTCTTACACTAATGTGCTGCACATCCCTTCCCCTTGCTGCACAGATTCTAAAAATTTGTATATCATTTATCTTTACATTCATATTTGTAATCAATGAAGTAAAGGTATGATTGCACTCAGAATCATATATCCAGTAAGGTACCGGCTTCACTTTATAGCCCTATAACCTGCTGGTTGTTCCTCTTTAACAATGTTTGCTTTATGCAACTTCTTTAATAAAGCTAAGTTTATAAAAATAACGCACAGAAAAATACATCAAAAAGCAAAATAATGCTGCGTTGCCTGCCAGGAGAATGTTTTTTGGTGCAGAAATAAACTGCTAGGTGGGCACATAGCCTTTTTCAGAGCGGTCTGATGTTTTCTTACAGCAGGGATAGGATGCAGAATATTCAGAATACTGTGATCACTCGTGAGATGATTGTTCCATAAGTTTGCAGTATATGAATACCTCTTGCGTGCACATTTCAGGTTTCATCAATTCACTGACTCAAAAAAATATCATTGGAACCTATGAAATTTGAATTTGACATTTATTCACAGATCTGCAAAATTTGCGAACTCGTCAAAAAAAAACCCTGCAGAAGTGTTTATGCCCCCCAACCCCCTAGCATTCATTAATTTATTGCTAAATACCCTTTCTTACAAACCCTTTATACTGCCTGACACCTAATCACAAGGCTCAACAGCAGCTGCAATCCTATATAGAAGAGTGGGATCCCTATTTTGATTGTGCTCTGAAACGATAAATGGCTTAAAAACAGTCATGGAGACATACAAAACCCTCTACACCGCTATGAAAAACAGCAGCAGAGCAAAACACCTTGGATCTTCAATTGGAAACTCAAACCCTTCCACAAACCTCCACCCAAAGAAGCCCTGACAGAAGGATTCCTGGAAGAAGAGTCTCTTCTGCCTAACTAGGGGCTCTCTAAGGAGCTGTGCAGTCATTTTCATTATTTTCAAATACTGCACAGCTAATTCATCATCATCTTCAATCAATATTCACTATTGATGAGTGCCTATACTTCTGTTTTTTTATTAAATATTTTTACTGTGCATAAGCATTTTTGTTCTCTCTCTCCTCCTTTCTTGTAGTTAGTGCACACTCATATTTAGGGGTTATACTCTATAGATAAGCCTTTATTAGCATTTTTAGTGACTTGACCCAAACGCTCCTCCTGATCCGCGACAGATTCTGGAACCTAACCTGGCGAACGTTCAAGGTATTCGTGCACACATCTTACCGTGGCTGGTTTTCCTGAGTCATGTTTTCTCCTCGCTGATAGCCGCTGTCTGCCACCTGAGTGGTAGAACGTTTTACTATCTGCTTTAGATCATTCTCCAAACGCTCCTTTATGGCTTTCACAGCCTCAGGAATCTTCTTCAGCTTTGCTAGACCTTTAATGAGAACTCCCATAAATACTATGCTGTTCTCCTCAGGGTCCGAACCTGAATCTTCTTTGATGTCTTGAAGGGTCAGGTCTTTAACTGTAAAAATAAGAAGAAGCTATAGTATGCATTCACAGACACAGACACTACTGGCCACCAAACACTAACAGGATTTTGTTATAATACAAGTAGACTCCAGCCACCAAATGTTCCATTGGGTGTCTGAAATGCGTAGATTTAAATGGAATCTGTCAGTAGATTTTTGCTATTTCATCATAGGCCAATATGAGGTGCAAGTCACAGATTTCAGAGATGTGCCACTTATTAGGCTGTGTCCTGTTTCAATATAATCAGTGTTATATGAGGAGGATATTATCACTACTTAAGGCCACGTTACACACACAGATATCTGTGACCAACATCTGAACAGATCTCTGGTTGCAGTGAAATCATGGACACATTGTTACATTTGTACACAGCCACAAAATGGAGCAATGTTTCCATGATTTCACTGCAACCAGAGATCTGTTCAGAAGTTGGTCACAGATATCTGTGTGTGTAACGAGGCCTTTAGACTAGGTCCCACATGAGACCTGGTCCAACCTGGCCCCCGACACTGATTACCAGATCATTGTCAACATACAATGTAAGCAAAAAGCCTGGTGTGGGCAGGTTTACTTTTTGAACTCTGCTACATCTAAAAACTAATTGTGTCAAAACTGATCAACCCAGTAAAGTAAGAGATACATTGTTGGAATCAGGATCTCTTTTCCTACATTATACTCATCTGTGATGAGGTTGCCAAAATATGGTGACAGATTCCCTTTAAATAAACTCTGTCACCATGTTTTTGCTACCCTATCTAAGGCGGCCGTCACACGCTACGATCTCGCTAGCGATATTGTAAGCGATCACGTGCACGCGCGATCGCTTACAATATCGCTCACATCGCTGGTGAGATGTCACACAGACAGACTCACCAGCGATGTGGACCAGCGAGATCGCTGGTAACTATGGTACACATCGGGTTACTAGGCGCCGCGCATCGCTTAGTAACCCGACGTGTACCATAGTTACCATCTCCCAGCATAGGCTCTGCTGCTGGGAGATCGTTCATCGTGGTGTTATACACCACGATGAAGCTGTTGGTAAAATCGTTCATCGCAAGATGTGAGGTCCGGAGCTCAGATCTCGATCTTGCGATTTGAACACTTCTCGCTCGTCGTATCTTGCCGTCACACGCAGAGACATCGTTCACGCGATTTTTAATCAGGCGCGTTCAAGCGATATCTTTCAAGATATCGTAGCGTGTGACGGCCGCCTAAGAGCAGCATTATGTAGGAACAGAGATCTGGATCCTAGTGATTTAGGACTGTAGCTGCTTGCTGCAGTTTTGATGAAATCACTTTATCTCTGTGCTGCAGATCTCGGAATTCTGAGCTCTGTATAACGCACCAACACCACTGACTGGCAGCTTTGGCATAAGAAATTTGGCAAAACAACCATCACAATATCCTACCGGTGGAGGAGCCCGGAGAGCCAAACTGAGAGGTATCTAAGAACTTGCGTGGAGTAGACAAATTTGTGACATCAAGAAGAGGAAGCGGAGAATCTTTTGGAAGTGATCTACATTAGAAGAAAAATAAATAAAATTACTGAAAACCCAAATTGACGATTATTAAACCCTCCCCCATCACTACCATCCCCACAGACATAATACATGTTGCATGCATTAAGTCTTTGTATGCTGCTCATCTGAAGACTCATTGCATGGATAAGGCTGCTTTCACATCAGCGGTTTACGCTGATCGCGGCAGTTGCGGTGAAAAAAACGCAATTGCCGCGATTACCGCATAACGGCCGCACTTGCGGTTCACTTGCGGCAAGCCCCATGCACTGTCTATGGGCTTGCGGCAGGTGCGGCAAGTGCGGTGTAGTTGCGATTTCGGCACTTGCGGCAGATGCGACCGTGAAAAAACGCGGCTGACCGCGTTTTCTTTGCAGCCGCATCTGCCACAAGTGCCGAAACCGCACTTGCCGCACACTTACCGCAAGCCCCATAGACAGTGCATGGGGCTTGCCGCAAGTGAACCGCAAGTGCGGCCATTATGCGGTAATCGCGGCAGTTGCGTTTTTTTCACCGCAACTGCCGCGATCAGCGTAAAACGCTGATGTGAAAGGGGCTTTAGAAGTTTAAAAACACAGTGTCCCTCAAGATCTTGGTTTAGGGAAATCCATTAAAGGGGAATACATCATTGGAAGAGGACCTAGTGTTTTACATATAAAAATATGATCTTTATATTAAGAAAAAAATTAAATTAGTAATTTTGAATTTTTCAAACTGATCACTGGGGCTTTTTTACTCATTGGTCGCAATTCATCAAAGTTGTTACGTTCCACTTTGAGAAGTCAGAACATTTTATGAAGAGTTGAGCAAAAATGTTACTTTTGCTGTTTTCATGCTGGTTTTCCCCAGCTCCACCAAAATAGAAGGAGCTGTGGCAGAGCTTGGGTGCATCAAGGGTACAATACATGATGAGCTGTGGCGTTCCTTATGCCAGATATCCTACTCCGGTCCCAGATTTGAGGTGAAGAGCATGAAGGCACAGGCCACTTGTCAGATGCTCCTGATTTATTAAGAGGCACGTGTCTATTGATAAATCAGAGATGATCCTCACACACCCCCTCATCAAGACCGGCGTGGACAACGACGCTCTTTATGAATCAAAGCCTATTTACATTGATTTACTTATCATCTAAGGCAGGATTACAATGACTGGTAGCATCTCTATACACAGTTGAAAACACAAAATGTTATACCTGACCCTACTGCCCCCCTCCTTCACACAGGCTCCTTAGACACAAATAAAAAAGATGGGTTTGGGATCCTACCATTATAAAAATGTACATGTGTTGTTTCCTGAAACAAAATTAAGTATGAGTATAAAAAAGCCCTAGTGGCTGTTGTGAAAACTGAAAGATTTCCATTTATTAGTGCGTATGACTACAGGTTGAAACATAAAAAAAATAACACTTTCCCAATTAAAAAAAAACATTAATACAAATACATTTAAAGGGAATCTGTCACCATGGTTTTGCTACACCTACTGAGAGCAGTATAATGTAGAGATAGAGACCTGGATTCCAGTGATGTCACTTATTGGCTGCTTGCTGTTATATTAATAAAATCACTTTTTTTCCCTGCTGATGTAGTAGTTCTTGGAATGGTGAGCTCTATAACCCCGCCCTAACCACTGATTGGCAGCTTTCTGTGTTCATTGCATATGGACAGAAAGCTGCCAATCAGTGGTGGGGGCTGGGTTATACAGAACTCATGAATATGCTGGACTACCTGACAGCAGGCCAAGAAGTCCTGTAATGATAAAATCACTGTCTGCCCAGTAAGTGATAGATCACTGGAATCAGCAGCTCTGTCTCTACATTATGCTGCTAGAACATTAGGTGATAAAAACCTGGTGACAGAATCCCTTTAATACAAAGACTTGATTGAGTCAATAGGATATTTTCTGATAATAGTTTCCCATTAATATGAAGAGTGCACTGAATCCAACAAAGCTCTTTTCACATAGCTGTCAAACATATTCCAATATCACAAAGGGCATAAGGACACTCTTTGGTAAATGTTGGCCTATCGATATGTGTGACTAACATGCGCAGTGCGCTGATGAAGACTAGGTGCGCGCACCTGTTTAACTGTCATGGAGGCAGAAGCTTGCAAAGAACAGGCGGTGATGCAGCTTTTGCAACTCATGATCTTCAGGCCCACAGGAGTACAATAACATGATTAATGGGATGAACAGTCTGAGGAGAACAACACCTCCATGATCAGTCCCCCACAATTTCACATATCACCACTGCAGTTATAACATTGTTTCTTTTTTGCCATATGCAGTAAGGAATTAAACGATAATTATTAGGAAGGGTATCAATACTGTAATAAATACTTGGTGGCGGTGTGGGGACTGGGGAAATGGTCAGGTTCCCTTTAATAAAAGAATACAAATCTGTGTGAATATACACATATATAAAATATTCATATGTACTGCGGGAAACCTGACACAGAGAATTTAGTTTGGAATATCTTCCTAACACATACGGATGTGAACACCATATCAAGCCATCTGCAAATCGAAGGATCCATTTGTAATTCGTCTTGTGCGCTCAGTAAGAGTCCTCCAACATCTATTAGATTTGCAGTGCAGCAAACTCTGAAGAAATGGCGACATCAGCATTCTGTGTACTTCCTGGCTGACTGATTTCCCTTGGAAAATGAAGGAGATTCTACAGCTTCAATATGTGCTGACTGGTGACCTTATATGATAATACGGCTCCTGAGGGTAATGCCCTCAAATTAAAAGCAACAGAAAAAAAATGTCACACCGGAACTATGCTCCACTCAACAATACAAGGCTACGGTAAATGTACTTCTTAATTAAAGGATGTTTTAGAGGAAAGCATAACCGTTATGTGAAAAACATACCAGTTATGCTAACGAAGAGGGGAAAAAAATCCATACATATAGCGGTTAATTATGATGGGAGCTAATTGTCCTGAATGTTCTGAATCTAACTGGATTGGTAAAGGACACCAGGGTCCCGAGTTATAATTAATTGGCACCCTTGTTTTGCCTAGTTTTTGGTATGTTTTGTGTTTTTCATCTGCACCCAATTCTTATAATAGAAGTCTTTTTTAAGATCTATTATGTATGTGATCATTGGTGTTCTTATTTTTTTTCTTTTTTTAAAGTTTGAGGCCAGAATTTTAAGTTTTGCAGATGTTTTCACTTGATTCGATAATCATTTCCCACTTTTCAAAACGCTGTAAAATTTGCCATTAATGTACCCACATTACCGTATGTACGCCAGTTATTCTGGAGCAATTTCTGCACCAGGAGTCATATGACCTTTTGTACTAAAAAGTCCCAAAGAATTCTTCCAAGTCTCACCATTCTTTTTCTGCCCTCTATGAACTCCCAAACGGACATTAGGCAAAAAAAACATGTCATGGCCCCTTTCATATCAGCGTCTTTTTAATTTGCGGCAGATCTGGCAGATTTACTGCATCTGCTGCCTAACGGCCAACCTGTGGTGCACTTGCAGCAAGCCCCTATTCATTCTCTGTGGGGCTTGCGGCAAGTGCGGTATTTGCCGCGATCCGGCAAATCCAGCAGTTGCGGTCGCGAAAAAACCCGCAATTAGCAGTGTTTTTTTTCCGCCATTGCAAGTGCTGGATCTGACGTATCCCGCAGAACGGCACTTGCTGCACCCAACCGCAAGCCGCATAGACAATGCATATGGCTTGCTGCAAGTGCACAAAAAAACGCTGATGTGAAAGGGGCCTTAGGCTGCTTTCACATCAGCATTTTTGCTGAATCATGGCAGATCCAGGAGATTTAGCGTATCTGCCGCATAACGTCTGACTTGCAGCAAGCCCCCATTCATTCTCTATGTTACTTGCGGCAAGTACGGTTTTTGACGCGATCCGGCATTTGCGCCAAGTCAAAAAAACGCAGCTGAGGCTGCTTTCACATCAGCTCTTTTCGCAGATTGCAGATTTATCGCATCTGCCGCCTAACGGTCGCACTTGCGGCAGGCCCCATGCATTGTCTATGATGCTACTGCTGACCGGGTTTTTTTTTTTGCGTCCGCAACTGCCGTAACTGTGGCTATACCGCACTTGCTGCAAGCCCCATAGACAATGCATGGGGCTTGCCGCAAGTGCGACCGTTAGGCGGCAGATGCGGTAAATCTGCCGCATCTGCCGCAATCAGCGAAAAACAAGGGGACTAACCAAGGTTTTTTGACTTGCCGCAAGTGTCGGATTTGACGGATTGCAGCAAAACCACACTTACCACACCTGACCACAAGTCACATAGAGAACGAATGGGGGCTTGGCGCAAGTCAGCCATCATGTGGCAGATGCGCTTAATGTGCGGGATCTGCCGCGATTCAGCAAAAACGCTAATGTGAAAGGTCTCTTAGACCGATTGCTAGAGATGCATTGATTGTGTTAGGGCAACCAGAACAACCAGAATGTCAGAAAGCATTTAGATGTTCAGCTTTAAGAGAACCTGTCAACCCCTGGTGCTTTCCAAAGTGAACCCGAAAAATACACTTTGGAAAGTTTAGAGTTAAAAGGTCCTAGGGGCTTATCTGATTATGATGTGCTCACTATCAGCCCGATCCTCCCCACCTCCTGCCTGTGTGTTCTGCCTCCTCTTGTCTGCCCTCCTCTTCGGCTCCACACACATAAACACACAAAGACAGGAGGCGGAGAGGACGGTGCTGGCAGTGAGGAGAGCATAATCAGATAAACCCCTCAGACCTCAGACTCAACTTTCCAAAGGGGTGACAAGTTTTCTTTAATACAGGATTGGTACTCTGGTCACAGCAAAGATGGAGAAAAGCAGTTTGGTAGCAGCCAGATTATGTTATTCTCTCTCTAACAGTAGAATATTAATCAGGTTAAAAATGATAAAAACACAAGTATTGTATAATTAATCACTGTACCCGCTTCTATTCTTGTCCTGGTTCCACTGCCCCACACGACTGGTGGATTTAATGTACAGATGACGGTGCAGCTCATCGATCAGGACAGAGTGCATGTTCATCTTCTTACTGTGAAGTTCAAGACGCAGGTCGCTGAGGCCTTCCACCTGTAGTAGAGGTCCTTCCAGTGAGTCCACTGCAGACACCTAGGGTGAAACAAAACGTAAATAAGCTATTTAAGTGTGCACACTGATTGTTCATTAGCCTCTATTCACATTATTTCGATGAGTCCTCCCACACAAGAGCACTTTATGTGAGGAACATTGTGTGCAGGGTTGAAGGAATAAGAAAACGCACACAAGGTTTATTAAATAAAAAAAAAAAAAAAACATCAATAACTAATAACTAATAACAGCCCTGTGGTGAGCGTTATCAACATCAAAAATCAATAAAATTAAATGTACAATAAAGTAATGTACAACTTGAGCATGGTGCACACAATATACTCCAATCAGCTATTACATTAACATGTTAAAGGGGTTTTCCCACAAACTAATTTAATTTTAAAGTTCATTTTAATGAATAGATCTTAGAATAATTATAATTGTCACAACTGATTGTGTTTTAACAAAATGTTCCTGTACTGAGAATGTTACATGTGTGCCCCTGGTGTATGCTGTGTAAGGGCCCTGTCACACCTGGCGATGGGCCTGGAGATGTCGGCGGCGACTGGCAGGAGCGCGCACGTTTTTGGCGCCCCGCCAGCGTCGCCGTCCCCCATTTAGACACCCCGCGCCGGCGAGCTGAGAGGCAGCATCGCCGCCGGGGTGTCTGAAAACCCCAGCGGCGATGCAGGACAATGGGAGCCTATGGCTCCCATCGCATGTCAGCTCGCTGGCGGCCGGTTACATGAGGCGATGTGTGCACATCGCCCCAGATCAGTCACATCGTTTCAGAGCACTGCTCTGAAACCAGGCGACCGCCCGGCGGTGCCGACATCGCCCCTTTACATGAGGCGACATAGGGGCGATGTCGCCGCCGATAGGCCACACCCCTACGTCGCCTATGTAATAGGCGCCGATTTCGCCCCGTGTGACTGGGGCTTAATGGCCATATCTGACCGTACAGGGACATGGTGACCCCGCTGCCAGACGGCCGGACAGCTGTGCCGACATGCTCTGCAATGCGGCATTGGCAGCAGCGGGTAAGGCCTCAGGGATGTCACTGCACTCCTGCGGCTGTAAGTGTGATCCCAGAGACTGTAGCGAGAGTACAGTTGTTCCATTGCTGCAGTCTCTGGATGTAGCAGAGCCAGGACCATCGAGGGACATCATATGTTGGACTGCTTTGCACCTGGGGTATTTTTAAAGGTTAAAAAAGTGGTAGAACAGGCGGTGGGGGTGCCAGGACCGTGGTCACAAACTACATAACCAGGTATGAGACACTAAAGGGGAAACTAGGAAGGCACGAGGGCAGTAGTACACAGTGCAACACTGATTAGAAGGGGCACTATTAGTGCACAGGCGTGCATACACAATTGTGGCTTGTATTGAGGATAGGGGCCAGTGCACAGGTGCTCTGGATTTGTAAGAAACAGTGTCAAGACACACACTTGAGTGTATTGCTGCCTGAAGTGATAAAATGAATAAATAAGTAGTATTTCCCCTATACACCTGGTATCACTGGTTAGGCTACTTTCACATAATGATTTATAGGGAGCCGATGCTGTCCGATATAAATCGGACAGCATCGGCTCCCTTCTGATGCCTGGAATCGGGTGCCAAATAGGCACCCGATTCCGGCATAAAATCGGCGCCGGGCTGCAAAAAAAAAAATAAATAAATAAAGGTTATTCTCAGCTCCCCCCGAGCCCCCGCCGTCTTCCGCCATCTTCTGCCATCTTCTTCTAGGCTCCCGGTGGCTCCCGCAGGCTGCCGGTGTCAGCAGAGGTGTACCTCTGCTGTACACAGGACCTGCGGTGATGTCACAGTCACGTGACCGCGAGTTCACCATGGTGAACCCGCGGTCACGTGACTGTGACATCACCGCAGGTCCTGAACAGCAGAGGGAGCGCTCTGCTGACACCGGCAGCCTGCGGGAGCCACCGGGAGCCTAGAAGAAGATGGCAGAAGATGGCGGAAGACGGCGGGGGCTCGGGGGGAGGTGAGAATAACCTTTATTTTTTTTTTAACACTTGTGCTCCTAGTTAGGAGCAGTTTTACTGTACTGAGCATGCTCAGTACATTAAAACGTGGTCCGAGGAGACATAGATGTTTCCTCGGACCCTTCTCCATAGGGCCCCATGTTATAGGGATCGGGTCAGATCGGATGTGCACTAAATGCCATCCGATTTGGTCCGATCCGAATCTGTCAGATTTTATTTTCGGTGCTAAAATCGGAGCAGGCTCCGATTTTAGCACCGATAATAAAATCGGACAGAATCGGATCGGACCAAATCGGATGGCATTTAGTGCACATCCGATTCGGTCCGATCCCCATAGGGATACATGGGGTCCGAAAATCGGTCCGATGCTGTCCGATTTTTTTCGGACAGCATCGGAAATCCGAAAATCGTTATGTGAAAGCACCCTTACTGTGTAATTTATATTGTAGAAATATTGATGTTAGCGGTCTCAGTCCTGGACCCAGTTATAAATCATTTATGTTATCAGGATACTCCTATGTAAAAATTATTTTTTAATGTTTTTTATGGAATAATTATAAATTAATGATTAATAAAGTGATCACTTAAAAATAGAAATTGTACTCATTATTCATCTGAGAGCCCTTGATAGGGAATTCTGGGTGATTTTGAAGTGGTTTTGTGTAAGGTGAGGCATTGACAGTTGGTGGACTTTTGAGATAAGAACAGGGTGTGTGTTTTATTTAAAGTAAATTATTTTCTGTGTCTGTTTTTTAACTATTTACTCACCAAATTGATAATGTGTGTGTCATAGACACCTTACATTACCAATCTTAATACAGTTTTCAATATTCAGCTGTCATTAACCCCTTCTATCACCCTGATGCCACGTCACCGGGGGCAGCAGGAAAACCCGGGTAAAGCGACAGAAATTGATGATTCCTATGAAGGCGCCAATTTCTAGGGCAGGTGCGGCTGGTATCCTGCAGCGTAGCGTTGGGGCCCAATAACTATGGACCTCACCACGCTAAGAACCCCAGCTCCCAGCTCCTTGGTTTTACCTTGGTTGGCAATCAAAAGGGCAAAGCGCATGCATTTTTTTAATTATTTATTTAAATATTAAAAAAAAATATTGGTCTCTCCTTAATTTTGATTGCCAGCAAAGGTAAAACCAGGCAGCTAGGAGTGGCAGCCCATAGCTGGCTGCTTTACCTGTGCTCAGAATAAAATATACGACAGAGCCCAATGCAATTTTTATACACGTATGAAGGCAGGTTTGATGCCAATACACTTATGTATATGGCAACCAATCACAGACGCTGGCACAATGGAGGGGGGCGCGAGAGCCAATCACAGACGCTGTCACAGAGTGGGTGTCTTAGATTGGCTGTTGGAGGCAGAGGTACAGTGAATAAACCAGAGGTTTATGTACGGGACCTGGAAGTGGTGTTGCAAGCGCAGATAACTCGGTAAGTATAATTCCGCAGCTTTATTCACTGTTTTGATTTCTTTTTACAGCCCCCCAGCCATTAGTTTTCAGGTCAAGTCCGGGACCAATCCCAGGCTTTTTTAAAAAAAAAAAAAAAAAAAAAAGGTCTGGCTGGATCCATCGAGCCCGAACATCTCTCCTTAGGATGGGTCAGCAATATCACATTGCTAGTCCAACAGCTGGCACCAACATCAATCTGGCAGCAGCTGGGTGTAGATTGGCCACTAAATTTACATACTACATGTATATCCAGCTTCTGTGGACCCCAACAGTTGGCGGTAAACAGCAATAAATTTACAATGTTCCGGAAACCATCCTTTAAATTTCGTTTTCATTAAGTCAGGGAGTTTTGACTACAGAGGCCAAAATCATTAAGGATCACTAGTGACATGAAGAGTTGTATATATTCTCATAAAATACATCAACGTAACAGCCACAAGTTTCCAGTAGAAAGTTAATCAAAGAATCACACTGATTGCTTGTCTTCTTCCATCTGTACATATAATGTAAAAACAATGTAAAGATGTGGCACCCCAGAGGTTAATGTGCCACAGTAACATCACAAGGGTTAACTCCCCACACAACACTGGACACTGCACTGGCGTCTCTAGGCCAGAAGGGGGAGCTCAAGCAGCTCCATTATATATATTCTGGTCTGAGGAAAGGAAGTGGGGAAGAGCAAAGTGGTGGGTGGAGCTTAAGTGGCACCTGCAAGAGTGGGAGGAGCTAATGTTGTTTACCTCAGAGTGGTAGTGACAGTTAGGCCCCTTTCACATCAGCGTTTTTTGCCGATCGCGGCAGATGCGGTGAAAAAAAATCGCATCTGCCGCGATTACCAGATAACCGCTGCACTTGCGGCGCAATTGCGGCAAGCCCCATGCAATGTCTATGGGGCTTGCGGTAAGTGTGCGGCAGGTGCGGCAAGTGCAGTTTCAGCACTTGCGGCAGGTGCGGACCGCGAAAAAAAACGCAGTCAGTCGCGTTTTCTTTGCGGCCGCACCTGCCGCAAGTGCCGATACCGCACTTGCCGCAAGCTCGCATAGACATTGTATGGGGCTTTCCGCAACTGTGCCGCAAGTGCAGCAGTTATGTGGTAATCGCGGCAGATGAATTTTTTTCACCGCATCTGCCGCGATCGGCAAAAACCGCTGATGTGAAAGCACCCTTAGTCAGTTGAGTTGAGTTAGAGTTGGAGTTAGTGCAGTTCCTGAGAGGACTGAGGAAGAAAGACTGGTGGTGAAAAGGGGCTGCCTTAGTCCTCTCCACAGCCTGCTACCCACTTCCAGGCCTAGCCAGGGTCTGAGGGAAGGCGTAAGAGAAACAGGAGAACACATCTGGGAGACTGAGTTACCTTACAACTCGCCCCGGAGGAGCGCGAGCGCACAAACCGGATACAGTATCCGAAACTGTGACTGACACACGCAGCACAGTAAACACTGGGATAGTGGAGGTTGTATATCTACACTGTACCTCAGCAAAGCAACACGGCGGGGCCAGAAGCACACGGAAAGGCTCAAGATGCCTAGTAAAGGGGGTACCTGTGAGGAGAGACAGGCCAGTAGCCAAGCTGAAGCGGCAGCAGGGCCACACACACAGCGTAAGAGAGGGAAGCTGAGGACCCCGACAGGGTGGGAGCAACCCAACCACGGTACAGACTCCGTAGACAGTACTCTGCCAAATATCTGCAGTAAAGCCTTGGAAAACTACAAAACCATGAGTCTGTGTGATCCTTGCACTCAAGTCCTACTCTCCCTCAACAACTGTCATCATCTCTACTACTACCCCTATCCTGCAACATCCATAGCACTATCTATAAACTATTACTACCACTGCCCCGGGGAATCAAGCTCTACCTGCGGAGAGCCATTACATCTCCAGCTGCCAAACATCATCTCCGGAGGTTCTGCAGCAGCGGTGGTCCCTTCACTGACTACAACCCGTGGGTGGCGTCACGACAAACTCCCCTGTAAATATCCCCCTATTTATCGCGGAACCCGGGACACGGTCCGGACCAAGACCGCCGGGATATCCCCAGCAGTACCCCGGTCCGGTACAGAGTACCCCGTCCCAGTGGGCTCCACAACCAATTAGGCCAAGCCACCCTGTTCTGTTCCTCCATGGTCCAATTCTGATGTTTGTGTCGAATGGCAGTTCCCAAGGATCAGTACAGGCCACCTAACATGTCTGCCTCACATACAGCTATTATTATGCCATGGATGGCTCGGCTCCTATGCAGACCTACATGACTCCATTGTAAGGACAAATTGTGTGAGATCTGATTTATTCTCTCTCTCACTCATTCTCTATTTCTTGGCTGCAGAATCAGACTTCAGAGTTTGTCTGCAGACTGTTACCATGGAGACGCATTGTCCTGTAAGAGCTGCAGACACAAAGTAAGACATTTTTAATAAGGACTATATGCAATGCTGCTCTTTTGTGGTTTTATTTTAGATGCATCGAAGCTCTAAAAGCAAAAAGAGATTTAACTTTGGTTTATAAAAAAAAAAAAAAAAAACAACTGCTTATTAAGTGAGATGCCATGAACTGACTGTGGCAGAAAACCGCATGAACCTTTAAGATTCACTACTGGATCTCCTGATTAATCTCTGAATGGAGGGAAAATGCATTAAGATGACGTATACCATACATATCTGTATACTCATATTTTTTTAGGAGAACTAGGGCATATATCTCTGATAATGGTCAGTGTAAAACAATCATTGTGAGTAGCACATTACTGTTCTTTTTGGTTTGAAATGCACATTACTGATTTTATTATTGTACTACATGGTGGCCCGATTCTATCGCATTGGGCAACTCTAAAACATATGCGATTATATATTAGTACAAACACTCCTGCTACTCATCACAACGCCACCGTGAAGGGCAGGGTGAGCCCGCTGCTGAAAAGGGTGGCCGTGGCTTGGAAGGAGCTGCTGCTCACCATTCCCCTGTTGCACTCAATCTTATCTTGTGTTGTCTCTCCCCCCTGTATGCTCTTTCCTTGTGCTGTCTCTCCCTGTGTGCTCTGTCTCTCCTTGCACTGTCTCTCCATACAGTTGTGGCCAAAAGTATTGACACCCCTGCAATTCTGTCAGATAATACTCAGTTTCTTCCTGAAAATGATTGAAATCACAAATTCTTTGGTATTATTATCTTAATTTAATTTGTCTTCAATGAAAAACACAAAAAGAATTGTCCTAAAGCCAAATTGGATATAATTCCACACCAAACATAAAAAAGGGGGTGGACAAAAGTATTAGCACTGTTAGAAAAATCATGTGATGCTTCTCTAATTTGTGTAACTTACCTGTGGCACCTAACAGGTGTTGGCAATAACTAAATCACACTTGCAGCCAGTTGACATGGATTAAAGTTGACTCAACCTCTGTCCTGTGTCCTTGTGTGTACCACATTGAGCATGGAGAAAAGAAAGAAGACCAAAGAACTGTCTGAGGACTTGAGAAACCAAATTGTGAGGAAGCATGAGCAATCTCAAGGCTACAAGTCCATCTCCAAAGATCTGAATGTTCTTGTATCTACCGTGCGCAGTGTCATCAAGAAGTTTAAAGCCCATGGCACTGTGGCTAACCTACCTAGATGTGGACGGAAAAGAAAAATTGACGAGAGATTTCAACGCAAGATTGTGCGGATGGTGGATAAAGAACCTCGACTAACATCCAAACAAGTTCAAGCTGTCCTGCAGTCCGAGGGTACTATCCGTTGGCGTCTGAATGAAAAGGGACTGTATGGTAGGAAACCCAAGAAGACCCCACTTCTTACCCCAAGACATAAAAAAGCCAAGCTGGAGTTTGCCAAAACTTACTTGAGAAAGCCTACAACGTTTTGGAAGAATGTTCTCTGGTCAGAGGAGACAAAAGTAGAGCTTTTTGGGCAAAGGCATCAACATAGAGTTTACAGGAGAAAAAAAAGAGGCATTCAAAGAAAAGAACACAGTCCCTACAGTCAAACATGGGGGAGGTTCCCTGATGTTTTGGGGTTACTTTGCTGCCTCTGGCACTGGACTGCTTGACCGTGTGCATGGCATTATGAAGTCTGAAGACTACCAACAAATTTTGCAGCATAATGTAGGGCCCAGTGTGAGAAACCTGGGTCTCCCTCAGAGGTCATGGGTCTTCCAGCAGGACAATGACCCAAAACACACTTCAAAAAGCACTAGAAAATGGTTTGAGAGAAAGCACTGGAGACTTCTAAGGTGGCCAGCAATGAGTCCAGACCTGAATCCCATAGAACACCTGTGGAGAGATCTAAAAATGGCAGTTTGGAGAAGGCACCCTTCAAATATCAGGGACCTGGAGCAGTTTGACAAAAAAGAATGGTCTAAAATTCCAGCAGAGCATTGTAAGAAACTCATTGATGGTTACTGGAAGCGGTTGATCGCAGTTATTTTGGCTAAAGGTTGTGCAACCAAGTATTAAGCTGAGGGTGCCAATATTTTTGTCTGGCCCATTTTTGGAGCTTTGTGTGAAATGATCAATGTTTTGCTTTTGCTTCATTCTCTTTTGTGCTTTTTCATTGAAGACAAATTAAATGAAGATAATAATACCAAAGAATTTGTGATTGCAATCATTTTCAGGAAGAAACTGAGTATTATCTGACAGAATTGTAGGGGTGTCAATACTTTTGGCCACAACTGTATGTGCACTCTCTTTCCCTTTGTGCTGTCTCTCCCCCATGGTGCGCTCTCGTCCCTTGTGCGGTCTCTCAACCCTGTGCACTCTGTCTCTTCATTGTGTACTGTCTCACTGTCCCTGCACAACATCTCTCACCCCCGTATCCTTAGGAGCTGCGGCGCCAGCCTGTGTTCCAGAGTGAAACACAAATAGGAGGAAGTGCTGCAACAGGATACCCCAAAGGTATGATAGAGTAGACGCAGGCACAGACAACAATGATTGCCTGCCCTGCAGCAGTGTCCCAAACAACATGTGGGCCCTCCTGTCACAGATGTCCTATAGGTGGCCCTGTTTTTTTTTTTTTTCTTTTGAGTGATCAACCAAATATGACTGATCAACCACATTCCAGTTCTTCACATTCCAATTTAACTATAATTTACACAATGTCCTATAGATTGCGCTGTTTTCGGGCCAAACTTACAGACAGAATAGATAGGGCGTTTGAATAGTAGGTGTGTATTATAAATGATGCCCGTTATGTGAATGTTAATCATCTAGTGCAAGGACAGGGTCTGACATAGCCTGCTGTGTTTGGCTGCCAATCTGTGCAGACAGGCAGAGGTGAGAGTAACAATACAAGAGAATCTGGCTTAATATATGGCCTTGATTTTGATGGATCTGACTTAATATGACGCTCTGCTTTTCATGGAATCACTTTGTTGGGACCAGGGTTCATGTTTAAAAGCAAGATAAATAATTGAACTATAATTTAACCTCTTGCTAATTACGTTCTTTATGAACAACTAGCTGTGAGCCCGATGCAAATGCATCGGGTGTCTAGAATGTGCATTAATTTGATTATAGTAGTTATAGCTAGTGTGAGGACTTTTCGGGGGGGTGTGAATAGTTTTTGGGGGGTCACATACTTTATTGGGGGGGTCACATACTTTTTTTGGGGGGTCACATACTTTTTTTGGGGGGGGTCACATACTTTTTTTGGGGGGGTCACATACTTTTTTTGGGGGGGTCACATACTTTTTTTGGGGGGGTCACATACTTTTTTTGGGGGGGTCACATACTTTTTTTGGGGGGGTCACATACTTTTTTTGGGGGGGTCACATACTTTTTTTGGGGGGGTCACATACTTTTTTTGGGGGGGTCACATACTTTTTTTGGGGGGTCACATACTTTTTTTGGGGGGTCACATACTTTTTTTGGGGGGGTCAGATACTTTTTTGGGGGGGTCACATACTTTTTTGGGGGGTCACATACTTTTTTGGGGGGGTCACATACTTTTTTGGGGGGGTCCCATATTTTTTTGGGGGGGTCACATACTTTTTGTGGGGGGTCACATACTTTTTTGGGGGTCACATACTTTTTTGGGGGGTCACATACTTTTTTTTGGGGGTCACATACTTTTTAGGGGGGTCACATACTTTTTTTGGGGGGTCATATATTTTTTTTGGGGGGTCACATACTTTATTGGGGGGGTCACATACTTTTTTTGGGGGGTCACATACTTTTTGGGGGGGTCACATACTTTTTGGGGGGGTCACATACTTTTTGGGGGGGTCACATACTTTTTTTGGGGGGTCACATACTTTATTGGGGGGGTCACATACTTTTTTTTGGGAGGTCACATACTTTTTTGGGGGGTCACATACTTTTTTTGGGGGGGGTCACATACTTTTTTGGGGGGTCACATACTTTTTTGGGGGGGTCACATACTTTTTTGGGGGGGGTCACATACTTTTTTGGGGGGTCACATACTTTTTTTGGGGGGTCACATACTTTTTTTGTGGGTCACATAATTTTTTTGGGGGGTCAAATACTTTTTTGGGGGGTCACATACTTTTTTGGGGGGTCACATACTTTTTTTTGGGGGTCACATAC
>JARQOC010000004.1:246531063-246736063 GCA_033576535.1 Allobates femoralis | reverse complement strand
CAAAACCGTTAATATTTACCCAAGGTGCTCCAAAATCTGACCAAGGGAGTCTACATTTTTTAACGCTTATTTATTGGAGTGATTAACAGCCTTGTTTTGAAGCATATTGGATAAAATTACATTGTAATGAAGTAACGGTTTCAGGGAGTCAAACTGTTTTTCTGGGGTACATCAGTCTACAGATTGACTCCCTTTGAATACGAGTTACAAAGAGACAAGATGAAGAGTTGCCGATTCTCCTAAAGATAATTTTATTCACATCAGCAGATCAAGAAAAACCTACAATGGGGAAATTGGGGAACAAAAAGAGCATCCTCTTGCTCCTGAACACCACATATAGCATGCATAATATCTGCTTCATTTTGCACCTTATTATGTGTTTTTACATCTTTGTCCATTTTTCAATTTCATTTTAGCACTTAAAAAGACAAGCATAGAAACAGGGATAGAAGACAAATACATTTTACTTTAAACTAAAAGAAAAGACCTTAAACTAGAATTTATTTTCTGTGTCAATATGGAAACGGTTTATACAAAAGGCTAATTATTAGTATTAACATTCTGGCATTGTTGTGAAGCAATCAGGAGAAAGTGAGTGGAAAAGAACATTTGGCATGAAATTATAAACAAATGTTCTAGTCAATGCATTTATTAGATACGGTCATTTACTTTCACCATTATTCTCTTTTCATCAGATTACTGTAGACTTTAAATTGTGTTCCTAGCAAACGCTTTTATGGAGTATTATTGCATCATTCAACATTTTTGGACAACATTTTAATGTTCTGCTATTTGTATACTTATTAAAATAAATAAATCTAGAATTTATTTTAAATAATTTGATTATATATATTGTATAATTGAGTATATATATTATATATTTGATTTTATATATATATATATATATATATATATATATATATATATATATATATATACACCGTATATGTGTCCGTGCATGTGTGTGTGTATATTTAAGTATGTGTGTATTATATATTATATATAATATATATATATATATATATATATATATATATATATATATATATATATATATATATATATATATATATATATACATATATATACACACACACACACATATTGTGAGGTAGCGACCAAATTGTGAATGGCCAATATGCATTGCAAAGGTGGTGGCTCTCTGCGATGTGACCCTGGAATTTTTACTCCAGGACTTGTAGTTCCACTAGTGTACTTAATGCATTCAGGGCCAGGTTTACGATTAGTCAGAGTGCTGGGTGGGTCTGGCTAACCACATAACTTATACTCATGGTGGTCTCATATGTTGTAATTAGACTTTTTTTTTTGGTCTTAGGGTGTCTCTGTGCTTGGAAGCTGCAGACTTCCAGGAGGCACCTTGTGAGGAGACCATGTGTGCAGAGCCTGCTGCAGGCGTCCTGAAGACACACTGGAAAGGACGCTAGGTGTGTGGAGCCTGTGGTGGCTCTGTGTTTAGGAAGCTGCAAACCACCTGAGGGTATGGACTGACAGGAGTCAGTGTGGGGAGTCAGTCACAGATCCTGTCAGTCAAGGCTCATGCTTGGTTCATAGAAAGAGGTTTGTTTTGTGTCTTAATAAACTGGCTGAACTTTTAAAATAGAAAACCGTTCCTGTGTACCTTAATCTCGCACGCCAAGTGAGTATCCCCATCACATTCAGTGAGTGCAGCCCCACTAATATATATTTGGAGAATCTTAACAAAATCATTCTTTACAGGGTCTCTTGTCAGCCAGGACTGACTGTTCCAACCAAGTGTAGGTGCTCAGTGCATTATAGCATGGCTATTCATTTAACCCTGCTGTTCTGTTCAGGTCTACTATACACTTTGAATGTTCCGGTCATTTTTTAGCAGACCTATTAAAGAGGACTTGTCACCCCCCTGCTGAATGGGAATCTAAATGCATCACTGAATGCAGCCTGTCTGCTGCATTCAGAGAAGGGGTCCCTTATGTGTCTGTGTGATGTGTACCCCGAGATATAGCCTTAGGCAAACTCACTGTTAAAAGCCAGCTTCATTCACGGGGGCCATTCCCTCCTCCTGCCTCTGTGCTGATTCTCCTGTGCTGGCTTTGCCCTCCTCCTCCTTGTCACTCATCCTGCTGCACACAGCATGCAAATCATTTGTTCTGACTATTCTTCAACTACTAAGTAACGCGCTAAGAAGAACTAGATAAGCACCTTCGTTGACGCATCTCTTCTCCTCAATATTTTTCCTCCCCCCACCTCCCCTCCCCCTAGCCCCGTTGTTTGTTAAATATATAGTAAACGTTAATTGATACCTACATATCAAATCCATACGAAATGTTCACTATCTGATTCTTTTACTAAAAAATACTTCTAAATTTAATGCAAATGTTACATGTATGTTGTTACGTACAAAATTCAATAAAATTGTTGAACAAGAAAGTGTACAGATAAGGAGTCCGGAGGGACTTACTCAGTAATGAGTCATCACTGTTGTATGGTGTCCTCCCCACCTCCAGCCCTCTGTGCGCCACCTCCAGCCCATAGCAATGACACATACAGGAGGCTGAACAAGAGAAGGCTGGAGGTGGTACACAGAGGGCTGGAGGTGGTACACAGAAGGCTGGAGGCAGGGAGGACATCAGCAACAGAAATGTCACATACAGGAGGCTGAACAAGACAAGGCTGGAGGCGGGGAGGACACCATACAACAGTGATGACTCATTACTGAGTAACAAGCTCCCGTCACACACAACGACGCTCCAGCGATCCCAACAACAATAAAACCTGTAGGGATCGCTGGTCCGTCACTTTGGGGTCGCTGGTGAGATGTCAAACAGATCTCACCAGCGACTTCAGCAACGATCCAGAATGATACAGAGGTCGTTTGGAATTGTCACTCTCGGGTGTAGTATTGAGATCGATGGTGGTAGCCCCTTTCAAACACAGCGATGCAGCGTTCCCAGCGGGAGCGCAACGACCAAAAAATGACCCAGAGCACTTTGTAATGATCAGCGATCTCATAGTAGGGGCCTGATCGCTGTTAAGTGTCACACGTAGCGAGATAGTTAGCGAGATCGCTGTTGCGTCACAAAACCTGCAATGTTACAACGATCTCGCTATGTGTGACGGGGGCTTTAGTCCCTCTAGACTCCTTATCTGTACACTTCATAAAGTCTTTTTAACAGCTTACAGAGGGTCTTGAGACATGGGAGAACCCTTCCCTGAATGCAGCAGACACTCTGCATTCAGTGCTGCATTCAGTTAGCATAGCACCAGAGAGGTGACAGGTCCTCTTAACCTCAAAGTTTTCAATTTAACAAGGTGCTCTCGTAAAAACAGACTACAAATTGTTAAGTAACATTCTCCTAAAAGTGACCAGACCCTATCCATGGTCAGAAACTACTGTCTGGGAATACAGCATGGGTATAAAGGAAATAAAGGGGCACTATTTGGCTTTGGTAGTGTAGATTCTGCTGGAATAGTTATAGAGGACGTAAGGTGCCAGGACACTAATAAGACCCTCAAAAGTGAGCACATTTTGGAAAATACATCCCTTGGTGTATTTAGCTTTTGGTGTAGAAACTATTTTGACCCCACAGTTAGTTTACTGAAATAAGCACGCCATGCTGCAGAGTGAAAAAATGGAAATATGCTATTTTAGCGCCAAACACATTGTGCTGAACTTCTGCAGACACCTATCCCTTAAGGCAGAGGTCCCCAACTCCAGGCCTCAAGGCCCACCAACAGTGCAGGTTTTCAGGATTTCCTTAGTTTTGCACAGGTGCTAATGTGATCATCTGCATAGGTAATGATTCCAAGCCCTGTGCAATACTAAGGAGATCCTGAAAACCTGCACTGTGGTGGGCCTTGAGGCCTGGAGTTGGGGACCTCTGCCTTAAGGTATTAAAGGAGTGGTCCAAAGAATGAAGTATTTTCACCTAAATCTATTTAGTCTATGCTATTTATTGCCATAATCCCAACTGATTTCTAATATGGCTGCTTTCAAAATTCCTTACCATTCCCTAATCACACTATCTGACTGCTATTGTTTTTTTCCATACTTCCTCATTGTGCGGTATGACATCTCTTGTGGGAGTGATGTAGATTGCATTTGTAAGGTCTGATGCAGAAGTAGGATCCAGTCCCATAAATTATAAAGAAAGACTTGGCACTCAAGAGATTTTTCAAGCAATGAAGAATTTATTTAGGGCAGAGATCCCCAACCTTTTCGACTTTGAGAGGCACATTCAGCTTTGAAAGAGGGTCGTAAACCACACACAGCTCCCGTCCCCTGACAGTGGTGACACCTAGAGACCCCATTACCGGTATAATGACAGCCAAAGCTTTTACACATAAAGTGGGTATGGAAAGTATTCAGATCATTTTACATTTTTCACTCTGTTTCATTGCAGCCATTTGGTAAATTCAAAAAAAAGTTCATTTTTTTCTCATTAATGTACACTCTGCACCCCATCATGACTGAAAAAAACAGAAATGTGGACATTTTTACAAATTCCGTCAGGTTGGATGGTGAACTTTGGTGGACAGCCATTTTCAGATCTCTCCAGAAATGCTCAATTGGGTTTAGGTCAGGGCTCTGGCTGTGCCAGTCAAGAATGGTCACAGAGTTGTTCTGAAGCCACTCCTTTGTTATTCTAGCTGTGTCCTTAGGGTCATGGTCTTGTTGGAAGGTGAACCTTCGGCCAAGTCTGAGGTCCATAGCACTCTGGAAGACGTTTTCATCCAGGATAACTCTGTACTTTGGCACAATTCATGTGTCCTTCAATTGCAACCAGTCATCCTGTCCCTGCAGCTGAAAAACACCCCCACAGCATGATACTGCCACCACGTTTCACAGTTGGGATTGTATTGGGCAGGTGATGAGCAGTGCCTGGTTTTCTCCGCACATACCGCTTACAACTATCCCGAAAAGTTCTATCTTCATCGAATCAGACCAAAGAATCTTTTTCTCATAGTCTGGGGTCCTTCATGTGTTTTTATGCAAACACTATGCGGGCTTCCAGATGTCTTGCACTGATGAGAGGCTTCCGTCGGGCCACTCTGCCATAAAGGTGATAGTTGACTTTGTGGAACTTTCTCCCATCACCCTACTGCATTTCTGTAGCTCAGCCAGTGATCTTGGGATGATTCTTTACTTCACTCATCAAGGCTCTTCTCTCACGATTGCTTTGTTTAGCTGACGGCCAGGTCTAGGAAGACTTCTAGTGGTCCCAAACTTCTTCTATGTAAGGACCACTGTGCTCTTAGGAACCTTGAGTACTGCAGGAATTCTTTTGTAACCTTGGCCAGATCTGTGCATGGCCACAATTCTCATGATTCTCATTTGGTCTGATATGCTCTGTGAGGTGTGAGGTCTTTTATAGACAGGTGTGTGCCTTTCCAATCAAGTCCTATTAGTTTAATTAAACACAGCTCGACTCCAATGAAGGAGTAGAACCATTTGAGCAAAGGGTCTGAATACTTATGACCATGTGATATTTCAGTTTTTCTTTTTTTAATAAATTAGCAAAAATTTCTACATTTCTGTGTTTTTTTTCCCAGTCAAGATGGGGTGAAGAGTGAATTTACCAAGCGGCTGCGTTGGAGACCCTGATGAAGGGTAATCCAGAAAACCAAACCAGCACAGACATTTTAGTCCAAAAATAGGACCTTCTTCAGTGTACAGGAGATTAGGCTTGTGATGGCCCCAGGGAGAACGAGTGCTGTGGATTATCTGCTATATACACCACTAGGAACATGAGCACCCATAGGAAGGTGCTAGTTTTGGACCGAAAAGTCTGTGCTGGTTTGGTTTTATGGCTTATCCTAAATAAATCCTTTTATCACTTGAAAATCTCTTGAATTCCAAGTCTATCTTTATCACTTCTGGGGGCGGCACAGCAGGGATTCTGCCAATGCACCAGATAATGTGCTCTGCTCTATGTTGCTGACTCATTACTACTAATCTGAATCGGCAAAATAGAGAAGATCACACACTGACATCGTGCAGGGACCAGCCCAGACCCTGAAATTAGCTTTACTAATGATGCTTCATTTCAGGGAGGAGCAAGGTGCTTTGGTTGAAAACCCCAGCATGCACTAGAATTCTCAAATGAAGCGTCAACAGGCATGAAATAAGGAAATAAAATCAACAGTTATATAGTGTAGTTATGGAACAGAAGGAAATTTTTAATGCAGCATATATTAGAAATTAGATTACGGCAATAAATAAATAGGGATTAAAATGAAAATCTCTTCAGTCTTTGGACCACCCCTTTAAGCTAGTTCTCTTGGCTACAGCAATTTCACAAGAGGATGTGAACTGCAGTTGGGGTGTATGGCGCAACTCAGAAGGAATGGCGGGTACTTGACGGATTGGTTTCAGGGAATTTGTGGTGCTTTTCCAGTGTCTTTGCAAAGAAAAAAAAAATATTTGATCACTTGTCATATTTTTATTTTGTTGCAGGAAGATGAAAAAACAGCATTTTTCTTACAGTGTTACCCTTCTTGATAAAGTTTTTACTTTTTTTTTTTTTTAGAGCTAATTTGATTTTGGAAACAGCAATACCAATTATGGGTACATTTTTTGCTTATTGTTAAATAACCTATAGTTTTAAATGGCAAAACATTATTCTATGACTTTAACATCTATACAAATTTTATTGAACTTTGATTATTACGTAGTCCCAAAATGAGATGTGAAGATTTTATACTTGATCTCTGGTCTAATATACTACAATCCTTACAAATTGCAGTGCATAAGACCTTTCAGTTTTATATTGACACCCGTCCCGTTTATGGCAGAGCCTAAACCATTGCACCTGGAAGACCCCGAAACCATTACATGGCTTTAAGGTCACGTTCACACACTGCACTACTGCTGCTCTATTGATCCACTTTGTACAGATCAGCTATTGAAGTGGAATACAGTGAAATGCATTGATGTTAGCTGTGACAGCCAAGTCAATGCATTTCATTATTTTGCACACACATGTTTTGCTTTTTATGGACCCCCTTTTGGGCTGAAAAGCGGGTCTGTAAAAAGAAGTCCCATGTCAATTATCTGGCGCATTTTTCGCTGCACTTTTACTCACCTCGCTGCACTTCCACGCTGATCTCTCCTCATCCAGACGCTTTCGGGCCTGTGAAGGACCTTGGCCTGTACCATGTGATGGAGCGATGTCACCTGGTCACATGGCAGGATGCAGGGTCATAGAGGCAGCGCTCACTGAAGCCTCCAGGGATGAGAAGATACTGTTGGCGGTCACTGTGGGGGGGGGGGGGAGACGTTGCGAGACGAGTAAAGTGCAGGCGAATAGCACAGTGGCCTTCACACACACAACGCTGCACTTTGTGAGGATCTGTTCTTAGTGCAGTTTTTGCACCAAAAATGGATCCTCACTAAACACAGCAATACGCTGTGCGTGAACGTAGCCTTAGTTGTTATAGTAACCATGGGAATACTGTGAATGCATCCAGGGTGCCAATGGGGTGAACAATGGAGCCCTTTCCCTCTGTTAACAGTATATGCCACTGTTACTATTGAAAAAAATCATGATTGATGCTTGTACCAATCATAGCACCAATGCAGCAGGATTTCAGCAGTAATAAACAGCAGACACATACTAAGTCTGCACCTGTCGAGGGCGCTATTGGATTATTCCTCAGAAAAAAGTAGTGCCGAGAAATAAAACCCCTTAATCATCGTCAAATGGCGAAGTGACTGTGATTAAGGGGTTAAGCGAGTTACACTTTAGGATACATTCCCAGTTGCATATTAACATTCCATTTGTCTGTTGTGTTGTTAGGGAACAGATCAATTGCATGTCTGATGCACACAGAAGCATAGAGAACCCACTGATTATTACGCGGTCTATCAGAATTTGGTGTTTACAACAGTTTTTAGAAGAAAGAAAAAAATTATGCATGCTGTGAATTTACTCCTGTTCTTAAAACTAACACAACAGAACCCAGACGGACCCCCTAATAACCAATGAGACCCCTCTGCTTTGACTTGACTGAGCTTAGGCATCAAATCAGTTTGCCAGTTATTAAAATGGAAGAAACAAAAGGAATGTTAAAACATAACTGAACATCGCCTTTTTTAGATCATAAATTAACTGCTTTGTTTTCACTTGTTGGTATGTTAAAATAGTACATTCAATTTCTGCACACAGTAAATGCTAGAATGTGCAGGCACCTTGTCCTGACCTTGGATACACTTATAAATCGTAATCACAGTCGCAGGAAGATTTTCTAATGTAAATTATTAGTAAATTGGCTAGTCTTTTCTTATAAATCACAGCTCATATATCATGTGCTTAGTTTATGCAAATACAATTAAAGGGAACCAACCACCTCAGATGACGACTATAAGCTGTTAATACATGTCCCTGCACCCTACCTACACCATTCCACCTATGTTTTTCTTAAGAATATTGATAAATGTAAACTGAAATATAAACTTTATAAAATTACATGCCTGTGTACTTCTGGGCGTCTCCTTCTGGGTCAGTTACTAGAGGGCTGTGTCTCCAGCAGCATGACTGGCTTCTCTAGCCCTCCCTCTTAGGCTACGTTCACACATTTGCGTATTTTGCTGCGCTTTTTGGCGCGCGCTTTTTGCCTCGTTTTTCGGCCGCGCAAAAAAGCGCAGCAAAATACGCAGGGGCTTTCACACACTGCGCTTTCTTCCCCCCAGAAAGCGCAGTGATGTCACAGAGGGGAGGAAGAATCCTGCTTCCTCCTCCCCTCTGTGACATGTGTGACCGCCCCATTAGATTCCACAGTGTGTTAATACACACTGTGAAATCTACATTAAACAGAGGCAAGTTAATGAAAAATAAAAAACAATCAATACTTCACCTCTCCGACGCCTTCTCCCACTGTCCGGTGCCTTCTCCCGGTGTGCGATCTCCGATTCCAAGTGAGCTCTCTTCTGACAGGACCTGTGATGAAGTCAGAGGGGGGCGTTCCCGGGCGGTCCCATCGCTGATTGGCTGCTCGCGGTCACATGACCGCGAGTGCCCGGGAACGCCCCCCCTCTGACATCACCACAGGTCTTGTCAGAAGAGATCTGACTTACAACCGGGGATCGCACAGCGGGAGAAGGCACCGGACAGCGGGAGAAGGCGTCGGAAGGTAAGTATTCATTCTTTTTTATTTTTCACACACTTGCTTTTGTTTAATTTAGATTTCACAGTGTGTATTAACACACTGTGGAATCTAATAGGCGGCCACAGCTGTCACAGAGGGGAGGAGGAAGCAGGATTCTTCCTCCCCTCTGGGAGAATACGCAGTAGTAGCTGCGTAAACAATTGACATATCAATTGTTTACGGAGCTGCGTTTTCTCCTGGAAAACGCACTGCGTATTTTTACGCAATGTCTGCACTGCAAAGTGAATTTCCCATTCACTTTGCAGGCAGACAAAAGGCACATTGCGTATTTTGAAAAGCGCGCGTAAAAAAACGCGGCAAAATACGCAATGTGTGAACGCAGCCTTACTTTGCAGGACGTCACATGAAGGGACGGGAGCTGCCTTGCGTGCCCGCCCACTGATAGATAACATCACGCCCTTCATGTGACGTCCTGCAAAGTAAGAGGGAGGGCTAGAGAAGCCAGTCATGCTGCTGGAGACACAGCCCTCTAGTAACTGACCCAGAAGGAGACGCCCAGAAGTACACAGGCATGTAATTTTATAAAGTGTATATTTCGGTTTACATTTATCAATATTCTTAAGAAAAACATAGGTGGAATGGTGTAGGTAGGGTGCAGGGACATGTATTAACAGCTTATAGTCGTCATCTGAGGTGGTTGGTTCCCTTTAAAGTTATTCTCCAAGTAAAGGACTATCATCCATTGTTTCTGCTGCCTTAGAAGCAGGGCTGTGGAGTCGGTAAGTCAAAACACTGACCCCTCAATTTCCCTGACTCCAACTCCACGACTGTCTCCCTCATACATGGCTCATGTTTAAGAGATAGATAAGATAGATATAGAATAAATGTATCTATCTTTCAATCATATATTCATAAAACGGACAGCAGCACTCATGCAATTCTTTTCATGCCCTCAGGTGAATAGTGGCGACGTTTTGGTCAGTACACGACCTTCCTCCCTGCTTTTTTTTGCGGCCGCAACTGCCGGAACCGCACTTGCCACACACTTACCGCAAGCCCCATAGACAATACATGGGGCTTGCCGCAAGTGTGCCGCAAGTGCGGCCGTTATGCGGTAAATGCGGCAGAGGCGTGTTTTTACAGTGACTGCCGCATTTTACGACAAACCCAGATGTGAAAGCACCCTTAGAAGGCTAATAGATGTTTAGAAAACCCTTGTCCAAGTATATTAGCACAGCTGAAAACAGTTTGGCTGATTAGAGAAGCTATAAAATTGACCTTCCTTTGAGCTAGTTGAGAATCTGTTGCATTATATTTGCTTGTTCTATGAAACTCTCAAAATGGCCAGAAAAAGAGAACTTTCATGTGAACCTCGACAGTCTATTCTTGTTCTGAAATTAAATTAAGCCTATTCCATGCGAGAAATTGCCAAGAAACTGAAGATTTCCTACAACGGTGTGTACTACTCCCTTCAGAGCACAAACAAGCTCTAACCAGAGTAGAAAGAGAAGTGGGAGGCCCTACTGCACAACTGAGCAACAAGACAAGTACATTAGAGTCTCTAGTTTGAGAAATCGACGCCTCACAGCTCCTCAACTGGCAGCTTCATTAAATAGTACCCGCAAAACGCCAGTGTCAACATCTACAGTGAAGAGGACACTCCGGGATGCAGGTCTTCAGGGCAGAGTGGCAAAGAAAAAGCTGTATCTGAGACTGGCTAATAAAAGGAAAAGATGAATATGGGCAAAAGAACACAGACATTGGACAGAGGAAGATTGGAAAAAAGTTTTATGGACAGACGTATGAGGTGTTCGGATCACACAGAAGAACATTTGTGAGACACAGACAAACTGAAAAGATGCTGGAAGAGTGCCTGATGCCATCTGTCAAGCATGGTGGAGGTAATGTGCTTATCTGGGGTTGCTTTGGTGCTGGTAAAGTAGGATATTTGTATAAGGTAAAAGGGATTTTGAATAAGGAAGGCTATCACTCCATTTTACAATGCCATGCCATACCCTGTGAACAGCACTTGATTGGAGCCAATTTCATCCTACAACAGGAAAATGACCCAACGCACACCTCCAAACTATGCATGAACTATTTAGGAAGAAGCAGGCAGCTGGTACTCTATCTGTAATGGAGTGGCCACAAAATTGTCTGGGTGACCCCAAACTTTTGAATGGTAGTGTATATAAAATTCATAATATTATTTAGCACATTCTGAATTGAACTACTGTACCCAATTTATTATGTTTTAAGAATCGGAGTCCATTTTATACAGACTCTAACCAAAATGATCACTAACTCAGACTCCACGACTCCGACTCCACTGCTATACTATCGCGGGATCTCCGGTGCAGGCAGGGAACAGCGTGAGGGTGAAGGCAGGGAACAGTGATTGACAGCGAGATCCAAAGGGTAAACAGCACCGATCGAATCCGATCGGTGTTGTTAGCCCGACATCTCAGCTGATGAGATCAGCTGAGTTGTCGGGTGTTAGATGTGAGCTCAGCGCTAGGGCTCACATCAAACACAGAGACCTAGCCCATGATGTTGTACAACATCATGGGTCATGAAATGGTTAATAATGAATAGGTATTCAAATAAAACACAGTAAAATGAACATTTTTATAGGTCAGGTCATATTGACCTGAAACACTACAAGTGTATAGTAAATGTGATCAGAACTGCAGGGTTAAAGAGGAAAACATGATGATAGAGGAGTGTTGTCCGAGTAGAGGATAACCCATATTATAATAAACAAGTATACAAACCATACTGCAAATGGCAAATTAAAGGAGCACTCCAGCAGGTTTTTTTTTTTTAAGCACCCGAAACATTCTATGTCAAGTGAACCAATGACTTTACCTCTATATTTTTAATTCCCTTTCCGAGATTTTGTTATTGGGTAATAGTGTGTCAGAGAATGCAAAATATGAAGAAAAAAAAATTCTAGAATTTTTTTTTTATTGATTTTCAAAGTTTGGAAAAAGTGTGAATTTCGGT
This sequence comes from Allobates femoralis, assembly GCA_033576535.1. NCBI lineage: Eukaryota > Metazoa > Chordata > Amphibia > Anura > Aromobatidae > Allobates > Allobates femoralis. Next base: position 246,723,952 of record JARQOC010000004.1, on the reverse strand, counting down.
GTTGCCTGCCTTTACATTTCTCCTCATACCTCAGGCTAGAAATAAGATAAAGAAACAAAATAAACACCATTCTACTTAGAACTGTACAAGCTTTCACCAGATATGTCACAAAATAACTTTGTTAATATTTTACCCATGCGAACGCAAACGTATAATTTTAAAACGCATTTCCAAAACAAACATTTAATTAAAAAATTTCCAAAAATGCACGTGTGTCTGCTATGCTCCTAGTCACGTTCATGGTGCGGACGAGAATGTATGATTTGTACGCAAGCATCCGCATGCGTACAAATCACTCACGGAAGTCTATCAGTGCGCAAGCACATCCGCAGCCGAGTGCATCACCGTGTGGCCCCATGTTAAACATAGGGATGGGCGGTGCTTGCCCCTGGCTTGCTTTCGCCGTCCGCAAGACGCTGCAGAGGCGAACGCAAGTCTGAAGCCACCCTTACTTAATATCAACTGTATTTTTCTCACAGATCAATAGCTGCTACTTCTCAAGGAACAACATTTTATCATATAGTTGTGGCCAAAAGTATTGACACCCCTGCAATTCTGTCAGATAATAATGATTGCAATCACAAATTCTTTGGTATTATTATCTTCATTTAATTTGTCTTCAATTAAAAAATACAAAAGAGAATGAAGCAAAAAGCAAAACATTGATCATTTTCACACAAAACTCCAAAAGGGCCAGATAAAAGTATGGCACCCTTCAGCCTAATACTTGGTTGCACAACCTTTAGCCAAAATAACTGCGATCAACCGCTTCCGGTAACCATCAATGAGTTTCTTACAATGCTCTGCTGGAATTTTAGACCATTCTTCTTTGACAAACTGCTCCAGGTCCCTGATATTTGAAGGGTGCCTTCTCCAAACTGCCATTTTTAGATCTCTCCAGAGGTGTTCTATGGGATTCAGGTTTGGACTCATTGCTGGCCACCTTAGAAGTCTCCAGTGCTTTCTCTCAAACCATTTTCTAGTGCTTTTTGAAGTGTGTTTTGGGTCATTGTTCTGCTGGAAGACCCATGTCCTCTGAGGGAGACCCAGCTTTCTCACACTGGGCCCTACATTATGCTGCAAAATTTGTTGGTAGTCTTCAGACTTCATAATGCCATGCACACGGTCAAGCAGTCCAGTGCCAGGGCAGCAAAGCAACCCCAAAAACTCAGGTAACCTCCGCCATGTTTGACTGTAAGGACTGTGTTCTTTTCTTTTAATGCCTCTTTTTTCCCTGTAAACTCTATGTTGATGCATTTGCCCAAAAAGCTCTACTTTTGTCTCATCTGACCAGAGTACATTCTTCCAAAACATTTTAGGCTTTCTCAGGTAAGTTTTGGCAAACTCCAGCCTAGCTATTTTATGTCTTGGGGTAAGAAGTGGGGTCTTCCTGGGTATCCTCCCATACAGTCCCTTTTCATTCAGACGCCGACAGATAGTACGGGTTGACACTGTTGTACCCTCGACTGCAGGGCAGCTTGAACTTGTTTGGATGTTAGTCGAGGTTCTTTATCCACCATCCGCACAATCTTGTGTTGAAATCTCTTTTCAATTTTTCTTGTCCGTCCACATCTAGGGAGGTTAGCCACAGTGCTATGGGCTTTAAACCTCTTGATGCGCACGATAGACACAGGAACAATCAGGTCTTTGGAGATGGACTTGTAGCCTTGAGATTGCTCATGCTTCCTCACAATTTGGTTTCTCAAGTCCTCAGACAGTTCTTTGGTCTTCTTTCTTTTCTCCATGCTCAATGTGGTACACACAAGGACACAGGACAGAGGTTGAGTCAACTTTAATCTATGTCAACTGGCTGCAAGTGTGATTTAGTTATTGCCAACACCTGTTAGGTGCCACAGGTAAGTTACACAAATTAGAGAAGCATCACATGATTTTTCTAACATTGCCAATACTTTTGTCCACCCCCTTTTTTATGTTTGGTGTGAAATTATATCCAATTTGGCTTTAGGATAATTATTTTTGTGTTTTTTCATTGAAGCATTGAAGACAAATTAAATGAAGATAATAATACCAAAGAATTTGTGATTGCAATCATTTTCAGGAAGAAACTGAGTATTATCTGACAGAATTGCAGGGGGGGTGTCAATACTTTTGGCCAATACTTTTGAAAACACTGGACACACAACAAGAAAAAAATCTTAGCCTGGAACAAGATTGGATGTTTCATATAAATCCATCAATCAATGCAGGCATGAAAATTTGTGCACACAGGAAAGTTATCATCTATACCACGGTTTTTTCGTGGCTGCACCTGCCTCAAGTGCCGATACCACACTTGCCGCACCTGCCGCAAGCCCCCATAGACATTCTATGGGGATTGCCGCAAGTAAACCGCAAGTGCAGCCATTATGCGTATATCGCGGCAGTTGCGGTTTTTTTCACAGCAACTGCCGCGATCAGCGAAAACCGCTGATGTGAAAGGACCCCAACACCAATATCGCTACTATGCAAATTTTTGGTCTGGATAAATTAACCCCTTCAGCTAGGGGTGGAGATATTATGCACCAATTATTATCAAGAAACTTATTGGATTTTTTTACTAGATACTAGACACCCTGATGGTCTCAATTTAAGGCTGCCTTCTCATTTGCGTATGGGAAGGCAGCGTATGCTGCGTTCCCATACGCAGTTAAGCGCATGCGCACTGCATTCCTATGTTTTAACATAGGAACGCATAGTGCCAGCGTTTGCTGCGTTCGGGTGCGGATGCGGAAGATATCTGCTCCCTCCAGGGTTCCCCGTCCGCACCCGGGACGCAGCATGTTGCATTTTTTGAGCGCTCAGGGACCTTGGAAAATCAGCAAGCTTCCTCAAGCGCACAAAACAATGCATTGGCGTCAATGGATCCGCAGTGTTCTGCACATGGAGATCACCAACGGCCACCGGTAGATCAGCTGAGCCTCTGTTTTCTCCCCGCCGACACCGCTAGGAGATTACCGGCGGCGGGGAGAAAAAGCTGATGTGACAGCTGGTTTGAATCTTCCCGCGCCGACATCTCCTCTCGGTGTCGGCACGAAAGATTCAAACAGCTGTCAAATCAGCTGTTTACCCCACGGACACGTCCCGGAGCTTACCGGTGGCGGGGAGGAGATCTCCACCGCTGATCTCCGCCTCCGGCCCGCCCCCGGACACCGCCGATTGGCTGCCCGGGCTCCATAGTGATGTGTCCGCAGGCGGACACTCTCCGCTGCGGACACATCAAAATGACCCTGCTTTTCACTGCGTTTGTGTCTGCATGCCATCAGCACGCAGACACAAACGCAAATGTGAAGGCAGCCAAAGACGTGATGTCATGTTCCACTACTAATATTGAGGATTCAATATTAAGGATTTTTGTGTAAGGCTACGTTCACACATTGCGTATTTTGCTGCTTCTCTGTGTTTTTTGCTGCGTTTTCTGTATTTACCTGCGTTTTTTGCTGCGTTTTTTTACGCACGCTTTTTGCAGTGAAAACGCAATTCTGGATAAGCAGCCCAGCCAAACCTATGGGTTTTGACACAATCCATTCACACACTGCCTATTTGTGCTTTTTTTTTACGTGCGCGGTTTCACTGCAAAAACGCGCGCGTAAAAAGAATCACCATGTCAATTCTTTCTGCAGTTTTTCTCTGCGTTTTTCCATTGCCCACATGATAAATGGGCTCTGAAAAAGCGCAGAGAAAAATGCAGAAAAAAACGCAGTGTGTGAAAGGAGCCTAAGGCTGCGTTCACACATTGCGTATTTTGCCGCGTTTTTTTACGCGCACTTTTCAAAATACGCAATGTGCCTTTTGTCTGCCTGCAAAGTGAATGTGAAATTCACTTTGCAGTGCAGACATTGCGTAAAAATACGCAGTGCGTTTTCCGGGAGAAAACGCAGCTGTGTAAACAATTGATATGTCAATTGTTTACGCAGCTACTTCTGCGTATTCTCCCAGAGGGGAGGAAGAATCCAGCTTCCTCCTCCCCTCTGTGACAGCTGTGGCCGCCCATTAGATTTCACAGTGTATTAATATACACTGTGAAATCTAAATTAAACAAAAGCAAGTGTGTGAAAAATAAAAAAGAATCAATACTTACCTTCCGACGCCTTCTCCCGCTGTGCGATCCCCGGTTCTAAGTCAGATCTCTTCTGACAAGACCTGTGGTGACGTCAGAGGGGGGGCGTTCCCGGGCACTCGCAGTCATGTGATATCACATGACCGCGAGCAGCCAATCAGCGATGGGACCGCCCCGAGAACGCCCCCCTCTGACGTCATCACAGGTCCTGTCAGAAGAGATCTCACTTGGAATCAGAGATCGCACAGCGGCAGAAGGTTTCGGAGAGGTGAATTATTGATTCTTTTTTATTTTTCATTAACTTGCTTTTGTTTAATTTAGATTTCACAGTGTATATTAATACACTGTGAAGTCTAATGGGGCGGTCACACATGTCACAGAGGGGAGGAGGAAGCAGGATTCTTCCTCCCCTCTGTGACATCACTGCGCTTTCTGGGGGAAAGCGCAGTGTGTGAAAGCCCCTGCGTATTTTGCTGCGCTTTTTTGCGCGGGCCGAAAAACGCGGCAAAAAGCGCGCGCAAAAAAGCGCAGCAAAATACGCAAATGTGTGAACGTAGCCTAAATCTTTCTTTATTAAGGGTTGAAAATTATTAAAGCGAATACGTTACAGTGAATTACATTTTGAAAATATGACAATTACATTAGATACGGTAATATAAAATCTAGTTTCCTTTAGCATGTACCTTGAGTATGTATTCTGCTCATACAAAGTAAATAAAGGAAAAAGAGGTAAAGCTTATAAAAATAAATTTTCCTACCTTCTGGCTAATTACATGCCCTTTCACCTAACAACCCATTTTGTTCGATAGGAAGTGTATACTGCCGTGTCTCATGGTCGCTCTATATGTGACTGAAGATGTACGTATAGTTTTTCCCCCCTTTAACCCCCCCCGCCCTTTCCTTCCCTTGGTTTTCCTTTTTCCCTCCCCTCCCCTCCCTCCTATGATTTATAGCATAATGTTTCATCCTTATGACTTACCCCTGTATGGGTTCAATGGGGTTCTGTAGAATTGTATTCTTGCTTTGTGGTACCTTCACGCCTGTATCTAAGTGCGACCCTTGACACCCCATGTTGCCTGTTATAATTTGGGAGTGTGATTGTCTTCCTCCCTTTTGTTCTTTTTGATTGTTATGGGAAACATTTTCAATTAAAAATATTGGTTTAAAAAAAATTAATTTTCCTGACTATGGTTTAAGTATAGGGTTATTCACCTCCTTATTAATACGTGTTAACAACATAACTGGGGGTAACTTTAGCCAAATAATGTATAACATGGTATAACCAGATGTCCCAGATGTGATCAGTAATGGAGTCCGAATAAATAAGTTCCACATCTGAGATAACAAGAAGTCAAAAATAAAAAGAAGAAAAAAAAAATAAATGGGAAAGGTGTACAATGCAGTAGACAAAGAATAAGAAGGACATGATAACATAGGCATTAAAAGAGAAGAAAGAGGAAGGGGGAAGAGGTATATGGGGGAAGGGAATAGAAGGACAGTTCATAGCTTTCAACCAAAGGCCGTTCCTGAGCATCTCATATTGGACCAAGTCCCACTATCAATATTGAGGATTTTATTATTAATCTATATGATGTACAATTTTATTGTCATACTCTATTCCTGAGTCAACTAAATTTTTCTATATTCATATTGATTCTTTCCAACATAGTAATATTGTGTAGTTAGTTCCATTATAATGTACAGTTGTAGCTGTATTCATGCATGAATCTTCATCACATTTGCAGAATTTAACATATCTCCTTTATTTTTATTCTAAGCTTTTTTTCTAGACTCTGAACATTTTTTTCCTCATTATTTGTTATAATAAATTGATTCTGTTTTTTTATCTCTCTATATTGATCCTTATGCCCATAATAGATTCCTTTTCCCAAAAAACCTTTTGGAAGTTTGCTCATTATTTTTGTTTTTCACCATGCTTTTTTATGTGTTGTATTGCATCATTTCTTTCTCATGTATTTTTGTTTTAACATACTGAGTCTACACACCAGCAGTGCCTTTTCTGGCAACTTAATTACTACACCTACGTTAATTACCCGCAGGTTCTTTCCCATCATTCTTTTTGCCTATATAGTATTTGCACAGGCTTGATAAAGGACTACTGTCCGAAACGCGTTGCCTGGCGCAACTGCTTTCTGCCATGCTGTCGACATGTTGATTGTTTCCTGACTGTGCTTGTAAATGGAAGTCTAACGGAAAATTCAATAAATTTCATCGCGTTTGAAACTGGAACCATTTCTTTTTCCTTGATGAAAATTTGAGACAGCTGGAGAAAGCAACTTGCAAAAGAGAAAAATACTCTGCAGGCACAAAATTTGAAGAACATGTAATTTCCAACACAGAGGATTTTATAAATCTAAATTTAACAATATAGACTATTTGAATAAATAACTTCACTTTCTAACATCGAAGAATTGCCCATTGCAAAAAAATAATCCATTATCCAGGTTATTGCCAAAAAAAATTTGAAAAAGTTACTAAAAAACACCCATGAGCTGGTGGGTGAAACAGTAGAAGGTGAACGACACTGATTCAGAGATCATTCTGCAGCTTAAAGATAAATATAAATCCACCCATAGCAGAAGTGAAACAGTTCATGATACTGACTACACTACGAAGAGTTCTGACATGCAAAAGAATAGAAAATTAATTTAATGTTAGCAATAGAATGGCTAGAAAAGCCAAATCTCTAGTTGAACAAAAAGGTTTCATGTCTTCTCCTGATCCTAAACCAGGCAAAACCTTACATGCAGCTATAGTGGGTAAAGTGAAAGATTTTTACAATAGTGATGAAGTGAGTCGAATTATGTCTGGCAAGAGAGATTGTGCGTCTATGAAAGTGAATGATGAGAAAACTCAAGTCCAGAAGAGGCTGGTTCTTACTAATCTGAAAGAAACCTTTGAACTTTTTAAAGAAAAAAGTTCTGCTTCTGTCAAAATAGGATTTTCAAAATTTGTTGAACTGTGACTGAAGAATTGTGTCCTGGCTGGTAGTAGTGGTACACACTCAGTATGCGCATGTACAACACACCAGAACACTAAACTTATGATTGAAGGGGGTAAGCTGAAAGATATTCAGATTGGCGAATCCAACCTTGGCGATGACAAAATATGTCTGTCTCAAATAGTGTGTCCAGAAAAGAGTTGGAGTTGTTGCCTCAATATTTGCAAAAAATGTCCTTCAGTATTGGCTCAAAGAAAAAATATTAAATTATTTCGAAGAGGCTAAGGTAGATAATATATAACTTAAGTAGAATTGACCTTTTTCCATCCTTCTGGTCCAGCGCCATCCTTGGTGTATACAAGAAACCAGAAATTTTAAAAGTGAACAAAAATCAGATATTAAAGAGGACCTGTCATGCCCCTGGTGTCTGCTGCATTCAGGGAAGGGGTTTCCCCATGTCTCTAGCCCCCCTGTAAGCTGTAAAAAACAGATAGAGATAAAGAGTCCGGAGGGACTTACTGATTATAGAGTCCTCACTGTTCCCGGGGGTCCTCCCCGCCCCCTGCCTCTCTGTGCCACCTCCTGCCTATGACGTCAGCGTCGAAGCCCACCCTGCTGAACGGATACAGCATAATCTGTAGCAGGGCGGGCTTAGGCGCTGACGTTATGGGCAGGAGGCATTTCGGTCGCTGGCAAAGCAAACCACTTGTAAAAATTCCTCGCTCTGCGAGGCAGGCAAGGAGGTGGCACAAAGAGGCAGGGGGCAGGGGAGGACCTCCGTGTACAGCGATGACTCCATAATCAGTAAGGCCCTCTGGACTAGTTATCTCTACACTTTCTAAAGTGGTTTTTACATCTTATGAGAGGGGGTAGAGACAATGGGAGGACATGCTGCATTTAGTGGAGCTTTCAGTTTGGAAAGCATCAGTGGGGGTGACAGGTCCTCTTTAATTCTGGTGAAGCTGAACACCAAGACAGGCGTACATACTCTTTGACACAGAAGGAAATGGCCATTGCTAGTAAGCACTTGTGGACAAGATTACATTTCACCCACTAGAAGGGACAAATTGATGACAAAAGACCACTTTAAAAACATACTATTATTTGTTTGATTAGTTCATATTTTATATAACGAAGATTTAACTACTGTACTATTCTTAAATACTTCATAAATTACATGTTTAGTGATACAACAGAAAAAAATTGTTATATGTATAAATAGGTGTTAAAAATATTGGTTCTTTTAATCTTGTTTTTAACATATACGGTAATTAGGATGACACTGTATTTAGAAAGTCGCACTTGAGGCTATTTTCACATCTTTTTCTTTTTGTGTTTCTTTATTGTTGCATAGAAATGTTGAATTCAAGAAGTTGAAATATGAAAGGAAAAAAGAAAAAGACACACAAACATAACATCAGATGATTCAAGGCTTAAAAAAAATATATAAATTTGATAGGTCCCGAGTTGAACACCTGCACAAATATAACCAGGTATACAAGTAACACACAGGCATTTCTTCACAATTTTAAAACAAGTTTTTTTGACAATTGCGCATCAAAATTTTGAATTTGATTTCTCCAAAACAAAATATAAAGAAACATAGTCTTGTGACATATCAAATGAAAGCCAGTACTGCTATGAGAAAAATGATGCCTCTCCCGCCTCTTTATCTTAATTCTAGCCTGAGATATGATAACAAATGTAAAGCCATACCAGGTTCAAATTTGCGCTTTTTCAAAACATTAGAAGACTGTAAAAAATTAACTGATGAAGAAAAAAAGTAAAAACTTTTAATTCGTAATTACGGTAACTAAAGCTGTACTTCATATAGAAAAAATAAAATGTAAAAATTTAAAGACGACAGGTATAAAAAAAATATTAATATTTGGATCACTTGATATGGAATGACCCACCTTGCCTCATCATATATTCACCTTCCAGCTGCTTCACCTTTTACTGACATTGCTCAGGTCATACGGTGCCATCTTGTGGCTGTAAATTTTGACTGGCCTGAAGTGAGAAGTTAAGTCACAAGCTCCCGACGCATCTTCATTTGAGCCAGAACAAGACTCCCATAGAGATGTATTTAGTTGTCACTAAAAACTCTGGAGCTGCCGGCAGGTCACAAATCACTGGAGCCCAACCGGAGCAGCAACTATAGAAGATGAAGCCACTGGAAGGTGCATATAACACAGAGGGCTGGGACTTACAATTAAAGCACCACTCCCAGCGGTCCAATAAAAAAAAGAAAGAAACACTGGAGTGGTGCTTTGGGAGAACTGACAAAACAGATAAAAAAAAAACTTTCAATTTACACTAGACAGAAAGTTACTGCTGATTATGGCAGGAGTCATGGAAGGCAAACATGTGATCACCCCATGCATTACTACTAAATTACACAGAAAGACTCTGTAGAGCAATCACAGAGCACAAATTAAAACCTGGTAATAAGTGAATCTTTTCTCAACACTTCAGTTTTAAACCATATTAACCTTCCATAATTACTACAGAACCCATCTGGTGGTGAAAGGGTCATAAGAGAAACGATACCCAGAACCACCATGATATCAGACATAACTAACTACAGGTTTTTAATTAATCTGTATCCATTCAATTGAAAAATCCTTTATTGGATGAGCTAACACTTGGGTGATAGTGCTCTAGGGAAATATAGCGAGTGTTGCTGAATTAAGCAAAAGGGTGAATGGGTTGGGGGTCAAGAATGTATGAATGCAAATGAAGGCAACCTAGGAGAAGATAGTGGTAATAGGTATCTGTAATGATAATGGAAAGTGAAAGATGCAGAGAGAAAGGGTGGGGGGCTACAATTAGACACATACAGGCACAAGAATACTAGTCAGTGGTGTTAAACTACTGCTCATACATATAATTAGGAGCGAGTTCAGCAAACTTCCAACTCTCAGGGGGTTATAGAATTTCATGCATAAATGATTATTTAGCAATATAATGAAAAAAAATAGACATGGAAGGCAAAAATTAAGATATTTCCATGTCCTCATGTAATTCATTAAAGGAAACCTCTCACCAGGGAAGGGCAGCACAATTTCTGGGCATCATGTATCACAATAGGAGGAGCTGAGCAGAGTTAGATTTCATTAGGAAACTAATTAGTACGACTTGTATTATATTCAGAATCTCCCCTCATTCTGGGATTAGGAGTCATGTTTGTGGTTTTATACATGGAAGGCTGTCAATCACTGACCAGGACTGCTAGTTGACTCCTGTTCCCAGAATGCAAAAGAAATTGCTTGCATAAGACAGAATTTGTGAAAACATTTTCTGAATTCGAAAAAAGAAAAAAGCTTTATATAATTCTTTAGAACTAAGCTTCCTTCACGTGAGGAAAAAAAAAAAAAAACAGTAGGGGTGTCATCAGTTTATGTAAAGAACAAAAAATAAGGGTGGCATGCCCCAAAACTTAAAAACCTTCTTCATAACCTAATGTGCTGGTGGGCAGGAGACGTTTCACACTGAAATGTACTCCAAACAGCATTCCAGCACAAACAGCCGTTGTCCAGATATCATTCGCACCCCCCTACCCACCTGCACATTTTAATGTTGTGAAGAAATAAGGTTGGTGAATGCCACCCTTATTTTTCTTTCTCTACACGGACAGCTATGCATATGGCATGGTGAGTTGAGTACCACCGGGTTGCGGCGTATTGGAACTACAATACACCCATCCACTTTCATACTAGTCTAATATACAAATGGTGTGGAACAGCTTCTTTTTTTGTCATCAATATTTTGGATCAGTGTATCATCTGTGTGTAGGTGTTTACCATCAGTGTTTTTCCGGTATGGAAAAAGAATTCAATTACAAAGCTTCTCCTATACTTTCCAATGTTAAACATGGACACCCCACGGATGCACGCATTTTCAACTTACCCATGGACTTGTATCGGCCCTTGATATCCATACTGACAGTACAACAGATGTGTCTATGTGTTGTTTGTACAGACACATGGCCAATGTAAAAACATAGGCATGTGAGCAGCCCCATGGCTTATAATGGCTTTGTGTTATATCAGTGAAAAAAACTTATACCACATGTACCGGAAACACTAAAGGTACCGTTACACGGCGCAATCTTGCCTGGAGATCATAAAGGCGATATGTCGCCCCGAAGCAATCGCCGTGAAATTGCCTCACGGTTGCGGCATGTGATTGGGCAATTTCACGGCGATAATTCGCCCCTTGGCCGTTGCCCGATTCCTGAACAGTGCTCAGTAATCAGCCGCAATCGTTAAGGCGATATTTCCGTGTTGTGGCGTGTGACAGGGCGATAGTGATGGAAAAAGAGAGTTGTCTAGGATTTCCCATAGGCGTGCCTCAGCGTGCTGTAGTCCGCGCCCCGTCTGAGATGATTGGTGTGGGCTACTGTGTTCCCATTGGCTGTCACTTGACACCGCGCCATATTTGAAGAGCTGTCCGTTCAGCACCACACAATGGCGTTATGTATTAGCCAGCCTTCTAGAGCAGGCTGACGAATCGTAATGCTGTTGCGATGTCCAATGAGCGTGTATGGGGTGCGGTGTAAACCACTGTGGCACGCCTATCTCCTCGCCGCGCTGAACATGTACGCCCACATTGCCTTTGAGCTTGCGGCGTGTGAAGCGGCGATGGAATTAGACAAGATTGGTCCCGCTGTGGGTGAGGCGATTTCCGGAGCGACACATCGCCTTAGCTTCAGGGCGAAATTGCGGCGTGTGAAGCCACCATCGGTGATCTGAGGTGACCACGAAAAATTTGAGCGTGCACGTTCGATCGCCACATATCGCCAGGCGAGATTGCGGCGTGTGACGGTACCTTTAACATGTGAGGGAGTGAAGGAGGTCTAATACTTTGTTCAAAACCAATTGCCTTCTTAACTCTTAATAGGGATGGTCTTTTTTCCTCTATGACAAAAAAAACAATGCTCACTTTTCCCAAGTCTAGTGCTGCCACCATAACCTTATCCTGGTGTTTGTTGACAGGCTGCAATGGAAGTGATCGCTGCCACCTAATCACTAGTTTCAGTTTTTAATCATCAGTTTTCAGTTTAGGATTTTTTTTGTGTGGGAATTGTATTTTTAAAGTGCACTAAAAGCTGTCTTAAAGGGAACCTGACCCCTAAAAATCAGCCCCAGCCTATTAATACATGTCCCTGCACCATCTTTATTGAATTCTTGCCATCCCTTTGTGTAAATATTCTGTATTTATAAAGTTTATAAAACTGCTTTTATTACCTGCTGAACTGCGGCTTCTCAGTTTCGCCGCCTGTAATTCAATTATTCATGCCCCGATGGGCATGCTAAACCATACTGATCCTTCTCGTCCTCGTACACGGGCGGTATAGCCGGTATGATGCTAATCGCGTCATATCCGGGAATACTGACACCACTACACCCATTTGGGTGTATTGAGGACCTCGCAATGCGCATTGCGCATGCGTGAGCTTGCTTTACAGCAGCTCATGACAGATAAGCTGCCGTAAAGCAACCTCGTGCATGCGCAATGCGCATCGTGAGGTCCTCAATACACCCAAATGGGTGTACTGACATCAGTATAGCCGGATGTGACGCGATTAGTGTCATACCAGCTATAGTGCCCATGTAGGCTGATGAGAAGGATCAGTATGGTTTAGCACACCCATCGGGGCACGAATAATTGAATTACAGGTGGCGATGAGAAGCCACAGGGAACGCCCTGTTTGACTTCTCATGCACTGAGAAGCCGCAGTTCAGCAGGTAATAAAAGCAGTTTTATAAACTTTAGAAATACAGAATATTTACACAAAGAGATGGCTAGAATTCAATAAAGATGGTGCAGGGACAGGTATTAATAAGCTGGGGGCCGAATTTTAGGCGTCAGGCTCCCTTTAATGAAAGATAATGACATATTACAGCACAAACTATCTGGTAAAAAATGTGGATTTTATTGTAGAAGTTTAAAAACGGACAAAAAAAAACAATATAAAAAATTGACATGTTTCAGGCAACATGTGCCCTCCTGCAAAGCATACAAAACGTTAATGAAACACTACAATATATATACAGAGTCAAACTATTGTTGGAAATGGAGACCAATAGAAACAAGTGAATACCAACCACTGAGATCTGCTCTGCATTAATTATAGGTGGAAACAAGTGGAGGGAATGCAAGTGACTGTTTCTGACAAGAGTTTGACTAAGGCCGGCTTCACACCACAGCCAGATTCGATCCGGGGCTGTCAGGGGTGAACCTAACAGCCCCGGACCGGATTTTGGCCCCATAGTATGCTATGGGGCCAGATGACAGCTATCTGCCATCCAGCTTCAATCTGTCCGGGAGAACCTCCTGTCCGGGCTGAACCTCCCGGATGCTCCTGGATCCTCCCGGTCTGATGTGATTCGGACCCCTCTAACACGGGGATCGCATGGGAGCCAGGTGCTGAAGCTCAGCGCTGCTCGCGCTGAACTTCAGCACCTTGGAGCTCTCCCCTGCTAACAGTTTATAACCGTGGCTCGCTCCCTGCATAATTGGCCTTCCAGTTCTGTGTCCAGATCCGATCCGGGGCTGTCAGATTCACCCCTGACAGCCCCGGATCGGATCTTGCCGTGGTGTGAACCCGGCCTATGTGTTTCATGCTGTAGGGCAGGGGTAGGAAACTGCAGGCCTCGAGAGCAGCACACAGTCCAGGTTTTCAGGATTTCCTAAGTATCTGATAGTTGGTAATTGAATCTCCTGCACTGGTGATGATTACAAATGTCAAATACTAAATAAATCCCCAAAACCTGGACTGTGTGCGGCTCTCGAGGCCTGGAGTTCCCTACCCCTGCTGTGGGGCATGGAAGAGATGTAGGAACAGGTCAGTCACTCTGGCAAAAGTGTGAATGAGATTGTTATTTTCTTGCATTACCAGATCTTAGGTGTCCATGGTTACAACAATTAACTGTCACTATTTGAGTGGTCGTAACCATGGACATTTAAATTACTGTAAAGGTACCATCACACGTAACGATATCTTGCTGATATCGTTCAAAAGTCACGTGTTCTGTGACGCTAGAACGATGTCGAAACGACATCGTTACGTGTGACACTACAAACGATGAACAATCAGTCGGCTCGTCGTTCGTTTGATTTGAGGTCCTGTCCTCAAATCAATCGTTGGCCGCCCGGTAGACACGCAGCATCGCTGCGTGTGATATCGGGAGACGACCGATAAGCCAGCTCCCAGCGCCTTTCTGCAAGCACTGGGAGCTGGTATCCAAGGTAAACTGCGGGTAACTAGGCAGCGCACGCTGCCTAGATACCCATTGTATACCTTGGTTACCAGCCTTCTCCGCTCACCGGCTGGTATCCAAGGTACACAGCGGGTAACTAGGGACCTTGGACACCAGCCGGTGAGCGGAGAAGGCTGGTAACCATGGTATACATCGGGTATCTAGGCAGCACGCGCTGCCTAGATACCCGCAGTTTACCTTGGAGACCAGCCTGCTCCCGCTTACCGCAGGCTGGCAGCGGGAGCAAGACATCGTGGAAACGATATTTAAATTGTTTCCACGATGTCTCTGGTCCACTGATCCCTGGTGAGTCTGCCTGTGTGACCGCTCACCAGCGATCTGAACGATATTGTTAGTGATCGCGCGTGCATGTGATTGCTAACAATATCGTTCATCGCATCGTTGCGTTTGACGGCACCATAATGCCCTGAACATGAGATATCAGGAGATCTATACTAAATTTCTAATTGGAGGTATTTGCTAATATTATTATTGCACCTACCACATATTGGGATAGGATCAGTGGCGGACCTGGACCCCCGGGGGCCCTGGTGCAGCCATGGTGAGGTGAGGAAGAGGGGGGGTGTGCTGTTGGCCGTCAGAGAGGTGTTTGCGGCGGCTCTCCTGCCTGCTGAGCCACGCCGAGTGTGCTCCTGCGCACCGGAGGGGCAGAGGGGAGGAGGGGCGGGATCAGGCAAGGGACGCAGGAAGCTTTCTGCTTCCCTTGCCTGACCCTCCTCTCCTCTGACAACGGCTTACGGGGGTCGGCTGGGGGCCCCTCTGCAGGCTTGAAGGGGCCCCCTAGCCGGTCGGGGCCCTGGTGCAGCTGAATCAGCTGCACCACGGTAGTTCCGCCCCTGGATAGGATCTTAGAGAGGGAATAACCCTTTAAAATCACTTATCTTCTCCAAAATCTTTTGTGGATCCTTACATCCATACTAGAAGTGGATAAAGCTGGAATCCCAAAAACACAAGCTATGTTTGCTTCTGCCTCTCGTAATAGTTTGCACATAAAACTGAACGTCTGCTATAATTTCACTGAACTACAGCAGACGGAGGGTAAAATCAGCTCCATAAAGCTGTCAAAATACTACTTCATGTTTACCCCATCCAACTGGGAAAAAGCTGCCATTCTTCTTTTAATAATTCTTCCTGGCATTAATCAGTCATTGTACATTAGAAGCAGCAGCTGGAGTGTTCCGAGTGATAATGAAACCTGCAACAAGCCATCTTCAGCCGTCTCTCGCAGACAATAAGGGAATTAAAATTTCAATTTAAATGCAGAGGTCTGAAACACGCTTCAGTGGCAAAATTACTTCAATTAATGTGAACTGAATATAAAGAGATGACTGCGCCAAAGGTGATGCAGCAAACTTGAGAGTTGTGTCAATTAATGAACCCAGAGTTAAGCCGTAGTGTGCCGGCTGCCTGCCAGAGGTGAACATCATAGGATTCTGCTCTGCTACGCAAACCTTTAACCCTTACACAGCCATGTACCAGCACCATGAAATTGCACATCAAGGAGTCAGAAGATGACCAACAGGAATTAATGCACACATACATGTCAAAAAGGATATTGTTATATATACATATTAGGCTGCTTTCACTTCTGTGTTGTAGTGTAAATCCCGGCAGATGTCACCGCCCCTGCCTGGATCTGCCGCGTAACGGCCGACTCGCAGCACCGATTCAGCAATCCCCATTCATTCTCCATGGGTCTTGAGGTGGGTGCGGCAAGTGTGGTATTGCCGAATGCGGCAAATCCGACACTTGTAGCAGCGCAAAAAAAATGCTGCTGGCAGTGTTTTTTTTGCAATGCCGCAAGCACAGTAACTGCCGGATTTGGCAATAACAAACTTGCCGCACCCGACCACAAGCCCCATTCATTCGCCGAAACAGTGCCAAGAGTTGGCCGTTATGCGGTTGATCTGGCAGGAGCGGCGACATCTAAAAGATCTACTGCAAAATTGAAATACCGCTGATGTGAAAGTAGCCTCATTTAATAGTAATAATAATATTATAACCACACACACAACCAACACACACACACACACACCTACACTACACATTACTAACAAGTTAAATCCAGAATAGTCAAGGGAGCCAAAGTTAATTTAATCAATAGATCTTGAAATAATAATTTCCACAATTGGATATGTTTATAAAAATGTCCCTGTGCTGAGATAATTTATGTATGTGTCCCTGCTATGTACTGTGTAATGGCTGAGTCTGACCATGCAGGGACATGGTCTGATCATACCACAGTTCTTGGACAGGGGAGCAATAGTATACAGACATTACAGTATGGGATATGCTGTAAGGGTAGGGAAAAACGAAAAATGGAAAAAAAAAAAAAAAAAAAAATCGCCCGGTGGAGAAGGGGTTAAATGATGCAGTGTACATCACTAACAGTTTTCTAAAAAACAAAATTGCACTTATCTTAAAAAAAGACTATAAGCTGAGGTGACTGCAGAACATACCTTGGCTTCAGTCATAGGGGAGGCGCTTTTGCTTACCATCACTCAAGTGTATTAATCTTTTTTTTTTTTTTGTTATACCCTCTGCATTAAAATTGATTGACATCACAGCTGGACCTGTGGTGATGCCACGACCATGTGACCGTAATGGGCGGAGCTAAGCCCAAAGGGTCTTTTACTTGAGACCTGCTTTGCTCTGCCCATTACGTTCACAAGGTCATGACATTACCACTGGTCCTTCACCACCAGTAGGACCTTCAGTGATCGATGTCAATATATTAAACTGCGAGGAGGGGGCGTTGCTACGTTTGAAAAACTGCAGGACAGAAGTGGATTGACATGATTGAATCCAGCTGAAGTATCCACCCTGATAACTGTTTGTGCAGGTAACTAATGCAAACATCTAAGCATCTAAAGTGCTAAATACATGGATTTATTTTTAAACCAGGTTAGTGATGCACAATTCCTGATCTAAATAACATTAGGACAGTTTAAAAACCAAAAAAGGAAATAACAGGTTCCCTTTAACAATTACTTTAGTGTGAGCAGTGAACTTTCCTACTTCATTTGATTTTTTGGAAAAGATAATAGTTTCCTAACCTATTAGCACCTCCTACAACTAAGCAGCATATGCAGTCCAATTTTTTAAACCAGGGGCTGATGACTATTCTAAAAGGGCCACATGAGAGAGCATGAATATTGGGGAGGGCCAAACCAATAGGCTGATATAAATTCTGCTCAATAATAATATTAACAAATTAATGACAATTAATGTTAATAATATAACACTTAACATTGAACAGAATTGAGTTTGCTGTCTTGCTGGGACTGCTAACAGTTTATTGTAACTGGTATTATTAAAACAAGAAGATGATCAAAATCATATAAACATACTGCTTTTTACAAAGTTTATAGAAAACAGTAAATCATACTGCTCCTGTTATTCAGCCCTTACACCTTGATCAACAGCTGCCAATACAATACAGCATGATGTCCACACAGTAGGATGTTCCCACAGCCCTCACACACAGTATAATACCCCCACTGCTGCCCAACATAGTATAATGGCCCCCACACATAGTAAAAAAGGTCTCCCAACACCCCACCCATTATATGATGTTCCTTACTGGCACTCTATACACAGTATTAAGCACCATATACCCCCCACACAGTATGATGGTTTATACAGCCCCTCTATATAAAATGTGATATCATACTGTGTATAGGGAGGTGTGTAGTCATCACACAGAGCCCCCACCAAACAATGCATAAGCCTACACACAGCCCACCCAACATACAGTATGAGCCACCCCCATACAACATATAAGACCATAATCAGCTCCCCCTATATATAGTATTAGCCCACAAACATTCACACATATACACTGTGTGCAGAAGTATTAGGCAAATGAGTATTTTGATCACATAATACTTTTCACACATGTTGTCCTACTCCAAGCTGTATAGGCTTGAGAGCCAACTACCAATTAAGTAAATCAGGTGATGTGCATCTCTGTAATGAGGAGGGCTGTGGTCTAATGACATCAACACCCTATATAAGGTGTGCTTAATTATTTGGCAAATGCCTTTCCTTAGGCAAAATGGGTCACAAGAGAGATTTGATGGGTTCTGAAAAGTCCAAAATTGTGAGATGTCTTGCAGAGAGATGCAACAGTCTTGAAATTGCCAAACTTTTGAAGCATGATGACCAAACAATCAAGTGTTTAATGGCAAAAAGCCAACAGGGTCGCAAGAAGAGTGTTGGGCAAAAAAGGCGCAAAATAACTGCCCATCAATTGAGGAAAATCAAGCGTGAAGCTGCCAAGATGCCATTTGCCACCAGTTTTGCCATATTTCAGAGCTGCAACGTTACTGAAGTATCAAAAAGCACAAGGAGTGCTATACTCAGGGACATGGCCAAGGTAAGGAAGGCTGAAAAACGACCAACTTTGAACAAGAAACATAAGATAAAACGTCAAGACTGGGCCAAGAAATATCTTAACCTTCCTAGCGGTATTCCCGAGTGTAACTCGGGGTTAATTTTCACTAATAGAAGCGGTAACCCCGAGTCACACAGCCGCGGGTGCTGGCCACAGATGGCACCCGCGGCTGCAGTGACCGCGGGTGCAGGGCACAGATGGCACCCGCGGCTGGAGCAGGGGCCGCGGGTGCTGGCCACAGAGGGCACCCGCGGCTGGAGCAGGGGCCGTGGGTGCTGGCCACAGATGGCAGGGCTCTGACAGCACTTTCCCCCCCCCCTGCGGCCTCACACTGAGCAGCAGCAGCAGCCGCGAGTATTCCCGAGTGTGACTCGGGGTTACCGCTTCTATTAGTGAAAATTAACCCCGAGTTACACTCGGGAATACCGCTAGGAAGGTTAAGATATTTCACAGCGCGACGTCGCTGATACGTCACTTTTTCGGCGATGTCGCTAGCGACGTCGCCAGGTGTGACAGCATCATTAGGGTAAGGGGGCGATATTGCTGCCCATTCATGTGGAGACGTGGGGGCGTGGCCTATTGCCGGCGTCATCGCCCCTACGTCGCCACATGTAAAGGGGCGATGTTGCCGGTCCCGGCCGGTCGCCTGGTTTCACAGCAGTGCTATGTAAAATCGCTTTACTATGTAAAATCGCTTGATCGTGACATCGCAGATCTGAGCTCCGGAGCTCAGATCTAGCGATGAACGATGTCACGATCTGCTTCATCGTGGTGTATGACACCACGATGAACCATCTCCCAGCGGCAGAGCCTATGCTGGGAGATGGTAACTATGGTACACGTCGGGTTACTAAGCGACGCGCGGCGCCTAGTAACCCGATGTGTACCATAGTAACCAGTGAGATCGCGGCTCCACATCGCTGGTGAGTCTGTCTGTGTGACATCTCACCAGCGATGTGAGCGATATTGTAAGCGATCGCGCGTGCACGTGATCGCTTACAATATCGTTCAAGATATCTGTGCGTGTGACGGCCGCTTAAGATAGCCAAATCTAATAAAAAAAAAAAAAAAAACACTCCAACTTCCAAAAATATTAAGCTTTGATATTTATGTGTCTTTTGGGTTGATTGAGAACAGTTGTTGATCAATAAAAAAAATCCTCTAAAATACAACTTGCCTAATAATTCTGCACACACTGTATAAAGAAAAACATAAAACAACAACAAAACAACTTCACCTTACTCTCATTCCCTAGATGCTCTGGTCCAGTCTTTGTGGTGTGTACTGGGAAACTGAACAGCAGACGTGATGTAATCAGGGGGGGGGGGGGGCTTTGGAACGGGGGGGTTTAAAAAAAAAAAAAAAAAAAAAAACCATAAAATTGTTATTAAACATTATAATTATACTTACCGCTCCCGCGATGCATCCGGCAGTCCCGCTGTCTCCCAGCCGCTTCTACCTTCGGGGCCGCTCATTAACTTCCAGGTTATTCACTGCACTGCTTGGCAATTTCCGGCCGACATCGGAAGTGTTCGGGCAGGACATCTGGGTTCACCCGCGGTCATGGCCCGGGCTATGACCTCGGGTGAACTCTGACTGTCACTGACAGTCCTCAGCCAGTTCTTGCTCTGCATAGACGTTTGTATATGCAGAGCAATGTAGTAGTGCTGACCTCGCTCTCTTTTGGACTTTGTCGTACTGAGGATTGTTTTTTATAATAAACATGGAGTGTCTACATTTTTTTTGTTTTATTTCTAATAAAAAAAAATGTTATTTTTAACACTTTACTAGAAATTCATGGTGGTCATGTCTAATATTGGCATGACCCCACGAATTTCGGGCTGTATTCGAGCCATGACCGCGGAAGAACCCTGAGGTCACAGCGCGAAAACGGCTGGAAAAACCCAAAGACTGCCAACGCCGGCCGGAAGTTGCCGAGCGCAGGCAGTGCAGTAAATACCGTCGGAAGTTAATGAGCGGCCCTGGAAGCAGAAGCGGCATGGGAATGTGAGAAGGAAGGACGCATCGCTGGAAAGGCAAGTATAATTTTGTTTTTTTATTTTATTCTTTTCCAGCCCCTGAACTGAACCTGAACTGTAACATTGGTTTCCCATGAAAAATCGTGTTCTGGACCTTTTGACCGAATAGCATGTATTCGGTACAGTTCGGGTTTGCCCATCCCTACTCAGCACTCTTACAGACAATGAATACAGCATAGGTCACACTTGTGTTAAGTCTGCTTCCATCAGGATGGGGATGTAAAGCCCCAGTCTCACAAGTCTATAGACCCAATCTTGTAATTCCCAGAAGGTCCCAGTGGCTAAAAACTCTGATCAGAAAGTTTCTCCTTTCCTAAGGAGTGGGAACAACTCTTATGGCCACTTTACACGCGGCTACATTTCTAGCTTATCCACAGGTAACTTACTGGCTGCAGTGAAATCATGGAGACATTATTCCATTTCTACACAGCAACAAGATAGAACCATGTCTCCATGATTTCACTGCAGCCAGTAAGTTACCTGTGGATAAGCTAGAAATGTAGCCGCGTGTAAAGTGGCCATTAAAGATATATAGAACCCATCAACATTTTATATTAAAAATAAACCTCAAATGATCAGGGTTGTAGTAAGATGCGTTAGTAGTTCCTAGGTCTTACCAGCATGTCAGTGGCGTTCAAGTAGTGCTTACTAGCCATACATTGCTCCAGTTTCTGGGGAACTTGCTTGATATTCTCAATTTCATCCAGTAGGTTCAGTACATGCTTGTGTTCAATGCCCTCAATCCACAGTTTTCTTAGCTCATCACGCTTGCAATGAAGGAGCATCTTACAGGACAGAAGGTTTTCTTTAACCTACAGGAAAAAAATAATATTTGCAATAAGCAGAAATACAAAGTTAGACCATTATCTAGTAATGTAAAGATTTCAGCTCCCATAAACGTACAATGCTGTAAACAATAAACAGAATGAAACGAGGCAGCGGTGGAGGTCTGCAGCCGTAAGCACAGCCATGGTATATGTGCATTATTACCCAGCGTTGCTCAGTCTTCAGAAAAAGTAGACAATATATGCAAAGGAAAGACAGCACTCACCGGGAATTCTCTTGCAGTGCAGCTTTTATTCTTATATTGGGGTTACATGGGGCGGCTGGGTACATGTTACATACAGATGCATCTCAATAAATTAGAATTTCATTAAAAAAAAAAAGATTTATTTCAATAATTCAATACAAAAAGTGAAACATATAATATATAGAGTGATTGCAAACAGTGATTATTTCAAGTGGGGTTTTTCTGTTAATGTTGATGATTATGGCTTACAGCCCAGAAAACCCAATCTCAGAAAATTTGAATAATTACCATAACACACCTGCAAAGGCTTACTAAGTGTATACAATGGTCCCTTTGTCTGGTTCAGTAGGCTACACAATCATGGGGAAGACTGCTGACTTGACAGGTGTCCAGAAGGCAGCCCAAGGTGTTGTTTTCAGATGAAAGTAAATTTTGCATTTCATTTGGAAATCAAGGTCCCAGAGTCCGGAGGAAGAGTGGAGAGGCCACAATCCAAGCTGCTTGAGGTCTAGTGTGAGGTTACCACAATCAGTGATGGTTTGGGGAGCCATGTCATCTGCTGGCGTGTTTTATCAAGACCAAAGTCAGCACTGCCATCTGCCAGGATCTATTAGAGCACTTCATGCTTCCCTCTGCCAACATGTTTTCTGGAGATGGAGATTTCATTTTCCAGCAGGACTTGACACCTGTTCACACTGCCAAAAGTAGCAATACCTGGTTTACTAACCACAGTATCACTGTGCTTGATTAGCCAGCAAACTCATCTGACCTAAACCCCATAGAGAATCTATAGTGCATTGTCAAGAGGAAGAGGATTGAGACCAGACCCAACAATGTAGACGAACTGAAGGCTGCTATCAAAGCAACCTGGGCTTCCATAACACCTCAGCACTGCCACAGTCTGATCACCTCCATGCCACGCCACATTGATGCAGTAATTCATGCAAAAGTAGCCCCAACCAAGTTTTGAGTGCATTTACTGTACATACTTTTAATTAGGACAACATTTATGAATGAAAAATCATTTTTCAGTTGGTCTTATATAATATTCTAATTGTCTGAGACAATCAACATTTACAGAAATAACCACTTAAGGCTGCTTTCACATCAACGTTTTTTGCCGATCGCGGCAGATGCGGTGAACAAAACCGCATCTGCCGCGATTATCGCATAACCGCTGCACTTGCGGCACAGTTGCGGCAAGCCTGATGCAATGTCTATGGGGCTTGCGGTAAGTGTGCGGCAGGTGCGGCAAATGCGGTTTCGGCACTTGCGGCAGGTGCGGCCGCGAAAAAAAACGCAGCCAGCCGCGTTTTTTTTGCAGCCGCACCTGCGGCAAGTGCCGATACTGCACTTGCCGCACCTGCCACAAGCCCGCATAGACATTCTATGGGGCTTGCCGCAACTGTGCCACAAGTGCAGCGGTTATGCGATAATTGCGGCAGATGCGGTTTTTTCACCGCATCTGCCGCGAACGGCAAAAAACGCTGATGTGAAAGTACCCTAACATAGATAACTGTTGTTAATGACTCTACATAATATATGTGTTTCACTTAATTTATTTCAAGAATTCAATACAATCTTTTTGATGATATTCTAATTTATTAAGATACACCCGTATGTGCAAAGAGCTTTTTGGACACTCCAAAAATACATTGTGAAGGCCACTTTACAGGTCAGTACGAGTTCGTAGATACCAAACTTTTACTGTTATTAGGGTATGTGCACATATGCCGGGTTAGGGTCGGTTTAGCTGTGTAAACCGCCGGTCAGTTTCCATAAGTTTTATGTAAATTTATGTTAATCCAACGGGCTTTTGGATTAACATTAAAACCTATGGAAACCGACACCCGCTGTGCACACACCGGTGGTTTACACATGCTCATCTGTTGCTTACCCGCTGGGTTCCCAGCGGGTTAGCAACGAATGTGCATGTTCAATAAACCGGCCGGTTATGCAGCGGCTGCAAGCAGAATCATGTACTGCTTCCAGCCGCTGCATAAGCGCCGGCGCTAACCCGCTGTGCACCCGCCCTGCACCCGCCCTACACCGCCGCACATACCCGCCAGGAAGCCGGTGGACGGCTGCAGAGCTTCCTGTCGGGTCCGCCCAGCCGCCCACCGGCACATACCCGGCATATGTGCACATACCCTTATAGTGGTGAAAAAAAATTCAGACGTATTTGAAGGAAAAGAATTGCGCTTTTGGTGCCATAGTGTTCTCATTTTTCAAGATCTGGGGCTGTGTCACTGCTTATTTTTTGCATCTTGAGCTGACGTTTCTAATATCATTTTTGTCTATATCATAAAAATAAAGAGCAGCACAGCGGACATTACCTTTGGGTGCAGGGCCCACCACAATAGTCCTTTCTCCTACCTGGTTCAATATTGCAAAAAACATAGGTAGCACTCACACTTGTTTTAGATAGATAAGACCTTTATTGGTCACAGTTCACAGGCGACGTTTCAATCCACAATGGATTTTTTTCAAGCAAAGATGGGTGTTGTTACAAGGTTTAAATAGTGCATAAATTACAAAGATATTTACATATCATTAAAAGTAAAGTGCCTTTTTACAGTGCTTTTTGTGCATATGTAGTGTTACAATACATCACATTAGTGTGGTATATTATACATGATTTCCTTCCATCAGATCAATCATCAAAAAGTGCTTTACAGTGCATATTATTTACAATACATTGTTAATTACAGTATAATTGGTGCTCAGCTGAACTCATAATTAATGTGTTTGGCTCACCCTTCTATATGTATCGCCATTATCCACCTGTCGCCTTCCCATAACATGTAGTGACCTCGCAGCGCTAATGCGCATGCCTGGGATCTCCTATCATCGCGGGAACGGCCATTACACCCATCGCACTTCCGCTGTAGTTTCCTTAGTATTCGTATACCCACTGCGCGTGCGCAGTGTTTCTGGAGCGTCATAGCTCATTCTATGGAGCCTGGGCGAATCTCTTTACCTCTATTAACTAAATTGTCGCACATAACTAGCTCAAATTACTCAGCCATATCTTTTATGCCTCTAGGCTTCTACCCAGTCTACAATAATGGGAATATTCTTATTTTTAGTTAAAGCCGCCCATATAGACAATATCTCGCCCGCTCTTGCCATTTGCACCTGAAGAACATCTCTAGAATTCGCCCCTTTCTCACCTTGGAAACCACAAAAACCCTCACTGTGGCCCTGATTCACTCCCGCCTTGACTATTGAAATTGTCTTTTAACTTGCCTCCCCCACACTAGACTCTCCCCTCTCCAGTCCATCCTTAATGCAGCAGCCAGGATCACCTATCTAGCTAACCGTTACTCAGACGCTTCCGTTCTATGCCAGTCAATGCACTTCTGCCTATACAAAAGAATCCAATTCATACTACTTGTTCTCACCCACAAAGCTCTTCACAGTGCTGCACCTCGCTACATCTCCTCCCTCATCTCTGTCTAATACCCCACCCGTTCTCTTCGCTCTGGAAGTGACTTTAGACTCACTTCTGCATTAATCCGAACCTCCCACTCCCGACTCCAAGACTTCTCCCGAGCTGCACCAATTCTCTGGAATGCTCTACCCCAAGAAATTAGGTCTATCCACAACTTACATAGTTTCAGGTGATTTCTAAAAACACATTTTAAGGCGGCCTATCATGATCCCTAGTCAAAGTCATTTAGACATAGCTTATCTGCTCCACCGGTCTCAAATGCATCACCAATAATGGTTGGTGGCCACTTATGCTGCTCCTATCTGTTTCCCATCTCCTCAAGTTGACTATACCATCATTGTAAATAAGCACCTGTACTTTGTGTCACCTCCACCTCATTGTTAGATTGTAAGCTCTTATGAGAAGGGCTGTCATTATTTTGCTTTAAAGTATTGTATTATGCTTTCTATTGCATTGTTTTGTATTTTCTGATAACTGTTTCTTATGATTGTTCGAATATGAACCTCTTGAATTGTGAAATGCTGCGGAATATGTTGGCACTATATAAATAAAGATTATTATTATTTTGAACAGCCTTTCTAAGGTCATGCCACAACATCTCAATTGGATTAAGGTCAGGACCATGACTAGGTCACTCAAAAGTCTTAATTTTGTTTTTCTTAAGTCATACAGAGGTGGACATTCTGGTGTATTTTGAATCATTGTCCTGCTGTATAACCCAAGTGCGATTCTGTTTCAGGTCACCAACAGATGGCCGGATATTCTCCATCAGGATTTTTTGGTAGATAGCAGATTCATGGTTCCATTTACCACAGCAAGTCCTCCAGGGGCAGCAAAACAGCCCCAGACTATCACCACCATATTTTACTGTTGGTATAATGTTCATTTTCTGAATTGCTGTGTTATTTATACGCCAGAAGTAATAGGACATACACCTTCCAAAAAGTGAAACATTTATCTCGTCAGTCCACAGAGTTTTTCCCCAGAAGTTTTGGGGATTATCAAGATGTTTTCTGGCAAAACTGAGATGAGCCTTTTGTTCTTTTAGCACAGCAGTGGTTTAATTTTGGAACTCTGATATGCAGGCCATTTTTGCCCCGTCTCTTTCTTATGGTCGAGTCATCATGATCACTGACCTTAACTAAGGGAAGTGAGGCCTGCAGATCATTGGATGTTATTGTGGGGTCTTTTGTGACCTCTTGGATGAGTTGCTGATTCACTCTTGGGGTGATCTTGGTTGGCTGGCCACTCCTGGCAAAGTTCACTACTGTTCCATGTTTTCACCATTTGTGGACAATGGCTCTCACTGTGGTTCACTGGGGTACCAAAGATTTAGAAATGGCTTTATAACCTTTTCCAGACTAAAAGATCTCAATTACTCATTTGTTCCTGAATTTCTTTGGATCGCATCATGATGTCTAGCTTTTAAAGAGCTTTTGAAGTACTTTACTTTGTCAGGTAGGTCCTTTTTAAGCCCTTCATGACCAAAGATACAGTAGTACGCCCTTCGTCGCCTCCCAAGCTTTGCAAGCTCAGTGCTGGGGTTGCATCACCCCCCACACATCAGCTGATTTGATCAGCTGACATGTGTAGTTTAACAGCACCGATCAGATCAGGGATCTGATCGACACGGTTAACCCTTTGGATGCCGCTGTCATTTATTGATATCGCAATCCAAAGCACCAAGGCGGAGATCTCGCTGTTCTCCGCTGGCATCAGAGGCCCCGTGATACGATCACAGAGCCTCAGTGCGTTGCAATTACAGCCAGGGGTCAGCTGATGACCTCAGATGCTGTTGTGAATCACTTCCTCCTGGCGATGCCTGTGCTGTTTCGATGGCAGAAAGTGATTATTTGTGCTTCAGCATCTCTCTACATAGCATAAGTTATCACACTAAGCAGTGCTGAGGCGCCCTTAATGGGCAGTGTAGTTTTAAAAAATAAATTACAAATAAAAAAAACACAAAAGTTTAAATCCCCTTTTGCACCATTGAAAAAATCCAATCCTATCCAAACTGGTACTCTGTCCCTCCCCCTCTATGCTGAAGTGAGTCACTGAAACTCTCATGGTGGGTTTACACACACCAATTTATCTGTTCAATATCTGAACAGATCTCTGGTTGCAGTGAAATCATGGACACATTGTATCATTTGTACACAGCCACAAAATGGAACTATGTGTCCATGATTTCACTGCAACCAGAGATCTGTTCAGATATTGAACAGATAAATTGGTGTGTGTAAACCCACCATCAGGCTTCTGCAGGCTCCTTCCGTGGGGAGAGATAGGAGGGGGGAGGCATTTGTCCAACAGTGTGCTGTCTGTAACAGATTTCTATGTGTTTATAAGAACTTTGGTTTTCCTAGATACATGTAATGTGTGTATCTGCTGAGCAAATGCACAAATGTTCTTATAAACACACTAGCTGTTAGCCTGATGCAAATGCATCGGTGTCTAGAATATGTTTATTTTTTTTTAAAAGATTTTTAAATAATAATCGCATCATCAATAGCAATAATATTAGCAATAGCATTATTATTAGCAGTAATAGCAGTATTAATAGCAGTAATAGCATTATTAATAGCATTATTAATAGCATTAATAATACAATTAATAGCATAATTATTAGCATTAATAGCATAATTATTAGCATTAATAGCATTATTATTAGCAGTAATTGTTATTTTTATATTTATTTTATTTATTTTTTTTTATTTATTATTTTTAATTTTTTTTAAGATTTTCGCGGCCGCACTTGCCGCAAGTGCAAAACCGCACTTGCCACACCTGCCGCAAGTCCCCCTATACTTTCTATGGGGATTACCGCAACCACGCCGCAAGTGTAACCGCATCTGCCGCGTATGCGGCAAACGCGGCAGATGCGGTTACACTTGCGGCGCGGTTGCGGTAATCCCCATAGAAAGTATAGGGGGACTTGCGGCAGGTGCGGCAAATGCGGTTTTGCACTTGCGGTAGGTGCGGCCGCGAAAAAAACCGCGGCTGACTGCGTTTTTTTTTCGCGACCGCACTTGCCGCAAGTGCAAAACCGCACTTGCTGCACCTGCCGCAAGTCCCCTATACTTTCTATGGGGATTACCGCAACCGCGCCGCAAGTGTAACCGCATCTGCCGCGTTCGCCGCATAACCGTTACACTTGCGGCGCGGTTGCGGTAATCCCCATAGAAAGTATAGGGGACTTGCGGCAGGTGCGGCGGCTGAGGTAGCGACTTTCAATGGCCTCGCGGCCATTGCTCGCGCTACACAGCGACTCGCAATGGATCCCCATACAAAGTATAGGGGGACTTGCGGCAGGTGCGGCGGCTGAGGTAGCAACTCGCAATGGCCTCGCGGCCATTGCTCGCGCTACCTCAGCGGTAAATCGCTAAGTTTGTGGCCGAGCCTCTGGTTCTATTTTCGCCCAGCGACTCGCAATGGCCGCTTCGTGGCCATTGCTCGCGCGTGGTGACGTCACATAGTGACAAAGCCACGGCGATTTCGGGGTCCGACACGATTTTGCCTACGGCAATTATAGAGTAGATTGAAATATCTCCAGCACACACTACACATGCTTCAGACACACACAATGAAGATGTCAGACGTGCAGCTGCAAAGAGCACACATCTCCACCCACCTCCTTTCTGCTCTGGACTGTGCCTGTGCATGGCGAGCCGACCACACAACACTACACAGACCCAGAGGAGTGCAGTGCAGCGCAGTGATGGAACTCACAACATGAATATTCATTCCTTGGGAAATGTGCAGCAAGGAACTAAGTGATCACTTACTGTGATTGACAGACGGAATAAATATCTTTTTTTGCAGTTTGCAGAGGATAGGAGGGAAGTAGAACAAAAGAAATACATGAATCAAAAGAGCTTCACCGGTTCAATCAGAAAATAATATAAGTAAGGGCCCTTTCACATCAGCGTTTTTTGAAATTTGCGGCAGATGCGGTGAAAAAACCGCATCTGCCGCAATTACCGCATACCGGCTGCACTTGCGGCGCGGTTGCGGTAAACGCCATGCAAAGTATGGCGTACTTGCGACAGGTGCGGCTGACCGCGTTTTTTTTTCGCGGCCGCACCTGCCGCAAGTGCAAAGCCGCACTTGCCGCACCGCCGCAAGTACACCTATACTTTGCATGGCGTTTACCGCAACCGCGCCGCAAGTGCAGCCGGTATGTGGTAATTGTGGCAGATGCGTTTTTTTCACCACATCTGCCGCAAATTTAAAAAACGCTGTTGTGAAAGGGCCCTTAGGCTGCTTTCACATCAGCGGTTTTCGCTGATCGCGGCAGTTGCGGTGAAAAAAATGCAACTGCCGCGATTACCGCATAACGGCCACACTTGCGGTTCACTTGCGGCAAGCCCCATACTAGGTCTATGGGGCTTGCGGCAGGTGCAGCAAGTGCGGTTTCGGCACTTGCGGCTGGTGCGGACGCGAAAAAAAACGCGGTATGCCGCGGTTTTTTAGCGGCCGCATCTGCCGCAAGTGCCGAAACCGCACTTGCCGCAAGCCCCATAGACATTGTATGGGGCTTGCCGCAAGTGAACCGCAAGTGTGGCCGTTATGCGGTAATCGCGGCAGTTGCATTTTTTTCACCGCAACTGCTGCAATCAGCAAAAACCACTGATGTGAAATGGGCGTAAGGGCCCTTTCACATCAGCGTTTTTTTCAAATCGCGGCAGATGCGGTGAAAAAAAACCGCATCTGCCGCGATTACCGCATACCGGCTGCACTTGCGGCACGGTTGCGCCGCGATTGCGGTAAACGCCATACAATGTATAGGCGGACTTGCGGCAGGTGCGGCAAGTGCGGTTTTGGCACTTGTGGCAGGTGCGGCCGCGAAAAAAAAATGCTGTCAGCTGCGGTTTTTTTCGCGGCCGCACCTGCCGCAAGTGCCAAAACCGCACTTGCCGCACCTGCCGCAAGTCCGCCTATACATTGTATGGACTTTACCGCAACCGTGCCGCAAGTGCAGCCGGTATGCGGTAATCGCGGCAGATGCGGTTTTTTTCACCGCATCTGCCGCGATTTGAAAAAACCGCTGATGTGAAAGGGCCCTAACATATGTATTTTTGACCTGACAGATTCCTTTCAAGTGAATCCTTGATTGACAACAGGTGTGGCAGTAATCAGGCCTAGGTGTGGCTAGGAAAATTGAACTCAGCTTCCCAAAGATGTGATAAACCACAGTAAATTTGTTTCAAAGACGGGGCGCAATCACTTTTTCACCCAAGGTCCTGAAGGTTTGGATTTCCGCTTCCCTCAATAATAAAGTCCTTCGTTTATAAACTGCAAATTTTTGTTTACTTGTATTATTTTGTCTAACATTTCAATTTGTTTGGTGATCTGAAACATTTAAGTGCGACAAAGATGCAAAAGTATAAGAAATTTTGAGGAGGCAAACACTTTTTCGCACCACTGTAACTTGTAAATAAGTGTGGCACTGTGTTTATAGAAGCCATGCCTTATATGTGTGGTATACAGTTTTTACCTGTGCACCTTTGTTTGGAATAATGTAATAATGTCATCCACTATGTCATTTCATAACCCCCTCAACAAAAGATGTTTTTATATTGAAGTCCATCAACTTAAAAGAAACCAAAAGAAAACCCCTTTTGACCTCAATCAGGAGAACAGAGCCCTAAACATGTGGCTTACACCCCCGGGATCTTTTCCAATGTACAGTATGAATATAATTTCATGTACACATCACCAGTGACTTACCTGCTTGATCTTGTTGCGGGAGGTGGTAATACGTTTGGTTATATTTTGGTATGTGCGTATGGCAGTCGTGAGCTCTGTAAAGTGTTCCTCGATCTTCTTATCCAGGTCTTTATCACAGCTCTCGTAAGCTGCCTCCAAGCGGCCTCTCTCAGTCTCTCGGTCTTCAACATCATCACTAGTTGAAAGGGTTCTGAATTAAAAGCATTGGTTGTGTTAGGGTTTGTGACACAAGACATAAGACACTTAAGACACAGATTTATTCATAGGTTTCAAACTCAGTTTAGACCATGTGATGCCCACATACAGGTGTGACCTGATGGGCAAGTAATTTATGCCCTCTTATCACATCGTATTGCCCTCTACTCATCGAAACTACATGCATGCATAGCCAAGCTGAGTTTGCATGTGTATGAAGTGTTGGACACTTATATGGTCACATTTATACTGCAGTTTAAGCATAATCTATCTTTCATAATATTTCAAACCTAAACACAAAAGGTCCTCAATGATCATTTTTTTTTCTCCATTTGCTGGTGAAGTAGGATGTATCCAAAAGTCACAAAACGGCAATCGAGGATGGACAGCACAGTGTCAAATTGATAATAACAGCTGTAATAGTACAGCAAGATAGTAACTTGTTTCTACTGCTAAAAGGACTCTGGGTTTCCTTAATTCTGCCTATTTAAGACCAAAATGTTCTACTTTTGTCTGACCAGAGCACCTTTTTCCACATGCCATGTATGGGACACAGTGAACAGACTTGGACCCTTAGGGTATTGACTGCCAGGCCCAAGTCATGACCCCTCTGAAAAAATGGCCGGAATCGGGGCCTGGTCAGTGAGGGCCCCAGAATAATATTGAAATATTTCCTCCAAACTTTGCAATAAAGGGTAGTGGTCACCTCCTTTCTACTATGGAGGAGGGTTGAAATCAATGCTTCAGAGAACCCCCACCATCTCAGAAGCTGCCTTGCCTCTCAAATTCCAGGCCGTTAGATGTAGGCCTTCCGCATGGGGGTGATAAAACGGGCTTTGAGAGAACAGCTTCCGATCTGTAGGGAGAACCCATGGGTCGGACACTGGCATGGCCCTCAGCCAGGAAAACCAAGGCCTGTTGGGCCAGAAGGGGGCGATCAGAATGACTCTCACCCTTTCCTTCCTGATTTTTCGAAGGACCAAAAGGGATCAGGGATCAGACACATGGGAGGAAAAGCATAAACCAGCTGATAATCCCATGGCACCCACAGAGCATTCACCACTTCTGTAAGGTTCGAGGGGTGCAAAGAAGCAAAGCGCTGCACCTGTCTGTTCCTCCTGGTAGCAAACAGGTCCATTTCCAGAACTCCCCACAAGCGCACTATCTGGCTGAACACTTCCCTGTTCAGAATCCACTACCCCTGTCTGAGAGAGTGATGACTAAGATAGTCTGCCTTGATATTGTCTATTCCTCCGATATGCAGGGCTGAAAGGGAGAGAAAACGCACTACTGCCAGGCGAAAGATATCGGCCGTGGTGGATAACAGAGATGATGACCGGGTCCCCCCTGGTGATTTATGTATGCCACCACTGTGGTGTTGTCAGTCTGAATCCTGACGTGGGCGTTGCCGAGGTAAGGTAAAAACTTGACCGCCCGTAACTCCTTCAGATTGGAAGAGCCCAATTCCTCCTCTAGTGTCCACTGTCCCTGGGCTAGGTGATTCCCCAAGTGGGCCCCCCACCCCGAGGGACTGGCATCAGTCATCACTAGCAAGTCCGGATTAATGACCCAGGACACCCCTTGGGTCAAGTGAAGCGGGTTCATCCACCAGAACAGAGAATTTATTGTAGAAACAGACAGACGAATTTGGCCCTCCAGGCGATCCTGCAGGGATTCTCCTGCCCTTAGAACGTCTTGTTGGAGACTGCGAGAGTGGAACTGAGCCCACTGTACTGCTGGGATACAGGTAGTCAAAGTCCCAATCAGGGACATAGCCTGCCTTAGGGATAGGTCAGGGTTGTCCATAACTCTGCCTACTTTGACCATCAACGATGTCCCTGTCGTCCGGCAAGAAACATTTTTGGACTCTTGAGTCTAAGTGAAGACCCAGAAAGCTGTGTACTATAGTTGGATTTAGTCTTGCCTTCTGGAAGTTTATTATCCCCCCTAATTCCTGTAAGGACGAAATGACGTGATTTAGTCGGGACTTACACTGAGCCTCAGAGTTCCCTGCAATTAAAAAATCATCCAAATAAGGAACAATAAGAGTATTCATTTGTCTCACATGAGCCATCACTTCTGACATCACCTTTGTAAAGACGCGTGGAGCCATAGAGACACCGATCGGCGTGGCGGCAAGCTGTAGATGTCTGATACGACCTTCTAGAGATATCGCCACTATTAGAAATCGTTGGTGATCCTTATGGACAGGGAGATGATAGTATGCGTCCTTTAAGTCTAGTACCGTGATGAAACACCTGGGAAACAGAAGGTGAATTGTAGATTGGATTGACTCCATTTTAAAGGACTGAAATCTGAGGAAGGAGTTTAACTTCCGAAGATTAATGATAGTTCGAAAGGAACCATCCAGCTTCAGAACCAGGAATAAAGGGGGATAAAACCCCCTTCCCTCCTGGATCCCAGGCACTTCCATCAAAACCCATTTACGTAACAAATCTCCAACCTCCAATTCCAGTGCTTTTTGTTGGACAGGGCTGGACAAGGCAGTTTGAAGAAAGGAGTCCCTTGGGATCCTCTCAAAATCTAGCTTCAACCCAGATGGTTAAGGATCCATTGGCTAGCTGAAATTTGGGACCACTGTTGGAAAAAATAAGACAATCTACCATCCACTGGTGGGTCAAAACTAACGATATTTGGGCTTGTTCTTAGAGGCGGAGGGACCTCCGTAGTAAGCACCTCTTGGCTTCTTCTCGACCGGGTCCCACTTGGCGTCTGACTTCTGCCTTAAAAAGTGGGGCTTCCTGAACACTTTCCTATAGTTGGGGGACAGAAGGATTAGAGAAACCCTTTTTTACCTTTCCTGCCCTAGACAAGATATCATCGAGCACAGGGCCAAAGAGGTCCTCACTCTGGCACGGAATAGCTCACAACTTGCTCTGAGCATGTGCATCCCCTTTCCACTCTTAAACACAGTGATCTACGGACCGCATTAGAGAGTCCCGCAGATCTGGCTGCCAGGCGAAGAGAATCAGCAGATGCATCAGCCACATATGCTAACCCATTCCGAATCTGAGGAATTGCTGCCAACAACTTGTCTCTCGGAACCCCTGACCGAATCTGTTATTCCAATTGGTCCAGCCACACCAACTGGGATCGAGCTACACATGTAGAAGCAATGGCCGGTCTAAATGCTCCTATAGCC
Source organism: Allobates femoralis (assembly GCA_033576535.1). Classification (NCBI taxonomy): domain Eukaryota; kingdom Metazoa; phylum Chordata; class Amphibia; order Anura; family Aromobatidae; genus Allobates; species Allobates femoralis. The sequence continues at coordinate 246,689,637 of JARQOC010000004.1, read as the reverse complement.
GAATCCCAGGTTTTTTTCCACGCACACTGCCTATGTTTTCACTTTTCTAACTTCTCATCTGGGTAAGAAAGGAAAGCAAAGGGGAAGAGAGAAAGAGCAGAGAAAAGAAGAGAGCGAGAGAAAAAAGAGAGCGGAGAAACAGAGGAGAGCGAGAGAAAAAGAGAGAGCGAGAAAAAAGAGAGAGCGAGAGAAAAAAGAGAGCGAGAGAAAAAAGAGAGAGCGAGAGAAAAAAGAGAGAGCGAGAGAAAAAAGAGAGAGCGAGAGAAAAAAGAGAGAGCGAGAGAAAAAAAGAGGAGGAAAGAGAGCGAGGAAAAAAGAGAGAGCGAGAAAAAAAGAGCGAGCGAGAAAAAAGAGCGAGAAAAAGAGAGAGAGAGAGAGAAGAGAGAGGAGAAAAAGAGGAGAGAGAAAAAGAGAGGAGAAGAGAGAGAGAGAGAGAGAAGAGAGAGAGAAAAAGAGGAGAGAGAAAAAGAGAGAGAAGAGGAAAAGAGGAGAGAGAAAAAGAGGAGAGAGAAAAAGAGGAGAGAGAAAAAGAGGAGAGAGAAAAAGAGAGAGAGGAAAAAGAGGAGAGAGAAAAAGAGAGAGAGAGAGAGAGAGAAAAAGAGAGGAGAGAGAGAGAGAAAAGAGGAGAGAGAAAAAGAGGAGAGAGAAAAAGAGGAGAGAGAAAAAGAGGAGAGAGAAAAAGAGGAGAGAAAAGGGGAAAAAAGAGGAGAGAGAAAAACTGAATTAGTCCTTACCGGTAATTCCTTTTCTTGGAGCCTTCCACGACAGCATTGGAGGATGTCGTCCACGCCCTATTGGGGGACAGGAACACAGAGAGGTTAAAAGCCCCTCCCCTTCCTCCGCACTCCAGTGTTTACCAAGATCACACTTAGCCATGGATTACCTGATACAAACCGGAATCAAACACCAACAAGGGGGGGAACTGATGCTGTCGTGGAAGGCTCCAAGAAAAGGAATTACCGGTAAGGACTAATTCAGTTTTCTCCATTCGCCTTCCACGACAGCATTGGAGGAATACCACCGATACTCCTCAGGGTGGGACTACTGTCTGTAGGACTTTCCTACCAAAGGACAGATCCCGAATGAAGGACAGATCTAACCTATAGAGGCGAGAAAAAGCGAGGAGAGACTACCACGTAGCCGCTCTGCAAATCAGCTCCGATGAAGCTCCAGCCTGCTCCGTCCAGGGAGTAGCAGCAGCCCGAGTTGAAGGAGCCTTCAACCCCACTGGAGGAGCAAGGACCGGAGCGACGTAGACCTCACAGATCACCTTCGTGATCCAGGAAGTGAGGGTAGCCTGGGAAGTCTTCTTCCCTGTATTATTCCCAAAAGCCGAACAAACAGGTTCTGATCTAACCTGCAGGAAGCAGACTCTCGGAGATAGAGGAGGACAGTTCGACGTACATCCAAGGAGTGAAACACGGCCTCAGCCGCATTAGCAGGAGATTGACAAATTGAAGGCAGATCCACATCCTGGGACCGATGGAAAGCCGACAACTTTCAGAAAAAAAGATGAATGCAACCGAAGCGTAATGCGAACAACGGACACCACGAGGCACGGAGCCCGGACAGAGAGTGCGGACACCACGAGGCACGGAGCCCGGACAGAGAGTGCCTGCAGTTCTCCAACTCTGGAGCAGAAGTGATGGCCACCAAAAACGCCACCTTGTGAGAGAGAGACGTAAGGGATGCAGCAGACAAGGGTGCAAAGGGACTTTGAGCAAGCCCTTGGAGAACAAGCATCAAATCCCAGGGAGGGACAGAAGGCCAAATCCGGGACGCCACCCCCAAGCATAAGAAAAAACTGCTTGAGCCATGGATGGGAAGCAAGATCCTGGGCAAAAACCGCCCCAAGTGCCGACCTCTGGACATAAAGAGTGCTCGGCCGAAGCCCCAAATCCAAGCTACGCTGCAAAAATCCAAGAGTTGGGCCACATTAGGATGATGCATGGTCGGGATGGAAGGAGCACATCAGGACAGGAACCGATTCCAGCCCTCCCGTAAATAGCGTTTGTCACAGGCTTCCTGCTCTGCTGAAGCGTGCGGATCACTGCCTGGGAGAGACCCTTGGTCCTCAGGATCCCGGCCGCAACAGCCAGGCCGCCCGAATGAGCCACTGAGGGCCCGGGTGAAACAGAGGACCCTGGGACAGCAGGTTAAGACTGGGCTAAGATAATCGGTCCCTCCAGGCCCAGGTCTCGGATGGCGTCGTACCACGCCAGTTTGGGCCCCAGGGGAGCCACCAGGATAGTGTCACCCCCTCCGCCCGAATCCGTTGCAACGTCTTGGGAAGTGGCGGGATTGGAGGAAATGCATACACCAACCGGAAGTCCCAGGGATGGGCAAAAGCGTCCAGCCCCCGAGGATGGTCCAACCGCGTCAGGGAGAAAAAGGTTGGCACCTTTGTATTCGAGCCCGAAGCGAACAGGTCGATCGAAAGGACACCCCACCTGTCCGTAAGAGAGCGAAATACTTCCGGATGGAAGTACCATTCTCCTGGGTGGACCTCCGTGCGGCTCAAGAAATCTGCCTGTACATTGGCCATTCCCTTCAGATGTACTGCCGAGGAGGAGAGAAGATGGCATACTGCCCACAAAAAGAACAGTCTTGCCAGCCCCTGCAAGTGTAAGCCACGAGTACCACATTGGTACCGCAAGAAAGCAACCATAGTCACATTGTCTGACAGGACCTTGACATGATGACCCCGGAGAACGTGAGCTGCAGCAAGAAGCGCTTCCTCCACTGCCAGAAGTTTGAAGACTGGCGACTGACCGAGTGACTCCAAATCCCCTGGAACGGCGTGCGAACTACCATCGTGCCCCAATCGGAACCGCTGGCATCAGTGGGAACGGAGGTCACAGGAAGGTGTCTGGGATTCATCCCCAGGAAAGCGAGGTTACCACCCGCCCCGGGGTCCGGACCCGCGAGATTAAGGAATCCTGACGTCTGTCCCAGGAACTCAGTATGTGTTCCTGGAGCAGTCGGGAAGGAGCCTGAGCCCATGTTACTGACTGAATGCAGGCCATCATGGCCCCTAACAGGGACATTGCTTCCCACAAGGAGGGCGACCTCCCTGCCCGGAAGCAGGTCAGATTCACGCGGCGCAAAAGCTGATATGCCGCAGGAAGGAACGAGGTCTGTCTGGAGGAGGCCAGCAAGACTCCCAAAAATTGACGTCGGGTTGCAAGCACCCGTTCCGATTCCTGAAGATTGGGTACCCATCCCAGGGACTGAAGAATCTCCAATGTGTTGGAGTCCTTTGTGCGCAGAAGCACTGCCGAAGGAGCCACCACCAACATGTCGTCTAAATAGGGAAGCACACATATCCCCTGGGTCTGGATGAATGTGATTGCTTCCCCCATGAGTTTGGTACCCTCTGGGGCCGACGAAATCCCAAAGGGCAGCCCATTAAGCCGTGAATGGACCGTTCCGCATGCCCCGGAGATCGTGAATCGCAGAAAGCGCTTGTGGGACGGGTGAATGGGGACATGAGAATACGCGTTCTGGAGGTCCACAACAACCTGGAGTAGCGCCCCTGTCCCTCCTCTCCAGGAGGAACCGGGGACCCCACACCCGAATCCAACAGGTGTCGCAGACCCAACAAGAAAAACCGTGCGAGAGTCCCCCTGAGGAAGGGAGAGGACTCGAAGACACGGAGGGGCTGGCTCTCGAATTCCAAGCGTAGACCCTCCCAAATGGTCGAGAGGATCCAAGGGCACAAGGAGATTGCTTGCCACTGTGGCAGAAACCGCAGGAGCCGCCCCGCAATGGGGAAGGCGACCTTGTTTAGGGGCGGCTGGCAATGCCGCTGCTGGGGGAGCAAGATATTACGGGTCTTGTTCCCGTACTGGAATGTCCAGCGACCAGACTTAACCTTCCCTTTAGACTGGGAGGGTTGGCTGCGCTCAGGCCAAAAGGACTGCCTTCGAAAGGGCTCCTGTTCCGGGAGACACCTTTTCCGGTCTGACACCTTTTCCAGGATGTCATCCAATGTCCTTTGCAAGGGGAGGCCACACAGCTGGAGCTTAGACGTGACCTCCCCATTCCACCTTGTAAGCCACACTGCCCTGCGAGATGTGTTAGCCAACACTGCGCACCTGGCGCCAACGCGGAACGACTCAGCAGAGGCATCGGCCAGGAAGCCCGCAGCACGTCTCAGAAGTGGAATGGAGTCCAAAGCTCCTCCCTGGGAGTACCCTGCAGGATGAATACTCCCAGCTGGGTGAGCCACTTAAAGAGAGACCTGCTCACATGTAGAGGAAATGTACACCGTTAAAGACATAGCTGCCGCCTCCCAGGATTTTTTGAGGACACTCCATTTTACGAACGAGGGGGTCCTTCAACCGGGAGGAATCTTCAAAAGCCAACGCGGTCTTATAGGCTAAGCTTCCCAAATGGAATACTGCCATAGACCTTCATGTTAGAAGTCCCATTGACTTTATAGAGACTTCCATAGAGATTCCCATTGGGTCTCTCATGAGGTCTCCCATCCAGCCCGTGACTGAGGCTCCTGCTGCTTAGCTTCAACAGGGTGTCAAGGGCATGCACAATGGGTTTACAATAGCAGCTGATTGCTACCCTGGCCACCTGGATGTCCACCTTCGGGACCTCCCAGACAAAGTCATCACCCTCCAATCCACTCGGATGGGGTGAGCCGCTTAGCCGTCAGGCCTCTGAACATTTAGTCCTGCACAGAAGAAGGGGATTCTACCACCTCTACTCCCATGGTACAATGGACAGTGTACACCAATGCACCCATGGACTCCGTGGAAAAATAGTAGTGTCCAGATTCTCGTGTCCGGACAGAGGCAACAGCGGCAATATCCTCGCCGTCCTCTAACGCTGAGCTCTGGCCAGCCTCCATGAGATCCACAGAGTCACAATCCTGGAGCTTCCTCTCTTACGGAGGGGAAGGCCCGGACGCTGCAGCAAACCCCCGCAGTGCCGAGATAGAAGCCTGCACCTCTTCCCTAACGGATTGGAGCTCCTCAAGCAAGGATGGGGAGTCCATCCTGACAACCCTGTCAGTCATGGCCGACACCTTGTTGTAGGAAGAGGGAAATTTTGTGCCGCAGCAACATTATTGCTCCCTTTCACAGACGGCCCTTGTCTCCCTATAGACAAAAAGGGAAGAGAAGGGGGTCCCAGTGTGAGTGCAGGGTTTAAATATCTCTACCCCTTGTGACCACCCCCAGAAACACTTACATGAGCTGGGGGAACGCTGGGCTCTGCAGAAGCAGAGGTGGAAGCCTATCACCCTCCATGTGTCAGGGATCAGCCTTACCTGGGTGTAGCTTCCGGCGGGTACTTATCCAGAAGTACCGTGCCCCCAACGAGGAACACCTGTTCCCTCCCTCCTCCTGGTCACCGGCCGCGGGCAGTAGCGCGCGAAAGTCCTGCTGGGTTCCCTGGAGCCGCGCCCAGCCTGCCACAGCCCTTACAGGAGCCGCCGCCCGAAACCGGAAGTGCCATCCCGGAACCGGAAGTGTCACCCCCGAAACCGGAAGTGCCTCCGCGGCACCTCTGATGCATGCCCCAGGGACCGCAGCTGGAGGAGGGAGACGCCGGAGAGCTGAAGAGGCCTCCGGCGTTGCAATACACGGCCTGCTTTGCCCCGTAGGACGCAGGAAGGCCGGATGGTCCCACCACGGGAGCCCCGAGAAGGAGGAGGAGGCCGCCCCCGACGTCCATCCCTGGCCCGGCTGTAAGTACACCCCAATGCTGCCTCTGCCGGCCTGACAGCACTGGAACCTCTCCATGCCCCAAGGGGGACAGGAAGACACTGGAGTGCGGAGGAAGGGGAGGGGCTTTTAACCTCTCTGTGTTCCTGTCCCCCAATAGGGCGTGGACGACATCCTCCAATGCTGTCGTGGAAGGCGAATGGAGAAAAAGAGGAGAGAGAAAAAGAGGAGAGAGAGCGCGCGCGCGCGCGCCGAGCGCGAGCGAGAGAGAGAGAGCGCGCGGGAGAGAGAGGAGAGAGAGAGAGAGAGAGAGAGAGAGAGAGAGAGAGAGAGAGACGCGCGAGAGAGAGCGCGAGAGAGAGAGAGAGAGAGAGAGAGAGAGAGAGAGAGAGAGAGAGAGAGAGAGAGAGAGAGAGAGAGAGAGAGAGAGAGAGAGAGGAGAGAGCGCGAGAGAGAGAGAGCGCGGGAGAGAGAGAGCGCGAGAGGGAGAGAGCGCGAGAGGGAGAGAGCGCGAGAGGAGAGAGCGCGAGAGGGAGAGAGCGTGAGAGGGAGAGAGCGCGAGAGGGAGAGAGCGCGAGAGGGAGAGAGCGCGAGAGGGAGAGAGCGCCGAGGAGAGAGAGCGCGCGAGAGGAGAGGCGCGCGCGAGAGAGAGAGCGCGCGAGAGAGAGAGCGCGCGAGAGAGAGCGCGAGAGAGAGAGAGAGCGCGAGAGAGAGAGAGAGCGGCGCGAGAGAGAGAGAGAGCGCGAGAGAGAGAGAGCGCGAGAGAGAGAGAAGAGCGCGAGAGAGAGAGAGGAGAGCGAGAGAGAGAGCGCGGAGAGAGAGCGCGAGAGAGAGCGCGAGAGGAGAGAGCGCGAGAGGAGAGAGAGAGAGCGCGAGGAGAGGAGAGAGAGGAGGGAGAGAGAGAGAGAGAGCGCGAGGAGAGAGAGAGAGCGCGAGAGAGAGAGAGAGCGCGAGAGAGAGAGAGAGCGCGAGAGAGAGAGAGAGAGCGCGAGAGGAGAGAGAGAGAGAGCGCGAGGAGAGAGAGAGAGAGCGCGGAGAGAGAGAGGCGAGAGAGAGAGGAGAGAGCGCGAGAGAGAGAGAGAGAGCGCGAGAGAGAGAGAGAGAGAGAGCGAGCGGGAGGAGAGGAGAGAGAGAGAGAGCGCGAGAGAGAGAGAGAGGAGCGCGAGAGAGAGAGAGAGCGCGAGAGAGAGAGAGAGCGCGGAGAGAGACGAGAGAGAGAGAGCGCGAGAGAGAGAGAGAGAGCGCGAGAGAGAGAGAGAGCGGAGAGAGAGAGAGAGAGCGCGAGAGAGAGAGAGAGCGCGAGAGAGAGAGAGCGAGAGAGAGAGAGAGAGCGCGAGAGAGAGAGAGAGCGCGAGAGAGAGAGAGAGCGCGAGAGAGAGAGGAGAGCGCGAGAGAGAGAGCGCGAGAGAGAGAGAGCGCGAGAGAGAGAGAGAGAGAGAGGCGCGCGAGAGAGAGCGAGAGAGAGAGCGCGGAGAGAGAGGCGCGAGAGAGAGAGCGCGAGAGAGAGAGCGCGAGCGAGAGAGGGAGCGCGGAGCGAGAGAGCGCGAGGGAGAGAGAGAGAGCGAGGGAGAGAGAGAGAGCGAGGGAGAGAGAGAGAGCGAGGGAGAGAGAGCGAGGGAGAGAGAGAGAGAGCGAGGGAGAGAGAGAGAGCGAGGGAGAGAGAGAGAGCGAGGGAGAGAGAGCGAGCGAGGGAGAGAGAGCGAGCGAGGGAGAGAGAGCGAGCGAGGGAGAGAGAGCGAGCGAGGGAGAGAGAGCGAGGGAGAGAGAGCGAGGGAGAGAGAGCGAGGGAGAGAGAGCGAGGGAGAGAGAGCGAGGGAGAGAGATGCCCCTCCGCATCAATGGGTGAAGACATGTTGGGCACATCACCGTGCCCTAAGATCTGCTTCTTAAATCACTTTTCCCGGACGACGATGAGTCCTCCCTGTTCCTCGAAAGTGACACGGACTTCCGATTCAAAGAGCGCTTCCGCCAGCCGGCACGCATGCGCACAGAATACCCGGAAGCTGGCAGCATGAGACGCAGGGCAACCCATCTTCGCGTCCAGACCGCCCTATGCCTCCGGATGTGCACAGGGGAAGGCCCCAAGCTATGGCCGCACCTGGTCCCTGGGTCCTGCCATCCACACAGCGGAGGAGGGAGACTGAGCTGCCAGGTTTCCCCCGACGCTGCCCCTGAACATCCGGATTCCACAGTCCCCTCAGGCACCGCATGGAAGCTGCAGGACACAAGTACATCTACTGCATCTGAAGTTTCCCTCAAGGACAGGAAACCAACTGAGGAGGCGAGGGGGACCGCCCCTTTTTATCTGTAGGTTTCCTGACCTTGTGGGCATATCCCCTCTCTCTGTGGGTGCTGTCATGGCGACAGGAAAACACTATATGTCGTAGAAAAACTAACGAAAGTCCAGACCTAAATCACATGGAGAATCTGTGGCAAGACTTGAAAATTGCTGCTCACAGACATCTCCATCCAATCTCACTCAGCTGGAGCTATTGTGTAAAGGAGAATGGGCAAATGTTTCAGCTTCTAGATGTGTAAATATGATAGAGACGTTCACCAAAGGCTTGCAGTGGTCATTGAAGCAAAAGGTAGTCATTAAAATTATTGACTCAGGGGGAATGAATACAAATGCACATCACAAATTTCAGATTTATATAATATATAGAAAACCATGTATTCTTTCCTTTACACTTAAATACTTGCTACTTTATGTTTGTATATCACACAAAATCTCAATAAAATACATTTAAGTTTGTGGACAATGTGGAAAAAGTGTGAAAGTTCTCGCAGTACTTTTTCAAGTCACTTTGTCATAATTTATGGTACATTTTATGTTTATGAAGTTTAAATTAACCAATGACTATTTTTTTTTTAAGTGAGGAAAAAACCAGAACAAGCAAAAATGAATGCCAGGGAGTATACACGAATCTTGTAAGCCTGCAAGGGCAGGGTCCTCTCCCTCCTCCGTACCAGTCTGCCATTGTTAATTTGTTTACTGTAAACGATATCTATAATTTTGTATGTAACCCCTCTCATGCACAGCACCATGGAATTAATGGTGCTATATAAATAAATAATAATCTTGAAAAATTAGGCAACCGTGGCTTCAAAAGTCTAAAAACTTAGAAGTCAGATGATATTTTTTGGTCACCAAATTAAAAATTAACTTTATTACATGTAGTCTGTAAAAAACAATTTGAATGGATTTCAGATTGATCGGGTGAAGCTCTTACACTACACTGTGGACTGATTGGGTGAAGCTCTTACACTACACTGCGGACTGATCGGGGGCAGCACTAACACTGCGGACTGATCGGGGGCAGCACTAACACTGCGGACTGATCGGGGCAGCACTAACACTGCGGACTGATCGGGGGCAGCACTAACACTGCGGACTGATCGGGGGCAGCACTAACACTGCGGACTGATCGGGGGCAGCACTAACACTGCGGACTGATCGGGGGCAGCACTAACACTGCGGACTGATTGGGGGCAGCACTAACACTGCGGACTGATTGGGGCAGCACTAACACTGTGGACTGATTGGGGGCGCACTAACACTGTGGACTGATTGGGGGCAGCACTTACACTACACTGTGGACTAATAGGGGGTAACACGTACACTACACTGTGGACTCATCAGGGAGGGTAGCACTCACACTACTGTGTGGTGCCCGGGGGTAGCACTCACACTACTGTAAACTTATCAGCAGGTTGTGTGTTAACATACATCTGATAATTTCTTATTTCAGTCCATTTAATATAACACAAACTGAATTTATAATGAGCACAGAAAACACATTGTAAATGATCCTTCTGCTTCCTGCGTCTCGTGAGCTCTCAGCATCCTGCCCAGTCATCCAATTTCCTGTGGAGTCAAACTCTTTTCTGCAGTCATTTTTATAGCTCAGACACAGAAGCATCTATAACACGCCATTATTAATAATGGGAATAATATGCATATCCCCTACAATTAACCAGATGACCATCATACAACCTGTGTATGGCAATCTTTTTCAGAGGTTTTCTCCTCTGGAAGAAATGCAGTAATGGTGATAGGCCTAGTGCTGTCTGTATTGGTCTCTGACAGCACACTGACCCATAGAGCTTCAATGAAGGGTTAGTCTGAGGCTGTGCATTTATCCTAATTTATCTAATTTATTCCTACAGTTGTGGCCAAAAGTATTGACACCCCTGCAATTCTGTCAGCTAATACTCAGTTTCTTCCTGAAAATGATTGCAATTACAAATTCTTTGGTATTATTATTTTCATTAAATTTGTCTGCAGAGAATTGTCCTAAAACCAAATTGGATATACAATCATATGAAAAGGTTTGGGCACCCCTCTTAATCTTACTCATTTGTTTTGGTTTAAAATTGGGTTTTTGCACCAGCTATTTCAGTGTGATATATGTAATAACCGATGGACATAGTAATATTTCTGGATTGAAATGAGGTGCAAAAGTATGGGCTCCCTTCTGATTTTCATGATTTGAATACTCCTAACTACTTTTTACTGACTTAATGAAGCACTAAATTGGTTTGGTAACCTCACTTAGCTTTGTACTTCATAGTCCGATGTATCCAATCATGAGAAAAGCTATTTCAGGTGTCCACTTGCAAGTTGTTCTCCTATTTGCATCTTCTCTGAGTAGAGGCATCAAGGGCTCCTCAAAAGGTCTTAAAAAGATTGTTCAACATAGTTGTTCAGGGGAAGGTTACAAAACGTTGTCTCAGAGATTTAACCTGTCAGTTTCCACTGTGAGGAACATAGTAAGGAAATGGAAGACCACAGGGACAGTTCTTGTAAAGGCCAGAAGTGGCAGGCCAACAAAAATATCAGAAAGGCAGAGAAGAAGAATGGTGAGAACAGTCAAGAACAATCCACAGACGACCTCCAAAGACCTGCAGCATCATCTTGCTGAAGATGGTGTCACTGTGCATCGGTCAACAATACAGCGCACACTGCACAAGGAGAAGCTGTATGGGAGAGTGATGCGAAAGAAGCAGTTTCTGCATGCACGCCACAAACAGAGTCGCCTGAGGTATACAAAAGAACATTTGGACAAGCCAGTTTAATTTTGGAAAAAGGTCCTGTGGACTGATGAAACAAAGATTGAGTTGTTTGGTCATACAACAAGGCGTTATGCATTACGCCACAAACACACAGCATTCCAAGAAAAACACTTGCTACCCACTGTCAAATTTGGGGGAGGGTCGATCATGCTTTGGGGCTGTGTGGCCAATGACGGCACTGGGAATCTTGTTAAAGTTGAGGGTCTCATGGATTCCACTCAGTATCAGCAGATTCTTGAGAATAATGTTCAAGAATCAGTGTCAAAGTTAAAGTAATGCCGGGGATGGATCTTTCAGCAAGACAATGATCCAAAACACCGCTCCAAATCTACTCAGGCATTCATGCAGAGGACCAATTACAATGTTCTGGAATGGCCATCCCAGTCCCCAGGCCTGAATATCATTGAACATCTGTGGGATGTTTTGAAGCGGGCTGCCCATGCTCGGCGACCATCAAACTTAGCTGAACTGGAATTGTTTTGTAAAGAGGAATGGTCAAAAATATCTTCATCCAGGATCCAGGAACTCATTAACAGCTACAGGAAGCGACTAGAGGCTGTTATTTTTGCAAAAGGTGGATCTACTAAATATTAATGTCACTTTTCTGTTGAGGTGCCCATACTTTTGCACATGTCAAATTTTGAAATAATACATATTTCACATTTTCAGTTAGTACAATAAACCTCATTTCAATCCTGAAATATTACTGTGTCCATCAGTTATTACATATATCACACTGAAATAGCTGTTGCAAAAACCCAATTTTAAACAAAAAAAAATGAGTAAGATTAAGAGGGGTGCCCAAACTCTGTACAGTTGAAACGCGTAGTGGAGCTGTGAGGGGAGCTAAGAAATTAATAAAAGGTTTGCCATTTATGAAAACATCTTATATGTTTGCTTGATCCTTAGAGCGCTCCTAATCAGACCGCCATTACTATTTATTTGTATGAAAACTACTCCCTTTGAGAGGGTCTGGCGGCTGGAGCAGCTCAGGAACAGCACAAACGATCTGCCTTGAGGACCTGGCGTTTACCTGGTAACGCACAACAAAGAGCGGTGACACTATTTCGGTTTCGCTGTCACGTGACCGGATAGGTCCTGATCCGAGGACCAGGAGAGAGGAAAGCGGAAAGGTAGCACACTCACCGCCGGCGGAGGCTGGTAAACCGGGTTGTGCAGGAATTGCACAACCCGATAAGGTGAGTGGCCACCTACCAACGCCACTTAGATGTTTTTAATAAGGGGATCCTACACAATTGCGCCCCTTTTCCTTTTTGTTTTGCTTTTTAAGTCATTGACTCTTAACAGTGTTATGTTACAATTTGTACTTAAGAGTTCCAGATGAATTTTGTTTTCTTAAAGGGAACCTGTCAGGTGGTTTATGCCTCCCCAGCTATCACTGTCTGTACCTGCAGCTTCATAATACTATTCTAATCATCCCTGTCTGAGCTCAGAGTGTAATGGTAACCCCTTCCCGACCCATGGTGTTTGATGTGAGCTCCGGTGCGGAGCTCACATCATTAGCCAAACATCTCGGCTGATCTCATCATCCTGGATCCGATCGGTGCTGTTAACCCTTTGCATCCCACTGTCAATCACTGACAGTAACATTGTAATTGTTCCTCTGCATGAATGCCTGAGTAGATTTGGAGCGGTGTTTTGCATCATTGTCTTGCTGAAAGATCCATCCCTGGCGTAACTTCAACTTTGACACTGATTCTTTTTTTTTCAAACCATTTGATTTTTATTGATAAAGAAGGTAAAAATGAATACCAAATACAAACAATATAGGTGAAAACAGCACCATCAAGGTCCAAGAAAAAAGGGCCATGAGGGGTACAACATAATAGGGAGGGGGGTGGATGCAAGGGAGTGACACTGATTCTTGAACATTATTCTCAAGAATCTGCTGATAGGGCCATTCCATGTCAAGTGAACCAATGATTATTACCTCTATATTTTTAATTCTTTTCAGATTTTGTTATTTGATAATAGCATGTCAGACAATGCAAAATGTGAAGAGAAAAATTTTAAAAAAAAATTATTTTTTTTTAATGATTTTCAAAGTTCGAAAAAAGTGCGACTTTCGGTGTTGCCTGCCTTTACATTTCTCATCATAACTCAGGCTAGAAATAAGATAGAGAGACAAAATAAACTCCATTCTACCCAGAGCTGTACTGGCTTTCACCAGATATGTCACAAGAGGATCTTTGTAAATATTTTACCCATGCAATCGCAAACGCAAAATTTTAAAATGCATTTACGAAAAATTGGCATAATTTAAATATTTCAAAAACTGCTTATGTGTCTGCTGTGCTCTTAGCCACATCTGTACCAAATTTCAAGTTGGGATCGCGATGGGATCATATTTTACTATTAATAGCATCAATGGGTCATTCCATATCAAGTGATCTAAATATGAATATTTTTTTTTACCTGACGTCTTTAGTTTTTTTTTATTTTTTTCTATTTGAAGTACTACTTTACTTAATTACAAATTAAAAGTTTTGAATTTTTTTCTTAATCAGTTAATTTTTTACAGATATTTAAAGTTTAAAAAAAAAAGTGTGAATTTTGGCCTGGTATGAATTTACATTTTTTTTTATCTCGGGCTAGAAATAAGATAATGAAGCGGGAGAGGCATCATTTTACTCAGAACGGTAAGGCTGTGTTCACACTGGCGTTTTTGGGCTGTTTTTGCTCAACAGTTTTTGTAGCCAAAACCAGCAGTGGGTGATTAAATCCAGAAGTGGTGACGTGTTTCTATTAGACTTTTCCTCTGATTGCTCTACTCCTGGTTTTGGCTACAAAAACTGATGAGCAAAAACAGCCCAAAAACGCCCAGTGTGAACACAGCCTAACAGCTTTCATTTGATATGTCACAAGACTATATTTTTTTATATTTTGTTTGGGAAAAATCAAATTCAAAATTTTGATGTGCAATTGTGAAATAAATGTTAGTTTGAAAATTGTGAAAAAATGCCTGTGTGTTACTTGTGCTCTTGGTTATATTTGTGCAGAGATTCAACTTGGGACCTGTCAAATTTATATATTTTTTATTTGGCCATACCAGGCCAAAATTCACACTTTTTTTTAAAACTTTAAATATCTGTAAAAAATCAACTGATTAAGAAAAAAATTCAAAACTTTTAATTTGTAATTAACTAAAGTAGTACTTTAAATAGAAAAAAATTTAAAAAAAACTAAAGACGTCAGGTAAAAAAAAATATTCATATTTAGATCACTTGATATGGAATGACCCATTGACGCTATTAATAGTAAAATATTTTAAAATATGATCCCATCGCGATCCCAAATTGAAATTTGGTACAGATGTGGCTAAGAGCACAGCAGACATATGGGCAGTTTTTGAAATATTTAAATTTTGCGTTTGCGATCGCATGGGTAAAATATTAACAAAGATACTATTGTGACATATCTGGTGAAAGCCTGTACAATTATGAGTAGAACGGTGTTTATTTTGTCTCTCTATCTTATTTCTAGCCCGAGATATGATAGAAAAAGTAAAGTCATACCAGGCCAAAATTCGCACTTTTTTAAAACTTTAAAAATCTGTAAAAAATTAACTGATGAAGAAAAAAATTCAAAACTTTTTTTTGTAATTAACTAAAGTTGTACTTCATATAGAAAATGTTTTTAAAAAAATATAAAGACGTCAGGGAAAAAAAAAATATTCACTTTTGGATCACTTGACATGGAATGACCCGATACTCAGTGGAATCCATGCGACCCTCAACTTTAACAAGATTCCCGATGCCATCATTGGCCACACAGCCCCAAAGCATGATAGACCCTCCCCCAAATTGTGGCGCCATGCATAACGCCTTGTTGTATGACCAAACAACTCAATCTTTGTTTCATCTGTCCACAGGACCTTCTTCCAAAGTGAAACTGGCTTGTCTAAATGTGCTTTTGCATACCTCAGACGACTCTGTTTGTGGTGTGCATGCAGAAACGGCTTCTTTCGCATCACTCTCCCATACAGCTTCTCCTTGTGCAGTGTGCGCTGTATTGTTGAGCGATGCACACCATCTGCAGCAAGATGATGCTGCAGGTCTTTGGAGGTGGTCTGGGATTGTTCTTGACTGTTCTCACCATTCTTCTTCTCTGCCTTTCTGATATTTTTGTTGGCCTGCCACTTCTGGCAGTTACAAGAACTGTCCCTGTGGTCTTCCATTTCCTTACTATGTTCCTCACAGTGGAAACTGACAGGTTAAATCTCTGAGACAACTTTTTGTAACCTTCCCTGAACAACTATGTTGAAAAAATGTTTTTTTTTTTTTAAGACCATTTGAGAGCTGTTTTGAGGAGCCCATGATGCCACTCCTCAGAGAAGATGCAACTAGGAGAACAACTTGCAAGTGGACACCTGAAATAGCTTTTCTTATGATTGGATACACCGGGCTATGAAGTACAAAGCTCAATGAGGTTACCAAACCAATTTAGTGCTTCAGTAAGTCAGTAAAAAGTAGTTAGGAGTATTCAAATCATGAAAATCAGAAGGGTGCCCATACTTTTGCACCTGTCAAATTTAGAAATAATGCATACTTCACATTTTTGGTTAGTGCAATAAACCTCATTTCAATCCTGAAATATTACTGTGTCCATCAGTTATTACATATATCACACTGAAATAGCTGGTGCAAAAAACAAATTTTAAACCAAAACAAATGAGTAAGAGTAAGAGGGGTGCCCAAACGTTTTCATATGACTGTATAAACAGTCTTCATCAGGTGGTGTAAGGCAGTATACTGGACATTGGCATTATATAGATAGGAGTTAGGGCCACTTTACACACACCAACTTATCTGTCCAACTTCTGAGCAACTTACTGGTTGCAGTGAAATCATGGACATATTGTTCCATTTGTACACAGCCACAAAATGGAGCAATGTGTCCATGATTTCACTGCAACCAGTAAGTTGGTCAGATGTTGGACAGATAAGTTGGTGTGTGTAAAGTGGCCATTACTCATGATTGGTCTTTTGTTAAACAATGCTTTGCTTCCAATTGGCTGGTTCACAATTATTCAATTAACCCTTCCTTTATCCAACAAAGAACAATCTCCTGTTCACCTCCACCTGCAGAGCCGCACATCAGACAAGGCTGCTCTGTGCTTAAGAATTAAAAAAAAAAAAAAAAATTAAAAATTAAAAATAATTTCTACAATTCATGCAGTGTGCACTGGAGTGGCCCCTGCACGCAGCGCAGCCAGCTGGGCGCTGGAGCGGCCCCCGCACACAGCACAGCTGGGCACAGGAGCGGCCCCCGCACACAGCACAGCTGGGCACAGGAGCGGCCCCCGCACACAGCACAGCTGGGCACAGGAGCGGCCCCCGCACACAGCACAGCTGGGCACAGGAGCGGCCCCCGCACACAGCACAGCTGGGCACAGGAGCGGCCCCCGCACGCAGCACAGCTGGGCACAGGGGCGGCCCCCGCACGCAGCACAGCTGGGCACAGGAGCTGCCCCCGCACGCAGCACAGCTGGGCACTGGAGGCGGCCCCCGCACGCAGCACAGCTGGGCACTGGAGCGGCCCCCGCACGCAGCACAGCTGGGCACTGGAGCGGCCCCCGCACGCAGCACAGCTGGGCACTGGAGCGGCCCCCGTACGCAGCACAGCTGGGCACTGGAGCGGCCCCCGCACGCAGCACAGCTGGGCACTGGAGCGGCCCCCGCACGCAGCACAGCTGAGCACTGGAGCGGCCCCCGCACGCAGCACAGCTGAGCACTGGAGCGGCCCCCGCACGCAGCACAGCTGGGCACTGGAGCGGCCCCCGCACGCAGCACAGCTGGGCACTGGAGCGGCCCCCGCACGCAGCACAGCTGGGCACTGGAGCGGCCCCCGCACGCAGCACAGCTGGGCACTGGAGCGGCCCCCGCACGCAGCACAGCTGGGCACTGGAGCGGCCCCCGCACGCAGCACAGCTGGGCACTGGAGCGGCCCCCGCACGCAGCACAGCTGGGCACTGGAGCGGCCCCCGGACGCAGCACAGCTGGGCACTGGAGCGGCCCCCGGACGCAGCACAGCTGGGCACAGGAGTGGCCCCCGTACACAGCACAGCTGGGCACTGGAGTAGCCCCGCACACAGCACAGCTGGGCACAGGAGTGGCCCCCGTACACAGCACAGCTGGGCACTGGAGCGGCCCCCGTACACAGCACAGCTGGGCACTGGAGCGGCCCCCGTACACAGCACAGCTGGGCACTGGAGCGGCCCCCGCACACAGCACAGCTGGGCACTGGAGCGGCCCCCGCACACAGCACAGCTGGGCACTGGAGCGGCCCCCGTACACAGCACAGCTGGGCACTGGAGCTGCCCCCGTACGCAGCACAGCTGGGCACTGGAGCTGCCCCCGCACGCAGCACAGCTGGGCACTGGAGCGGCCCCCGCACGCAGCACAGCTGGGCACTGGAGCGGCCCCCGCACGCAGCACAGCTGGGCACTGGAGCGGCCCCCGCACGCAGCACAGCCGGGCACAGGAGCGGCCCCCGCACGCAGCACAGCCGGGCACAGGAGCGGCCCCCGCACGCAGCACAGCTGGGCACTGGAGCGGCCCCCGCACGCAGCACAGCTGGGCACTGGAGCGGCCCCCGCACGCAGCACAGCTGGGCACTGGAGCGGCCCCCGCACGCAGCACAGCTGGGCACTGGAGCGGCCCCAGCACGCAGCACAGCTGGGCACTGGAGCGGCCCCAGCACGCAGCACAGCTGGGCACTGGAGCGGCCCCCGCACGCAGCACAGCTGGGCACTGGAGCGGCCCCCGCACGCAGCACAGCTGGGCACTGGAGCGGCCCCCGCACACAGCACAGCTGGGCACTGGAGCGGCCCCAGCACAAAGCACAGCTGGGCACAGGAGCGGCCCCCGCACGCAGCACAGCTGGGCACAGGAGCTGCCCCCGCACGCAGCACAGCTGGGCACTGGAGCGGCCCCCGCACGCAGCACAGCTGGGCACTGGAGCGGCCCCCGCACGCAGCACAGCTGGGCACTGGAGCGGCCCCCGCACGCAGCACAGCTGGGCACTGGAGCGGCCCCCGCACGCAGCACAGCTGGGCACTGGAGCGGCCCCCGCACGCAGCACAGCTGGGCACTGGAGCGGCCCCCGCACGCAGCACAGCTGGGCACTGGAGCGGCCCCCGCACGCAGCACAGCTGGGCACTGGAGCGGCCCCCGGACGCAGCACAGCTGGGCACTGGAGCGGCCCCCGGACGCAGCACAGCTGGGCACTGGAGCGGCCCCCGTACACAGCACAGCTGGGCACTGGAGCGGCCCCCGCACACAGCACAGCTGGGCACTGGAGTGGCCCCAGCACAAAGCACAGCTGGGCACAGGAGCGGCCCCCGCACACAGCACAGCTGGGCACTGGAGTGGCCCCAGCACAAAGCACAGCTGGGCACTGGAGCGGCCCCTGCACACAGCACAGCTGGGCACTGGAGTGGCCCCCGCACACAGCACAGCTGGGCACAGGAGTGGCCCCCGCACGCAGCACAGCTGGGCACTGGAGCGGCCCCCGCACGCAGCACAGCTGGGCACTGGAGCGGCCCCCGCACACAGCACAGCTGGGCACAGGAGTGGCCCCCGCACACAGCACAGCTGGGCACAGGAGTGGCCCCCGTACACAGCACAGCTGGGCACTGGAGAGGCCCCCGCACACAGCACAGCTGGGCACTGGAGTGGCCCCAGCACAAAGCACAGCTGGGCACTGGAGTGGCCCCGCACACAGCACAGCTGGGCACTGGAGTGGCCCCCGCACACAGCACAGCTGGGCACTGGAGTGGCCCCGCATCTGTCATACAACACAACGTGCCGATGTCCAGGGCACCACACCCCGTCATAGTGCTGTGGAGGGTACAGCACACAGACCGGTATCTGCACATCACCCACCTAATGACAGAGATCAGCAGCCCTGAAGGGTCGTTGCTCTTGCTAATCTGTGCCCTGTATCCGGACATCTTCACGTCTTGCTTCCTGCTCTCTCACACCAAAACACAGTGACAATTACTACTGCGCAGCCGCAGGACCGGCCTCAGCCAATCACAATCCCTGTACAGCCCGGCTATCAGGAGAACATGCTAACTCCGAGTAGGCTAAAGGACCTCTCATGACGTCATGACCATGTGATCAGCCACATGTGAGGGCGGGGTCAGGCGGTAGTCTGGAGCGATGTATGCGAACGGCAATCGGTTTAGATTTATAACACGGATGTGACCCCTCCTGTGCAGTCAGTGTGTGCCGTGTGAAGGTGGTGTATCCTGTGTGCAGTTAGTGTGTGCAGTCGCTGTGTCCTGTGGACGGTCAATGTGAGCTGTGTGCAGTCGGTGTGTGCTGTGTGCAGTCAGTGTGTCCTGTGGACGGTCATGTGTGCAGTGTTGTGCTGTGTGCAGTCGTGTGTCTGTGGACGGTCAGTGTGTGCCGTGTGCAGTTAGTGTGTCCTGTGGACAGTCAATGTGTGCATCGTGTCTGTGTGCAGTCAGGTGTGTGCTGTGTGCAGTCAGTGTGTGCTGTGTGCAGTTAGTGTGTCCTGTGGACGGTCAATGTGTGCTGTGTGCAGTTAGTGTGTGCTGTGTGCAGTCGGTGTGTGCTGTGTGAGTCGGTGTGTGGCTGTGTGCAGTCGTGTGTGCTGTGTGCATCGCGTGTGCAGTTGGTGTCTGTGTGCAGTCATGTGTGCTGTGTGCAGTCAGTGTGTGCTGTGGCGTCAGTGTGCAGTTAGTGTGTCCTGTGTGCGGTCGTGTGTGCTGTCAGAGTGTCGTGCTGTGTGCAGTTAGTGTGTCTGTCGCGTCGGTGTGTGCTTAGAGTGTCCTGTGCTGTGTGAGTTAGTGTGCCCTGTGCTGTGTGCAGTTAGGTGTGTGTGTGCTAGTGTGTGCTGTGCATTTAGTGTGTGCTGTGTGCAGTAGTGTGCTGTGTGCCGTCGGTGTGTGCTGTGTGCAGTCGGTGTGTGCTGTGGACGGTCAATGTGTGCAGTTAGTGTGTCCTGTGTGCGGTCGGTGTGTGCTGTCAGAGTGTCCTGTGCTGTCAGATTGGCAGTATTTGTAGACATGCTCTATGTACAGTTTCTCATATCCTATCTGTTTTTACAGTTGTGCTCAAAAAGTTAGATACCCCAGCAGATTGTTTTGCTTTTTGGGCCTTTTTTCAGAGAATGTGAATGATAAAGGCAATAACTGTTTTTCCACTCATGGTTAGCGGTTTTTTTGTGTTATCATTCATATTCTCTGAAAAAAGGCCAAGAAAGCCGGGGTATGTAAACTTTTGAGCATAACTGTAAAGGTACCTTTACACGCCGCTACAGAAGGTTAGAAACAACCGGGTGTCGGAGACAATTGTATCTTGCACCGCCAAAACACCGCGAGGTAGCGGCGTGTAAATAAGGTTGTTGCCACCGGTCACTGTCGACACCTGTTTTTGAGCAGTGCTCTAAAAACAGGTTGGTTTCAACCCAATGGTAGCGGCTGTGTAAATGAGGAACAGGAAGGTTTTTGCGACACCTAGTGAACTCCCTGGGGCATGACACAGCCTCTGGGATACCGCGCCCCATCAGCGATCATCGGTGGAAGCTCCTGCGTAACGATTGGTTGTCGCTGCATAGGGCGGCATATTTAAGGAGATGACCAGTCACACTACACAATTGCAATAGTGTCATGTATTAGCCAGCCTTTCTGCGCTGGCTGGCCAATCATGATGCTATTGCTGTGTCCAATCACCGTACGAGCGTCTCGTAATCCACAACTCTGGCACGCCTATGTGTTGTCCCTGCTGCCCCAGGTCCTCCCATATTCCCTTCTGTAGCGGTGTGTAAATGAGGGAAGGTGCTCTACAGAAGGTAACCTGCGGCACCCGTCGGTGCCTCCAGGGATAGAAAAAACCTTCTGTAGAGCACTTTGTAGCGGCGTGTAAAGGCGGTATCGGGTACCGTTAAAGACTGTTGAAACGCGCGCGTGCATGAGCGTCACCCGGTTGTTTCTAACCTTCTGTAGCGGCGTGTAAATGTACCTTAAAGGCCGCTTTACACGTCGCAATATCGTTCCGATATTGCATACAACTTCACGGGAGCGCACACGTTTTTGGCACTTGTCCAAGATCGCATAGTAGATGTTACACAGGGAGCTATCGGCAGGCAACGCAACTGCGATGTAGTACGCCCCTTTATCACACTGTGTCTGAGCAACTCAGGGAACGACCAATTAACATTGGAGTGAATAGGGGAAGTTGCGCTCCAAATCGTAGTTGAACTGTCACACAGCGCGATCCTGCCACATCGCCAATATTGCACAGTTAAGAGCATGCACAATCCAAAAACGATATCGTAGTTGCATCGTTTTTGAGTTGTGTTGCCCATTTACACATACACAACGCACAAACAATATCAACTGCAATGCCTGTACCACGTGACTTTTTATCGTAGTTGCGTTGCGATATCGTGACGTGTAAAGCGGCCTTAAATGGCATCAAACATAGGAAAATGAGCTCTGCGCTTCCCTTCTGCTCTTTTAAGAATCTCCTTTATGCCAAAATATGAAAAGTAGGGAATTGATATGAAGGAAAGACATGATTTATCTTATCTGTGATGGATACCAAAATACATTGTCCAAGACTCTGAGCAAGAGAACTCAATGTCTGAGATGGAGGGAACGGAGTGGTCTAGTCCTGGACAATAGTGATTGATTGATCTGAAGTTCTCATTTCTTATTTTCAGAAGTAGCAGCAGCTCTGAGCAATATGTTAGAATACACACATCAGCTGCTGCGGATTCTCTTTCACGTCTTCTAATTTAGCCCACAATTCTATGGGCCACATTTTTTCTGTAAAAAGATCTGTACACGAAGAAGCATAATAAAAATAGAATTGATTTGACGTTTTATTAATGATTCATTTCATTAATGATCCAGTTGATAATAAAGCACCAACATGTGTGGTGCTGTACAGGGACGATCAGCATTCATATAAAGGACAAGTTGGAATGAAGGCACCATTTAAAATTTTAATATATTTTTGAGTGTGGGAAGACTGAGAAGTGACTTTCCACTGGTGTGGATATCTTCATGTGCTGCCATCTTGGACGGGCCGATGTTCTGGCTGATGGGACATCTCGGGTTTGGTTTTGGTTACAAGAACCATATTGCTCTCACAGGTGCCGCAGACATACTTTTCAGTGTCAAGAGAATGCGCCCAACGTCCATATCTATGGTGGGAGACAAAGCTTATATTAAAAACTGATCCAAATGGTACAAACACATCCAAAATCAATGAGAGTGTCTTCTTATCTGGCTGCAGAAGCCGTGAAGCAACGAATATATTCACATAAAGACACAGGAATACAAGAAAGTCCCTCCTTCAAGTATCAGGCTCTGTCCATGGTTTATGTGATCTTACCTGTTATGGCAGCCTGAGCATTCATATATCACCGGGTAGTGGATCTCCCATGTGTGGTTTTTGGTAATGGGTGGAAGGTCGGGGTGAATCTGTGCCGCCTTCTTACAATATGCCCACCACAGTTGGTGATGGCCATGTTCTTCATAGCCATCAATATCCCAGCAGGCTGCGTGACACATTTCATGGAGTAATGTGTCTCGTACTCTTTCTGAGGGTAAAGCATCATATCGTTAAAATCAAGCATAAAAACATACAGAAGATATCAGCGCAGATAATCATTCTGCCTGATGAGAAGCCTACCTGCACAATCACAGACTTTATCCGATAATTGGATAATGGAGGTGCGCTTCCATCTGCCAGTGCGACCAGCTGTTTTTGTTAGCCTTTTATTCCAGCTTATGTCCATATATGCCGGAAGCTACAGAGGAAGGAAGGAGAAAATAGAGGTGTATAATATATATACTGGATACACTAACCCTTCTCTCACTATACCCTATATTGTCCTATAACTACAGAATATAGAGGAATATTTATATATACTATATATATCGTGGATACAATAACCTACTCTCTAAGGCCGGCTTCACACCACGGTAGAATCAGGTCCGGGGCTGTCCGGTGTAAACCTGACAGCCCCAGACCCAATTTTGCTGTAATGCAGCCCTATGGGGCCGGATGGAACCGGGTGGCAGCTATGTGCTATCCGGTTTCCATCTGTATGGGAGTATCCGGGACAATTCGTATTTTCCTCCCGGACACGAAAATGTTGCTTGCAACGTTTTTGTGTCCGGGGCAACAAATCTGCCCAAATCAGATCCTCCTGGACATGGGAGTCTATGGCGCCGGATTACCCCAGATCCGGGAACCGGACACGGGCAGCTGAAGTTTAGCAGTAAGCGCTGCTAAACTTCAGCACCACCGGCTGTCCCCTGCACAGATTTCGGGATCATGAAATTGGCTGCGGCTGCAATTGAGGACTCTGGCTGCAAACCGGACCGAAGGCATGTTTGCCCTCCAGTTTTATTTGCAAATCGGGTCCGGGGCTGGCTGAATTACATCGGACAGCCCCTGACCTGATCACACTGCTGTGCGAAGTCGGCCTAATTCTCAACTCACTGTCCTGCATATTACCCTGTACTTACATAATGTAAAGATATATACAGGACGCACTGACCCTACTTTTAACCGTTCACTATCCGTATCCCCGTATACCGGGCTGTGTGTTATAATGGCCACTTTACACACGGCTACATTTCTAGCTTATCCACAGGTAACTTACTGGCTGCAGTGAAATCATGGAGACATGGTTCTATCTTGTTGCTGTGTACAAATGGAATAATGTCTCCATGATTTCACTGCAGCCAGTAAGTTACCTGTGGATAAGCTAGAAATGTAGCCGCGTGTACAGTGGCCATAACTGAATACCTGGTTCCCGAAGATGGTCCTGTTAAAAATCTTGTACAGACGTTGTACCAGCTCCTGTTTATTCTGTTGGAACTCGGTAACATATTTGGAGGTGGGAGACGACAGATCTCTCAGTAAAGAGTCATTGATGGGATGCTCCTGTCCTCTGGTGATAAAATATCAAAGATCTAAGAACATCAACCAATTACGAATATACACAACCTGCAGACACATTGCTGATATGTAATCTGAGAATATACCCAAACCAGCACCACCTAGTAACCGAATAACATGAACTTAACCAGATAATACAAGAATACTATACCTCGCTGTCTCTTCCGGCACAAAGGTGTATCTCGGAGAATTAGGCTCTGGAGAAAAGAACAAATGTTGTCAATTACTTCTTTGTTGTTGAGTTTACCTAATTAATAGAAAATCTAATTTCTTATTTTACAGCAAGGAGTTTATGATTATTCCAGATGCTTTATTACAGACCTGGGTCCACGTATAGCAGACTCATACAAGAGTCGCCATCTTCATTTTCCAGGCTCTTTGGAGATCTTGGCACAAGTGAATGAAACTGAAGAAAATAAACACAAGGTTACAAACATTAATAATTAAGGAGAAGTAGCGATATACGGTATCTATTATATAATCACAAATGGGTTTTTTGCCCCTTTTGAGAGCACTCACGCTGCGAGTCAGCGTGGTCATGTGGATACGACCGAAGCATTGGCCGCAGCGGGCACGGCGAGTCGCCTTAGCAGCGCGAAGCATTGGCCGCGAAGCGGCCATTGCGAGTCAGAGACTCGCTCTTCTAGAATCCCGATGCATCTGCATCGGGCACCCAGCTAGTATACACATAATATGCTGTCCACTGATCTCTGCTAGACCTCACAGACCAACTGCACTGGAGAGAAGTGAGTGCTCACCTGGTAGACATTCTCATCACTGCTGCTGTCCTCTGTGTTGGATGCAGAAACTTGGCAGCATTTTTTATTAACCTGTAAGGCTGCCTTCAGATTTGCAGATGCCTCCGCAGCGTTTTGCAGAGGCATCTGCAAGCATCTGCATGCAGACCGCAGCCCCTATGTTTATAATGGAGCGCACGGCGGTCTGCAGATGCTTGCAGACCGCCGTGCGCTCCCATTGCCCGCCATGAGTGATCTGTGCGCAGGCGGATGCCTGCGCACAAATTACACACTCTCGCCCGCACCAGGGACGCGACATGTTGCGTCCCTGGTGCGGGCGAGAGTGTGTGATTGTGCGCAGGCATCCGCCTGCGCACAGATCACTCATGGCGGGCAATGGGAGCGCACGGCGGTCTGCAAGCATCTGCAGACCGCCGTGCGCTCCATTATAAACATAGGGGCTGCGGTCTGCATGCAGATGCCTCCGCAAAATGCTGCGGAGGCATCTGCAAATCTGAAGGCAGCCTAACTGGGAAGAGAGGAAGTAAAATATTTTTTTTTTTTTTTTTCTAGAAATTTTAAAAACAAAATAACTTCTTATTATCGAGGGTCAATTTTATTCAATATTGTATAGAGTATAAGGACTGATCCTGGGGTACAACAGAGTGTTAAAAAGTTGCAAACATGGTTAAAAGATAGAAAGACCTTTTTTTTTTCCTTTGTGCAAAATTCATGAGCCATTTGCGCCATGTTGATAAATTTAGCAAGCAAAAAAAATTATCAAACAAGACAAACAATATAGAAAAGTGACTTAAAAACCTACAAATGATGAATTGGACCCAAACTACAGGTAAAATACCGGAATCATTGCTCACCTGGTCACTACTGCCACTGTTCTCTGAATCATGCTGGATAACAAAGCGCCGTATGTGCATATTTTTCGACATTTTGATCAACAGAAATGCAAGGCAAACTCCACTAACTCTATAACCCTCGGTGAGAATGGCCGTAAGGAGAACTTTCATCAGCTCCTCCGACTGTGACATCATTGTCACTCAATAGAACACTGCTAGTTTGACATCACTGCCAGGGCATATATGTATGTGTTAGATAAATATTTGTGTATATATATATATATATATATATATATATATATATATATACTAGCTGTACCACCCGGCTACGCCCGGGTTAATAAATAATTGATGTTAGCTATAACAAAATAGAATTTGAATATGTCATATTAATGACCTGTAGGAAAATAGAAGCTGAGCTGTGATTGGTTGCTATAGGCAGCCTGATAAGTCTCCAGCCAACAGTAAACCCTCCCCCCGGCTGGGCAGTATATGTTACTTCACACATAGACAGCTCATGTGACTGACATCTGCCTTAATTCCCTATATGGCACATGTGTTGCACATTGGCTGTTTTTAATCAGATGTTTATTTTTGGAAATTAAAGATACACACATATGAGACGAGTTGTGTGAGGCAATTTGTACACATCTGTGTCTGTGTGGTGTGTGTGTCCCTGGGGAGTGTGTGTGTATTTGTGGGGTGAGTGCATCTGTCCTATTGGGTGTGTATGTGTGTGTGTCCCTGTGGGGGGGGGGTCTGTGTGGTGTGTGTGTCTCTGTGTTGTGTGTGTCTCTTTGTGGTGTGTGTGTGTCCCTGTGGGGTGAGTGCATGTGTCCCTTTAGGGTGTGTATGTGTGTGTCCCTGTGGGGGGGGTCTGTGTGGTGCATGTGTCTCTGTGTTGTATGTGTCTCTTATGGTGTGTGTGTGTGTGTGTGTGTGTGTATGTCCCTTTGGGGTGAGTGCATGTGTCCCTATAGGGTGTGTATGTGTGTGTGTCTGTGGGGGGGGTCTGTGGTGTGTGTGTGTGTCCCTGTGGGGGGTCTGTGTGGTGTGTGTGTCTCTGTGTTGTGTGTGTCTCTTTGTGTGTGTGTGTGTCCCTGTGGGGTGAGTGCATGTGTCACTATAGGGTGTGTGTGTGTCCATGGGGTGTGTGTGTGTCTCTGTGTTGTGTGTGTCTCTTGTTTGTGGTGTGCGTGTGTGTTAGGGGTCGTGGTGAGTATCCAATATTGGGGGCTGCACCTTAGCGGCTATACACTTGCTGTTACTCTTTGTGTGCGTGTGGTGAGTATACATGTCCCCGTGCGTGGTGAATTTTCCATGTTGGGGCCCCACCTTGGTGACTGTATGCTGGTGTATGCTGTTAGTCTTTGGCGCTGTCATTAAGCCCCTCTCATTCACAACTGTCAATTGGTAACTGTCACTTTTTCCCCATTATGTAGATAGGGGCAAAATTGGTGTATTGGAACGCGCGGGGTTAAATTTCGCCTCACAACATAGCCTTTGACGCTCTCAGGGTCCAGACGTGTGACTGTGCAAAATTTTGTGGCTGTAGCTGGCAGCTGTCGATTTTCCTCCCACACTTTTCCTTTCACTTTGTCCCCATTATGTAGATAGGGGCAAAATTGTTTGGTGAACTGGAACGCGCAAGGTTAAATTTTACCTCACAACATAGCCTATGACGCTCTCGGGGTCCAGATGTGTGACTGTGCAAAATTTTGTGGCTGTAGTTGCGATGGTGTAGATGCCAATCCCGGATATACATACATACACACATTCAGCTTTATATATTAGATTGTGAGACAGAGAGGATAGCTCAGCTGGGATCTTTGCTTTGGTTCAAGCGAGTGGCTGTGGACTCACAGTAGACAATAGAAGACTGGCAGGCTTCACACAGCAGGGTTTATTGTGCACACTTCTCACTTCAGTGTTACACCAGAAAACATCAAAGTAAACGTCTAAGGCCGTCTGGCCACTAACTAAACATTAGCATCCTATCTACAAAATAAACCTAAATAACAAACAAAGCACACGGCTCCTTATGTTATCAGCTCCTCAGTCCAGCAGGCCAGCAGACAACTGAATCCTTCCAGCCCCTTGATTATAGCAGCTGGTCCAGTCAGGAATCAAAGCCCGGACTGACTGTCTGGAGAGGAGCAAGCAGTTTTCTCTTACCCTGAAACAGACAGACTGTATTAACTACCTGTCTGCTGGGACAAATCTGTCTGCCTTCCCCAGCTTTTCCTGTGCTGTTTTTGCACAGGCTGACTGCACCGCCATCAATACAGGGTGGTATATGAAATGAACCGAGGGGAAACATACCTGTCGTCCTGTACCTCTCCCCTCGGCACCTCACACACCTCCCCCCTCTGTCCGAGCCCGTTGGGTCGGACACAGCAAGCCACCAAGCAGTGCGTCCGAGACAACGCATCCTCATTCCCCTGCGCTGTGCCCGCTCTGTGCTACACAGAAAATTTAAACTGTTGCAACGCCAAGAACCAGCGCATCACCTGAGCATTGCCCTCTTTAGCCCGGGACATCCATGTCAGGGACGAATGGTCCGTCACCAGCCGGAAATTAATAAATAATAACGCAAGGACTCAAGAGCCCACTTTACGGCCAAGGCCTCCCGCTCAACAACGCTGGAGTTCCTTTCCGCCTCTGTAAGCTTTCTGCTTAGATAGCCCACTGGGTGCTCCTCGCCATTCAAGACTTGTGAAAACACTGTGTCGAGGCCAACACCAGAGGCATCTGTTTGAACAATAAAGTCCCGTGTAAAGTACGGGGTAACCAACACAGGTATGTCACACAGAACCGTTTTAACCAGGTGAAAGTCCTCCTCTGCTTCTGCAATCCACTTCACTGTGA
Source organism: Allobates femoralis (assembly GCA_033576535.1). NCBI lineage: Eukaryota > Metazoa > Chordata > Amphibia > Anura > Aromobatidae > Allobates > Allobates femoralis. The sequence goes on along the minus strand of JARQOC010000004.1, from coordinate 246,661,450 downwards.
CAGATTTTGACCCCTTGGTAAGATCTGCGAGTGGGGCTGCGATGGTCGCAAAATGCTTGACAAACCGCCGGTAATAACCAACGATCCCTAAAAGAGCTCTAACCTGTGTTTTAGTGACCGGTTGCGGCCAATCCCGTATGGCGTCCAGTTTATTCTCCTGAGGCTTTATAACTCCCCTACCTATAACGTATCCTAGATACATATTCCGGTACTGGAAAAGCCCCTGTGGCGTAACAAAGGCAGTTTTTTCTTTGGCTGAGTCCGTGAGGGGAATCTGCCAATAACCTTTTGTTAAGTCAATAGTGGATATGTATCTGGCCGAGCCCAGCCTCTCTATAAGTTGATCAACTCTTGGCATGGGGTAGGCATCGAATTTCAATGCCTCATTTAATCGGCGGAAATCATTACAAAACCTGATAGACCCATCGGGCTTAGGCACCAGCACGATAGGACTAGCCCACTCACTCTGGGACTCCTCAATAACTCCAGCACCAACATTTTCTTCACCTCCTGAGCAATGGCTTGTCTCCAAGCCTCGGGAATTCGATAAGGCTTCAACCGGACCCGCGTCTGAAAATGTGAAAATGTCGTGTTTAATTAAGTGAGTACGGCCGGGAAGTTCAGAGAAAACATCTGCATTTTTCTGTACAAACTCGTTAGTTTCTCGTATTTGACTCTGGGATAGCGTCTCTGCAATACCCACCTCTGGCAGTACCATCTGGGGGTTGGGTACCCCAGATGTTGGTGCCCCTCTAGGCCCACCATCAAGGGTAGCCCCTGCCATCAGACTCTCTCTGTCTCGCCAGGGCTTGAGTAAGTTTATGTGGTATATTTGTTCGGGCTTTCTTTATCCGGTTGGTGTATCTTATAATTCACTTCACCTACTCTGTCCAGCACTTCATATGGGCCCTGCCATTTGGCAAGAAATGTATTTTCTACAGTGGGTACCAATACTAATACCCGGTCTCCCGGTTGAAAGACTCGTGTTTTGCTGATCGATTGTACACCCTGCTCTGGGCGTGTTGTGCACGCTCCAAACATTCTCTTACTATTGGCATAACTACCGCAATCCTGTCCTGCATACGTGTTACGTGTTCAATTACACTGCGGTGCGGAGTTACCTCTTGCTCCCAAGTCTCTTTGGCAGTATCCAACAAGTCCCTGGGACACCGCCCATAAACCAACTCAAAGGGCAAAAAGCCCGTGGAGGATTGGGGTACCTCTCATATGACAAATAAGAGATATGGCAGGAGAGCATCCCAATCCTTCCCGTCCTTATCCACCACCCTTTTTAACATCCCCTTTAGGGTGTTGTTAAATTGCTCCACCAGTCCGTCGGTCTGAGGATGATACACTGAAGTACGCAGATGGGAGATTTTTAGTAGTTTACATAGATCCTTGAGAATCCAAGACATAAAGGTAGTCCCCTGGTCTGTCAGTATCTCTTTCGGAATGCCCGTGTGAGAAAACATGTGAACAAGCTCTTTTGAAATTGCCTTCGCATTGGCATTCCGCACGGGTACAGCCTCGGGATAACAAGTGGTGTAATCAAGTACCACCAGAATGTATTGATGACCCCTGGCTGATTTAACTAGTGGTCCGACTATATCCATTGCTATTCTCTCAAAGGGAACCTCCATTATCGGCAAGGGCACCAGGGGGCTTCTAAAATGAGTCATAGGTGCAGTCAACTGGCAGGTAGGGCATGACTGACAGTATTGGGTTACGTCTCCCACACAGACCCGGCCAAAAAAAACGCTGCAGAATATGGTCTTTTGTCTTTTCTCCAGCTAGGTGACCGCCCAAGGGATGCGTATGCGCCAGGTCTAAAACTACCTGACGAAAGGCCCTGGGCACCACCAGCTGTTCTATCACCACCCCTCGCACTTTGTCTATGTGGTACAGCATGCCCTGTTGCACTGCCAGATGAGGGAACTCATTTTGAGCCCCTGGATACAACAGAGTCCCTTCAGACACCTTTACATTTTCCCACGCTCTTGTTAGAGCGGTACCGAAACTCTCGCGGGCCACTTCAAGACCATGCATCTCTACAACAACTTCTGGCTTATCTGCCTCGCCAGCAAACACAGCTAAGGGAGAGTCCACAGTTTCTGGTGCTACCCCTGAGATCGCTTCCCCCCGTTGTCCTGCTCCAATGGTTTCGGGGCCAGGCCCAGGGGGTTATTCTCAACCAGTCTGTTCAAGGCATTTTTGAAGGACCACAAGTCCTAGAATAAGGGACAGTCTCTTCCCAGGATTACACTATGCCACATGGACTGTACGACTGCCGCCTAATGTCTTTTGGCCCCCAACGGTGTGGCAAGAGTGACCCAGGCAGTGGGGTAGTGATTAGTATCGCCATGTATGCAACTAATACCCATGGTTGAGTCAGTGAGTGTTCCAGGGTCCACTAAGCTGGCATGCACTAAAGTCACTTGACTGCCAGAGTCCAAGACAGCATTCATACCATAGCCATTGACTTCAATGCGACACACGTGTTGCTCAGTTCCTGTGAGGACCTCTGCAGCACAGACATACCGTGCATATAGTGAAAGACGCCCGTAGCATTACAGTCCATCGGCTCTGAAGTAATTGGGCAGTTAGCTGCTATGTGGCCAAGCCCCTGACATCGCCAACACTGTATAGGCCCTTGCCTCCCAGGTGGGGACCTTAGTCTGGGTCTGCCGATTTGCTGAGAGTCCACACGGCTGCCACGGTCCTTTGTGGACCTGCTACCCCTACGTGCAACATTTTCTTCTTTTGAAGGAGTACTTTTCGCTGGACTGTCAGACGACTTCCAGCGAGGTGATAGCGTCCCCAGGAGTAGGCTTTCAGAAGCGCTATAACGCTCAACCATATTCACCAACTGGTCGGCACCAGTTGGATCCCCCTGTGCAACCTACCTCTGGATCTTGGCAGGCAAGGATCGCAGGAATTTGTCCAAGAGAACACATTCCACCATCTGGGCAGGCATCAGAGTTTCTGGTTGCAGCCATTTTTTCACCAGATGGATGAGGTCGTGCATTTGTGAACGGGCTGGCTGCTGTTCCACAAATGTCCATGGATGTACCCTCTGTGCCCGTACATGTGTATTTACTCCCAGCCTTGCAGGATTTTGCCTTTTAGTTTCACATAGTCCATGGCATCAGCTCCACTTAAATCATAATAGGCTTTTTCTGGGTCCCTGACTAAGAATGGAGCAACTACTTCAGCCCACTTGTCCACAGGTAAGCGCTCACGTTCAGCAATACGCTCAAACACAGCCAAATATGCCTCCACATCATCATCAGCCGTTTTAAGTAAGGTCTTTTGTACGGCTTTCCGCGCACTAGCAGCGCTTTGTGCACTATCCTCCACATTCACGAGGCGGCCGAACCAAGGCCTCTTTTATTGCACTTATCTGCATTTGGTGCTGCTGCTCCAGCGCCTTCTGGAAGTAAGTATTGGTCTGCTGTTGTTGGATATTTGCTTGCAGCAACTGCTTCAGCAGGTCCTCCATAATGTTGGTTTCTTGGCTCTTCTGTAGCACAGGAGCTTTTAGCCAGGACATCAGCAAGAAACAACGCCCATGGAGCGGCTTCCCTGCAGTCACAGCCCAACAGCCATTGATGCCCGGATTCGAAACACCATTTGTGAGACAGAGAGGATAGCTCAGCTGGGATCTTTGCTTTGGTTCAAGCGAGTGGCTGTGGACTCACAGTAGACAATAGAAGACTGGCAGGCTTCACACAGCAGGGTTTATTGTGCACACTTCTCACTTCAGTGTTACACCAGAAAACATCAAAGTAAACGTCTAAGGCCGTCTGGCCACTAACTAAACATTAGCATCCTATCTACATAAATAAACCTAAATAACAAACAAAGCACAGCAGGCCAGCAGACAACTGAATCCTTCCATCCCCTTGATTATAGCAGCTGGCTCAGTCAGGAATCAAAGCCCGGACTGACTGGAGAGGAGCAAACAGTTTTCTCTTACCCTGAAACAGACAGACTGTATTAACTACCTGTCTGCTGGGACAAATCTGTCTGACTTCCCCAGCTTTTCCGGTGCTGTTTTTGCACAGGCTGACTGCACCACCATCAATACAGGGAGGTATATGAAATGAACCGAGGGGAAACATACCTGTCGTCCAGTACCTCTCCCCTCGGCACCTCACAATATACATATATTTATTTATACCGTATATACACTGTACATATATTAGTGTCTCTAGTAATTCAATACAAAGAGGATACACATATATAGAATCATTGCAAGCAGAGTGATCTATTTCAAGTGTTTATTTCTGCAAATGTTGATGATTATGGCTTACAACCAATGAAATCCCAAAGGTCATTATCTCAGAATATTAAAGTATGGAGGATGAAGGGTTAAAAACCGTGAGGCTGTATTCCATGCAACATCAAAAGGTGAATATAATATATATATATATATATGTATATATATATATTATATATTTTTTATTATTTTATTTTAAGTTTATCAGCCAAAAAACAACAGACAAGCACACATGGCAAGTGTACATAAATGTAACAATAATCATAGTAAACAAAAGAAAGTAAGCATAGAAATCAGGTTCAGAAAGAAACCCCAGCCCACTGTCGCACGTGGTGGACTGAGAGAGTTGGCTTGAGCTTAATCATAGGGCCACTTGAGGCCTAATAAGGACTAACTGAACCGTAACAGGTTTAATAAAAGCAATGGTAACATTTAAGACATACAAAGACAAGATGGAGGGAATGGGTTAAGAAAGAAAAAAAAGGGGAGTAGGGGGGAAAGGTTAAGAATAGGGTTGTATTTCAAATAGACCTGGGCCCTATAGATTCTCACCAGCTGCGAAATAATCCCAGGGGGACCAAACCGCCTGGAAGCGGTCCACTGAGGCATTCGGGAGAGCTGTGAGGTGTTCCATTCTACTGACGTCTAGTATTATACACATGGGGTTCTGGAGGGACGGGGCCCTCGTCCGTTTCCAGTTAAGGGCTATCAGACAATGGGTCACTGTGAGAATGTGGAGCAGTAATTTGGAGGCTAATTTACCCAAGCCCCCCACCCCAGTGCCCAGGAGATAGACCAGTGGATCGAGGTCCACCTCTACATATAAGACCTTGTTTATCAGGACCTTAACTTAACCTCAAAAGGGTATTATTTTCGGGCAGGACCAAAATATGAGAAGCAGAGTCCCTGTACTCCCCCCGCACCTCCTGCAAGAAGCGGGGATAGAGAGATCTAACCCATGGAGGAAGTCCGGTGTGTGGTACCAAAACATCAAAATTTTGTAAATATTTTCATTATAGAAGGTGCATATTCATGTCTTTGTGGCACCACTCCAGATGGCGGACCACTCCCCGAGGAGAAATCCATCTGCCCATAGACGACTCCCACGTCAGCATATAAGGAAAGACCCCTGTTAGACTGATCCTGCTGATCAGAAATCAATCTGTTCATTTCTGAGATCAATCCCATGGTATCTGTCATAAGAAATTGTAGAAACGATCCAGTGGCATGCTTCATATTCCTTTTATTGTGAAATCATAAAATCATCACAGCGCACAGGGGGTGCCACTGGACGCGTTTCAGAGGAACTAGCCTCATCAGGCTGATGATTAAGGAGGCTAGTTCCTCCGAAACGCATCCAGCGGCACCCCCTGTGCGCTGTGATGATTTTATGATTTCACAATTAAAGGAACATGAAGCATGCCACTGGATCATTTCTACAGTTTCTTATGACTATTGAGGTGGACGCCAACCACTAGATCCAGTGGAGGAGCCTTGTGAGTATATTGGCTGCAGGTCTCCCCTCCCCCCTTCCTGCAATCAGTAACCATGGTATCTGTACCCCTGCTGCGGATCTTCTCAAATTCCATAGGAATGGAGGCTCCCGCCCAACCGAATAACGTGCTAGCGAGATCTCTAATTTGCAAATATTGATAAAACTTACAATTGGTGAGGGAAAAGTTATTTTTAAGAAAGTCGAAAGAGTGGATCTACATGGTGTTTCCATCTATGATATCTGCAAACCTGAACAAACCTGCCCTGAGCCAGGGGTGTACCATAGCAGATTCTAGACTACTTGGGAGCAATGGTTGGTATATGAAGGACACCAAGGGAGAGCAAGGGGACGTTAGGGTGAACCTTCGCGTGCAAGAGAGCCAAAGATCCCTAGTAAACTGCATGGGGCCCAGGAGAGGGGGAAGGGAGTCGCACTGAGCTGTTGGCTATAGAAGAAAATTGGGGTGTATTGAGGCGAGCCAGAGTTTCTCTATTTCAGCCTACTTGTTGTAGGTCAAAAAGTGACGCCCAACAAGGGAGGGATCCTCCTGAGATTAGCCAAGTAGTATTTAAGGACATCTAGGATGGACAGTCCCTCTTGAGCCTGTGAGCCGTCAGGACCTCCCTGACTACTTTGTCGCTTGTTGCACCAAATGAACCATATGATGGCTGCCTGAAGGCATTTTAACTCTTTAAGCGGTATCTTGACCGGGAGGGTTTCAAACAAATATAATAAGTTAGGTAATAGACTCATCTTCACTGCCGCCACCCGCCCCATCCAGCAAAGGGGGTGGGACAGCCATTTGCTCAGGAGGGCTGTTAATTCTCTGAAGAGGGGAGGGAAATTACATTTGTAGAGGGTATAATAGGAAGAAGTCAAGTTAACCCCTAAATATTTTACTGCATCCATTTTACATCTAAACTTGAAATTTAAGCGCAAGTGATCTAACATCTCGGGGGCAAGTTTCAACTGCATGGCTTCCGTTTTGCGCAAGTTAATTTTATAACCCGATAGACACTCATACTACTTCAGGATACGCATAAGGTTTGGAAGCGACACATGATGGTTAGTGAGCGTCAGAAGGAGATCGTCTACGAATAAGGAGATCTTAAATAATTTACTCCAAACCAAAACCCCCGAGATGTCAGGGTTACGCTGGACCGCCGCAGCCAGGGGTTCAATGCACAGTGCAAAAAGGAAGGGGGGCAGGGGGCACCCCTGCTTAGTGCCATTTGAGATGTCAAAGGGCCTGGTGGTGCATAAGGGGAGTTTAATTGCTGCCGTAGGGTGGTTATATAGGGATTTTAAAGCTATCCTAAAGCTGCCTGAGATGCCGAAGACCTTCATTGCCCCAAAAAGGAAAGGCCAAGAGAGGCCGACAAAAGCCTTCTCCACATCGAGGCTCAACACCAACATCTGCTGTTTCCTTCAACTCAAGACATCCACCAAATCTATTACTCTCCTGATATTATCTCCCCCCTGGAGGCCAGGGATAAATCCCACCTGATCTTTGTGCACAAGTTGGGGTAACTAGCGATTAAGTCTAGATGCTACTAGCTTGGTGAATATCTTCAAGTCGGAGTTCAGAAGAGCTATTGGCCTATAGTTGGTGCAGTCGAGGGGATCCCTGGGTGGCTTGGAAAGGAGAATTAGATGAGAGTGTAGCATAGTAGGAGCAATGGGAGTGCCCTGTAGGGAGGAATTAAATAAGGTGGACATGTAGGGAAGAAGTTCCCTGGCAAATTACTTGTAGTATAAATAACACAAACCGTCCGGACCGGGAACTTGCAGCGGAGGGATCCTGTAGGTTATAGAGCTTATTATAATATTTATAAAAAATATCGGCAATGGAGGCAGGGTGGTAATGAACAATACTCCTGTCATCCCGTAGGGCCTGGGGGCAGGAAGACGTTGAGCGCTCCTTGAGTTGGCGAGCATTCGTAATATTTCTGTGAAGTGAAAGTCAGTAGCTTCTCTGCTCTCCTTATCGGCAAATCCTTCAACTTTTCCCTAAGCCTGATGACATTTCGTAATGTAATCAGGGAGGGGGACAATGAGTGCTCACTCTCCTGACGTTTAAGCTGGGCAGTCAAGGAAACCCGCTGGGCCTCAGCATTCCTCTAAGCCCTAGCACCCTCCCTGATACAATGACCCCTCATCACGGCCTTGTAAGCTTCCCATAGAGTTGTCGGTGCAGAAACCGAACAATGATTCAGCTGGAAATATTCCACTAGGTGCTTTTGCAGGGAGGTTCTGATGATGAGGTCTTTGTGCAGGGACTCATTCAGGCACCAGTGATAGGGTCTAGGCTGAGGATTGTCCTTTTTAAGATGCATGATAAGGGGGAGTGGTCCAACCACGTAATGGAACCCAGTTCCACCCTCTCGAGGCACCCCAGCGGTTGCAAATGAAAAAAAAAATAAATGATTCTAGTGTGAGTCTGATGTGGGTGTGAGTAAAGGTACCGTGACATGGTACAACATTGCAGCGATGTTGGAAGTGATTCCGCGGGTGCGTGCTCGCTTCCGACATCACTGCCTTAGGTGTCACACGAGGATATGTTGCCAGCGTCACCGCCGCGATGTTGCAGCAGCCAGGGCCGTATCTGGGGGGGGGGCCGGCGGGGCATCTGCCCCGGGCGCAGAAGGCAGGAGGGCGCCATCGGGCCTCCTGCTGCATCGCCCGAGGTCTCTCCCCTGCGCCTCCATTTGCCGCCCCCCCCGCCCTGCAGTGTGAGCCGCAGTTCTCTGCTCCGAGTGTCAGGTGACAGCTGGAGCAGAGAATCCGCCGCGCGCTGGCTCCAGCATTCCATGGTGCAGAGCGTCTATCAGACACTCTGTAACATGGAGCCCTGATAGCACCCGACACTTCCGGGTCGGGAGGACTTCCGCGGCGTGATCAGGTCACCTGATTCATGCTGCTGACGTCACTCGGTGACCCGGCAGAAAGAAAACTGGTGAGAAGAGCTCCAGCTACAGGAGCTGAAGACACCGAAGTCTAATGTAACTAGGGGAAGGGGAGAGGGTGAGAATGTACAGTAAGAGGAGCAAACTGGGGGGGGGGGACAAACATGGGGGAATTATGGGGGCAGTATAAGGGACAAACATGAGAGTATAGGGGCAGTATGAGGACCAAATGTGTGGGGGATGTAGGAGGAACAAACAGGGGAGTATTGGGGCAGTAAAAGGGACAAAGATGTGGGGAAGTATGGGGCAGTATGAGGAACAAACAGGGGAAGAGTATGGGGGCAGTATAAGAGACAAAGATGTGGGGGAGTATGGGGCAATATGATGAACAAACGGGAACAGTATTAGGAACAAACATGGGGGGAGTATGGGGCAGTATGAGGAACAAACGGGGGGTGTATGGGGGCAGCATGAGGAACAAACGGGGGCAGTATGAGGAACAAATGTGGGAAGAGTATGGGGCAGTATGAGGAACAAATGTGAGGGGTAATGTGAGTAAATGTGAGTATTAGGAACAAACATGGGGGGAGTATGAGGAACAAATGTGGGAAGAGTATGGGGCAGTATGAGGAACAAATGTGAGGGGGAGTATGAGGCAATACGAGAAACAATCATGGGGGAATATGGGGGCAGTATGAAGAGCAAACAGGGTGGGAGTATGGGAGCTGTATGAGGAACAAACGTGGTGGGGAGTATGGGGGAAGTATGAGGAACAAACGTGGGGGGAGTATGGGGACAGTTTGAGAAACAAACATGAGGGGGGTATGGGAACAGTTAGAGGAACAAATATGGGGGGGTGGAGTATGGGGGCAGTATAATGGACAAACGTCGAGGGAGGGATGATAGGGGTTATATGAGGAACAAACATGCGGGAGGGAGTATAGGGGCAGTATATGGAACAAACATGAGGCGTATGGGGGCTGTATGAGGAACAAATGGGTTGTGAGAAAGGAGGCTGTATGGGGAGCAAACATGTGGGGGGGGGAGGATGGGGGCTGTATGAGCAGTAAATGGGGGGGGGGATTTGGGTCATGTGAGGAGCAAATGAGGGAGAGGGTGGAGGCTGTATAAGGAGCGGATAGAGCGGGAGAGGGGCTGTATGAGGAGCAAATGGGGGGAGAGGGTGTGGGCTGTATGAGGAGCAAATGGGGAGGGGAGAGAGGGGCTGTATGAGCAGCAAATAAGGGGAAGAGGTTGGGGGGCGTGTATATGGATGCAGCATGGAGCGCAAGCAGGGGGGATTTGAGAACACAGAAAACGGAGTGAGGTGTTGATAAGTATGGACACAGTATGGGGAGGGCAGTATGGGAAGCAATGAGGTAAGTTTGAGGTTCCAGTATAAATAGTGAGAGGGAGATGGCTGCTGAACAGTATGTGGAGTAAAGGGGGATGGGTGTGAATACAGTATAACGAGTGAGGAAGGAATGGCTGCCCCACAGTATGTGGAGTGAGGAGGATGTCTGCTGAGATAGCTGAAGACATAGGATGTGGAGTGAGGAAGATGTCTGCTGACACAGTATGTGGAGTTAGGGGGGATGAATGTAGACACAGTATGTGGTGTGAGAGGGAGATAGGTGATAACACAGTATGTGGAGTGAAGGGAGGAAAGTAGTGAAGAAACTTTAGGGCATGAAAAAAATGTAAGGGGGCACAGAATAGAGAGTGAGTAGTGTGGGACTGTATGGAGAGGGGGCAGCATGCGGGGATAGTGTGAGGCCACAGCCAGGAGAGGGAGTGTGATGAGAGAGAACAGTATAAACAGTGGGCAGTATAGGAGGACACAGTGTGAGAGGACAGTGTGATCAGGGAGTTCCCTATGGAAAGGAGACGGCAGTGTGGAAGACATGTACCAAAAGAGGGACAGTGTGTAAATCATATTTTGTGCAGGGAACAGTGAGGAAAAACAATTATTACTCCGTGGTCAGTATAGGGCAGATATTTTTGCTTTGGAGAATATTGATCATTCTGCTATTTTTAAGGGTATCGTGTCGGGATGGGCCGAAGACCGAAAAAGATGGATGTCTCCAGAGACGAGCTGTGGATGCGAAAAGTCATTATGGCATCTGGACAAGATGAAGAAAAAAAAAAGGCGATCCCGATCAGAGACAAGGTCATCTATAAGGTACCTGGATGTAAATGATTGTGATACTAACTCTCATTAGTGTTGTAGTTCCTGTATTGTCTGATGATGACTGAACAACTCCCAGTAACTCCTTACCATTGTTAAGGATGTATTAGGAGTGGTAGGTTCATGCAGCACAAATGTATATGGGTCTCATCTGACATTATAATTGTTTTACCATGTACTGATGGGGTTCTGATGATTATTTTTTTTACTAAATGAGAGTTGTGATGCTGTGATTATATACTGATGAGGGTTATATGTATGTATTTCTGTACTTCTGGTGGTTCTGGTGATGTATCCCTGTACTTATGAGAGTTTTAATGCTGTGTTACTATATTGATGAGGGTTCCATGGATGTATATCTGTACCTCTGGTGGGTCTGGTGATGTATTTCTGTACTGATGAGGGTTTTGATGCTTTGTTTCTTTACAGATGGGAGTTACATGGATGTATTTCTTTACTGATGATGGTTCTAGTTAAGTATTTCTGTACCTCAGGTGGTTGTTGTAATGTATTCCTGTTCGGATGGTGACTCTAATGTTGAATTTCTGGGTGGTTGTTGTGATGCATTTCTGTACTGGTGAGGGTTCTGGTGATATACGTCTGTACCTCTGGTGGGTCTGGTGATGTATTCCTGTGCTGTTATAGGTTGTGATCCTGTTCACATGTAACAATCCATAACTTGTAAGCTTACTTGATACATGACTATGTTAATAAAGTATTGTGCCATCTGACAAGTTAAGAGTTCTATGTTTTTAAGGGTTCAATGTTTTTATTTGCGTAGAACATTAAAGGAGTTGTCCCAAGTTTCGGATGAGTCTGCATGCACTTTGTGTGTAACTCTAGGTGTCTTCTGAATTCTCACCGTGCGCTCACTCCACGCTGTCAGGATTCTCTGTGTCTTGCTAAATTTACCTGGATCGGGGCAGAGTCTGTACTTACGTAGCGCTCACTGGCTTACAAATCAGGCATGAATGATAACATTCTCTATAGCAAGATTAAATGTATTTGTTTACAAAGAAGCATATGAATTGTCATCAATTGAATACAGGCTTAACACAAAGTATACCAATTATACCTAGACTTAATTATAGCGAATAAGCATCAATACTTTTACCGTGCATTGTAGCTGCTTCACCTTCATCATCAGGGAGGTCACGATCTGCGAGAAGGGACCACGGCTTGCTTCACAGAGACGTCCATCCATGTTGGCCTCTGGAAAGGTTTTCCCCCCACTCACTGACTGTGATCAGCTTCAATTTATACCATTTTAAAATATCCCTGATCATGCGCTGATGGCATGATCCAGCCGTGACCATCAGCCACAAGATATTCACTTCTTCCTGTGACTGGCTGTGCAATGCATACATCTGTTTTCCTGTCACCAGGGGCGTAACTAGAACTGGCAGGGCCCCATAGCAAACTTTTGAACGGGGCCCCCTCCAAGACACCCCCCCAATGACACGCCCCTCCAAGACATGCCCTCAATGACACGCCTCTTCAAGACACACCCCCTTACAGGCCCCAGCAGTATATACAGCAGCCCCAGTGGTATACAGCAGCCTCCCCAGTGGTATATACAGGCCCCAGCCGTATTACAGCAGCCTCCCCAGTGGCATATACAGGCCCCAGCAGTATTACAGCAGCCTCCCCAGTGGTATATACAGGCCCCAGCAGTATTACAGCAGCCCCAGTGGTATATACAGGCCCCTGGTGGTGGTATATACAGGCCCCTGGTGGTGGTATATACAGGCCCCTGGTGGTGGTATATACAGGCCCCTGGTGGTGGTATATACAGGCCCCTGGTGGTGGTATACAGGGCCCCTGGTGGTGGTATATACAGGCCCCTGGTGGTGGTATATACAGGCCCCTGGTGGTGGTATATACAGGCACCTGGTGGTGGTATATACAGGCCCCTGGTGGTGGTATATACAGGCCCCTGGTGGTGGTATATACAGGCCCCTGGTGGTGGTATATACAGGCCCCTGGTGGTTGGGTATATACAGGCCCCTGGTGGTGGTATACAGGGCCCCTGGTGGTGGTATATACAGGCCCCCTCACAGTGTCCCAGCAGCACACACAGACATAGGGTATATACAGGCCCCCCCATGCTGCCGGCTGCTCACTGACACTGTCAATAAATATTGTTATTAGTGGCGCCTCTCACCTCCGGGCTCAGTGCAGCAGCAGCTCCTGCTCCTTCCAATCCTGGCTTGTTGTCTGCTCTGTGTGCTGTAAGTGACCGGTCACTCGGTCAGTAAGTTAGCAGGACAAGTCAAGGAGGACTCGGAGCGAGGTCACAGGCCGGCCAGGGGGCGGAGATCTGCAGAGAACAAACACACAGCGTCAGCAGGCTACAGACTGGCGGCGGCAGCCCCTTGATCTCTGTGTGCGGCGCCTGCGGCCGCTTTGAATAGGAGCGGCTGCGGCATCCACCTCACCTCGCCGTCCCTGGCCGGGCCCCCACCCCCACACCTGACAGCCACACACAATGACAGGTATCGCAGGCGCAGCTGCCGGTATAGCAGCGGCTGCGTAGCAGGCGCTGGGTCCGGGCCCCCCACAAGCGCCGTGCCCCAAAGCGACTGCTACGGCTGCTATGCCGGTAGTTACGCCACTGCCTGTCACAGGATGTGGTTTCCTGTCACAGGATGTGTATGTCTCAAGAATTTCAGCTCAGCTCATGATTTCATCATAACAGCATAATTTCAAGAAGAGTTCCCCTCTTCATATTTCATCAGAGTACTGATACATTTTATGGAATGAATAAGGCCTGTGGTCACTATATTCTAATTATCATTACCTGTTCTATACCTATTCTATCCACATCCACACGCCATTTTTATCATATTGGTATCACAATCGGTCCTTGACCACAGGAATTATCTTCCATTTCCATAAGAAACCATCAGTACTTTTGGCTTCCTACAGAACTTTTTGTATGCTATATAACAATTCCAGTTTAAAAAGTGGAATTACCATAAAAGCAATCACCAAGACAAGGTGAATCAAGAAATTCAAAATTCTTCCAGCAGAGGGTGAACATTCCATGAGAATATTATGCTAATGATGAGAAATTGCATCTGCAACTATATTTGATCAATACATCAATAAGAAATCACTTTTACATCTGATTTCAACTTTCTTGATTTTTTCAAACAACATTGAAATAAAAATACTATCACTTTAACTGATACATATATTAAAACTAAAAACAATATGACCTGGAAGGCCCCTTGCAGAAGCCCCATTAACCATCCTCCAATTCCTTTAAACCAATTTGCCGGATTTAGGAGAGAAAACGTATTGGTCCACCAGCTATCTTTGTAGTCATTATTATCTTTCTGATATTTATCCCTTAAACACTTTATATTCTGGAGTTAAATGAGCTAGGGTGCAACCACCCTTAACCCCTACAGGAAGCCATTTATAAGCATTTTGCCCACATATCCACACCATCCCTCTGGAGAGATCTCATAAAGCTGAGTGTTGAAAACTAGTCGGTGTACTAAATCAACAAAGATACTCACATTGGTTAATATGCACCACCCCGGTTTTTGCCCAATAGGACTACAATATCCTGCATCAGGGTTACTACACCTTGGTTCATTAGCATATTATTCAGAAGATTCATTATACATTAAATTACCTGGTATATTACTACAAGTATCACTAGCTCCATTAATAAACATAGTGGCATAAGGCCAGAATACATCATGAATTGTCCTTTCCATCAAACTAGGTTTGAAAGCATCTGCTGTATTTGTAATTGTTCCCAAAACTTATACATATATTGTCCATAGGGAGCAATCCCAAATCAGTCAACACAGTTTTATTTCTCGGCACCCAAACTCCTCCTTTAAAGGCCAAATACTGCAAATTCTTAATTGTCCCGCTCAGATTTCAAACTGTCTGAGCAATTATCCCACATCAGGATTTCTTCCATTGTTACCGGTATAGCCAGGAAAGGAATACTGGTCACTGTCACAGGAGAATGAGTACAAATCCAACAATCTGTGGGTTGAGTGTTATGCAACGCTTCCGTCACTTGATGGTGCACCAGAAACTTGTCGGCTATCGCCCCCCCTCAGTGTAGGTTGCTCCATCCATCAGCTATGCCTAATAATACGCTTCCAAGGATTCCACTTAACAGCCATACCTAGGGTACAATAAAAGATGGCATCATTCCCGTAAATAACATTTCTCCTGTGGGACATATTCCCACTTCTCCACTCCTGGTCTCATTATCAAGAGTGTTCTATCTTTTCCCACTGCAATGACCTCAGCCTCAGATGGCGGTCCTTGGGTATTTTGTACCCATATTTTGGCCCCCACATTAGTGATATTGGAGGACCCAAAACCTTTATTTCCCCTGATTGTCAATTCTGTAGGGGCTGTTCCTTCCTTAACTTGGAACAAGTTTACAGGTATAAGTAACATTTGGGCAATCCTTTGGCCCGTAGACAACACTAAGGGTTCTGTCTCTAGATTCAATATGAGAACCTTAATTTCTCCTTGAAAATCAGGATCAATAACTCCTACTACTACTATTGCACCTTTTAAAGCAAAACTAGATCTTGTTGCAAAGTCACCAAAATGTCCTTTAGGAATATTACATGCAAAACCAGTAGAAATGGTACTTACCTTACCTGGTGCTATGAGCACTGCCTCTACTGAGTAGAGGTCCAGTCCTGCAGCCGCTGGGATAGCTCTGTAAGGAATGTGTGCTTCCTCATTCAATTTCCAATAGATCAGTGTATCTACATGTACTTTATGTATGCTTAGATTATGTGTAGTCAGTGATAGGTCTGTTCTTAATTATTTGGAGAGCCTCACTCAAATTATCTCTCCATTGTCCATTTGAACCTGTAATGGAGTACCTTAATACTATGTGATCAGTTTTAGTGTTCTCAAAGTACTCCACTGGGTGGCAGATTTACAAAGAAACCCAGGCTCGGTCTGGGCCGCCGGGTAACCGGTTAAAAGTCATGGTGGGCCCCCAGGCATTGTGGCCCCGCCCCCATAGCCCCGCCCCGAATGGCCCGAACGGGTTCCCGGAGGACAGGGCCGGCGTTAGCAACCGGCATAGAGTCCTTCCTAACTTGAGCGGCAGCAGCACAAGATCTTTATATCCAGCACCATCGTGGTGCTGGTGCACAGTGACACAGGAGAGGACATCTGCTGCTGGCTTTCACTGCAGTCAGACGCTGACGCTATAGATAAGCGTCTCCGCTCAGGTTAGGAGGGAGAGGTGGGGAAACAGTGCTCAGGGGGCATCATATTAGGTCAGGCCTGCAGGGGCCCCAGCTCCCAAGAAGGCTCCCCCTCCCAAGAAGCCTGCAGGGGCCCTAGCTCCCCCTGCCATGAAGCATACAGGGGCCCCAGCTCCTACTTCCATGAAGCCTGCAGGGCCCCCAGCTCCCGCTCCCAAAAAGCCTGCAGGGGTCCCAGACCCCAGCTCCCAAGAAGCCTCCCCTGCCATGAAACATACAGGGGCCCCAGCTCCTGCTTCCAAGAAGCCTGCAGGGGCCACAGCTCCCCCTCCCTCTGTGCTCTCCGATCGCAGTGTCAGTTAGGGGGAGGGGTGCCTGCAGTGCTTCTACTACAAGAAAAGATGAAGTGCTGTCCTGAAGACCAGGAAGGAAAAGAAAAAGACCTCTACATAGATAAGTATAGTGTGCAATGTGTGCAATGTGTGTGTAGTGTGCAATGTGTGCAATGTGTGTGTAGTGTGCAATGTGTGCAATGTGTGTGTATTGTGCAATGTGTGTGTAGTGTGCAATGTGTGTGTAATGTGTGTGTAGTGTGCAATGTGTGTGTAGTGTGCAATGTGTGTAGTGTGCAATGTGTGTGTAATGTGTGTGTAGTGTGCAATGTGTGTAGTGTACAATGTGTGCAATGTGTGTGTAGTGTGCAATGTGTGCAATGTGTGTGTAGTGTGCAATGTGTGTGTAGTGTGCAATGTGTGTGTAGTGTGCAATGTGTGTGTAATGTGCAATGTGTGTAGTGTGCAATGTGTGTGTAGTGTGCAATGTGTGTGTAGTGTACAATGTGTGTGTAGTGTGCAATGTGTGTGTAATGTGTGTGTAGTGTGCAATGTGTGTGTAGAGTGCAATGTGTGTGTAATGTGTGTGTAGTGTGCAATGTGTGTGTAGTGTGCAATGTGTGTGTAGTGTACAATGTGCGCAATGTGTGTGTAGTGTGCAATGTGTGCAATGTGTGTGTAGTGTGCAATGTGTGTGTAGTGTGCAATGTGTGTGTAATGTGTGTGTAGTGTGCAATGTGTGTGTAGTGTGCAATGTGTGTGTAGTGTGCAATGTGTGTGTAGTGTACAATGTGTGCAATGTGTGTGTAGTGTGCAATGTGTGTGTAGTGTGTAATGTGCAGCGTGTAATGTGTAATGTGCAGCGTGTAGCGTGTAATGTGCAGCGTGTAATGTGCAGCGTGTAATGTGTAATGTGCAGCGTGTAATATGTAATGTGCAGTGTGTAATGTGCAGCGTGTAATATGTAATGTGCAGCGTGTAATGTGTAATGTGCAGCATGTAATGTGCAGCGTGTAATGTGTAATGTGCAGAGTGTAATGTGTAATGTGTAATGTGCAGCTTCTAATGTGCAGTGTGTAATGTGCAGCGTGTAATGTGCAGCGTGTAATGAGTAATGTGCAGCGTGTAATGTGCAATGTGTAATGTGCAGCTTGTAATGTGCAGCGTGTAATGTGTAATGTGCAGCGTGTAATGTGAAATGTGCAGCGTGAAATGTGCAGCGTGTAATGTGCAATGTGTAATGTGCAGCTTGTAATGTGCAGCGTGTAATGTGCAGTGTGTAATGAGTAATGTGCAGCGTGTAATGTGCAGCGTGTAATGTGCAATGTGTAATGTGCAGCGTGTAATGTGCAGCGTGCAGCGTGTAATGTGCAGCGTGTAATGTGTAATGTGCAGCATGTAATGTGCAGTGAGTAATGTGTAATGTGCAGCGTGTAATGTGCAGCGTTTAATGTGCAGCGTGTAATGTGTATTGTGCAGCGTGTAATGTGTAATGTGCAGCATGTAATGTATAATGTGCAGTGTGTAATGTGTAATGTGCAGCGTGTAATGTGCAGTGTGTAATGTGTAATGTGCAGAGTGTAATGTGCAGCGTGTAATGTGCAGAATGTAATGTGCAGTGAAAGAGGGGAGACACAGCATGCGAGGGACTATATTTATCGGGGATATATATATTTATATTACAGTCTGCAACTTCAACCTTCATAATATATATATATACAGCAGTATGTGTTAAAGAGGGCCCACTGAGACTCTTTCGCCCGGGGCCCGCAGAAACCTGGAGCACATTGCCAGAGACCGCAGTGCACGGCCAGCAGCTGCATTGTTTGGCTGCCAGCCCTGACAGCGTGTATGCTGTGGGGAGCAGAGAGAGCACTGTCTGCAGCCGGGACTTCCTCACACAGCAGGCAGTGCCAGAGCGAGGATGAGGTGTGTGGGCGGGGACAGCACGTGAAGTCCTGCATCCCACATGAAGAGCAGACAGAGCTGCAACAACAGTGTGGAAGTAGATGAAGTATGTGTGCCCCCCAGCAATAGCTGCAACAATCAGTGTGCCTCCCCCAGCAGCAGCCATATGTCGCCCCCTTGGCACCAGCAATATGTGCCCCCCCCCTTCCTTAGCAGCAACATCACTGTGCTCCTTCAGCTGCAGCAATAAACAATATGTGTGCCCCCAAGAAGAAGCTGCAGCAATCAGTGTGCCTCCCCCAGCAGCAGCCATATGTCTCTCCTTTAGCACCAGCAATATGTGCCCCCCCGTAGCAGCAACATTCAGTGTGCTGTCCCCCCAGCAGCAAACATATGTGTGTGTACCCGTGCAACATGGAGGGGGTCCGTCCTGTGCAGCATGGAGGGGGCCCTGTGCAACATGCAGGGGATCCTGTGCAACATGGAGGGGGTCATGTGGTGGTATATACAATACAGTGGTGGTGTTACTATGTGGAGGGCACAGTGCTGGTATTACTATGTGGAGGGCACAGTGTTGGTATTACTATGTGGAGGGCACAGTGGTGATATTACTATGTGGAGGGCACAGTGTTGGTATTACTATGT
The DNA here is from genome assembly GCA_033576535.1 of Allobates femoralis. NCBI lineage: Eukaryota > Metazoa > Chordata > Amphibia > Anura > Aromobatidae > Allobates > Allobates femoralis. Next base: position 246,642,487 of record JARQOC010000004.1, on the reverse strand, counting down.
GGAGGACACAGTGGTGGTATTACTATGTGGAGGGCACAGTGGTGGTATTACTATGTGGAGGGCACAGTGGTGGTATTACTATGTGGAGGGCACAGTGGTGGTATTACTCTGTGGAGGGCACAGTGGTGACATTATTATGTGGGGCAGTAAGAGGAGCGCTGTTTTTGTACCACGCAGCATGTGCAGTAATAGGGACAGCAGCAACGGCTCAGTATTGGGGGATCAGTAGGATGAGGAGTTTGTCCAGTTTGGGAATAGATCGGGCTGGAAATGTGATATGTCAGATGTGTCTTTGTTGTAATCTATGTAGATGGCTGGAGAAGTTGTCATGTCCGTCTGGGAATCTAGAATGGGGGAACATGGGGGCCCAAGACGTTATTACTATATGGGGGACAGAATGAGGAACATACATTGTGGGGATATATTTACTGTAGGGGCCAATCAGGCGACATCATTACTGCTGTAATATAATTTACTTTTCAATGAGGGGAACCAAAGGGAGGCCTTGTTACTGTGCAAGGTGGCACGATGTCGCTTTTTTGGTCGTTTGATGTAGTGTAGAAATCTTGGGAAAAGTGTGGAATGTGCTATGGAAGTGATCAGTTTTATACAGTAGATAACTGTGTTATTTTCTGCAGAGATGAGTCCTGGCTAGAAGACGTGATATTTGTCTGCGACAGAGGAAGAAGAAACCTGAAGATGAAGGACTTCACCAAGATACATCTCTGGTGAGTAGGTGTATTACCTATCCACGCACACTATACACTATGTACAGAGCTCCTGTGTATAATGTCACTGGGGATCTCTGCATCACCTGTACACTGACACTATATACTGAGCTCCTGTATATAATGTCACTGATGTTGTCTGCATCACCTGTACACTGACACTATATACAGAGCTCCTGTGTATAATGTCACTGGGGATCTCTGCATCACCTGTACACTGACACTATATACAGAGCTCCTGTGTATAATGTCACTGGGGATCTCTGCATCACCTGTACACTGACACTATATACAGAGCTCCTGTGTATAATGTCACCGGGGATCTCTGCATCACCTGTACACTGACACTATATACAGAGCTCCTGTGTATAATGTCACTGGGGATCTCTGCATCACCTGTACACTGACACTATATACAGAGCTCCTGTGTATAATGTCACTGGTGTTCTCTGCATCACCTGTACACTGACACTATATACAGAGCTCCTGTGTATAATGTCACTGGGGATCTCTGCATCACCTGTACACTGACACTATATACAGAGCTCCTGTGTATAATGTCACTGGTGTTCTCTGCATCACCTGTACACTGACACTATATACAGAGCTCCTGTGTATAATGTCACTGGGGATCTCTGCATCACCTGTACACTGACACTATATACAGAGCTCCTGTGTATAATGTCACTGGGGATCTCTGCATCACCTGTACACTGACACTATATACAGAGCTCCTGTGTATAATGTCACTGATAATCACTGTATTTACACTGACCAAATTTACAGAGCTTTTTTTAATCTTCATTATTGTAGTATTATTGGTCACTATTCACACTGAAGAAGAAACAGCTGGGCACCACAGAGTACTGACATGTAGTAGTAGGTCTGGCACCAAACTTGTGGTTTATCAGGTAAGAGGAGAGGGGAAGGAGCAGACGATGGCAAACCATTTTGAGCTGGGTGGTACTTCTATGGGTTGACCGGATTTTATTGGTCACTATGTTGTGGTATTATGTGCTCTGGTCATGCGTTGTGTATTTGTCCCTTGAATGTGGAATTATTCAATTACAATGTGTCGGTTATATGTGGTCTTATCATGGTGTGGCAGTATTTATACCTTGCACGTGGTAGTATTTGATCACAGTTTAGTAGTAATATGTGCTCTGATCACAGTGTGGTGGTATGTCTCCTTTATATGTGGTATTTCTGGTCTTGGTATAGGGATTGTGGTTGATTATTAGTTTTTTTCTGATATCAATAAGGGGAAAATTCTTTATTTCCAGTAGATATTAAAATCTTGGTTGCTTCAGTATTTATAAGACAGAAGCAGGAGATGGTGAGAAATGCAGAACATATGACCTCTGATTGCTCTATTCCTGGTTTTGTCTTACAAATACCGAGGTAAAAAACTCACCAAATACTCAGTGTGTGCACATGGCCTAAGGATGTGATGAGGTATTAGTTGGTGGGGGTACGACTGCTGAATGTGCAGCTTTTATCCCCATTATGTGTCCAAAAAATAGAAAAATATCCAGCACAGAGTCTTGAGATCTAGATCCTTAAAAATTCATTATATTAGAAAAGTATTAAAAAGCACATTTACATCAATGTCCTTAAAGACAGTCCTTAGTCATAGGTTTGTTTTGTCCCCATTAGACTGGAGGTGATGGACAGCTCGCCCATGATCCCTTCACCCCCTCAGTAGCGGTGAGCGCTGGGTTTGCCTTTTTCTGGGAGCTCTAATGATATAATGAATGGAGCCGCGGTCACATCATTACCGGCCGCTGCAGTTAATAAAAGGGGTAAAAGTGCCACATTCTTCCGATGATGTGGTTTTGATTGGTCGGATTCCACCAATAACTAAGTGATCACCTGCCGAACCTGACGATTGTTGGTAACTTGTTTTCACCAAAGTATCCCTTTAATGTACACTACAGTAATGGTACATCGCAGTAATGGTGAGCGCAGAGTGATGTACAGGAGTAACCACTATAATGGGTATAACGGCTAACAGGTATTTGCATATAGCGGGTGAGTGGGCCCCTGGAGTCAATTTCCCTGGTGGGCCCCAGACACCCCAGTCCGACCCTGAAGAAACCTCATCATCAATTCTGAGTATGTGTCTGCAGCTGTACAGATAGATTTACAACTTCTACTCTGTGGCAGAGGACCGATGAAATCCATCTGCCAAATCTAAGCTGGCAATTCACCTATGTGTCCCATTACAGTACGTGGTACTGCCCTTTTCTGTGAATGTTGACATATGGGGCATTGTGCAATGACATGTTTTATAACATCTAAAGTTAAGGGCACTCCTCTGTCTTGTGCCCACCTGTAAGTGGCATTTTCTCCCACGTGTCCACTTTTCTGATGCGTCCAGACAGCTATACCTTGCAACCATATTTCTTTCTCTTTATCAGGTTCAGTACCTGCAACAGACATAGAGGCTGCTGCATCTGCTTGGGAACTAAACAAACATTTCAATGAGTCAAGAGGAACATGTGCATCAACATGAAGAGAGTATTTTTGGTTGTTTGGACATATTCTTCAATATTTTGCCAAACGTCTTTCCCCACAACTCTTTTCTATGAATTTGTCAATCATTTTATTTTTCATCCTATGATCCAAGTAGCTGAACCACTAACTACAAACCATGAATCAGTGAACAAATAACATTTTATTCCTTGTTCATATTTATATTTTTTGGGCTAAGAAAATAGCTAATACCCAATTTCACCTTCTAACTGAAGAGCATCACCTGCCTTGGCAGAGATTCCCTCGAGTACATTAACAACATTGAGGGGTTATAAACCCTTGATCTTATTATTTCAAGCATCAGCCAATCTACTATGTAACAATTTCTGCGCTATGATATTGTAGGGAGCCTCGGAACAGCCTCGGACATCCAACTTTCCTGAAACATGCACAACCCAGTGTTAACAGAAAACAAGGTGCACCGCAATGATCTGAATTATATCAAGGGAAGGAGGGGTTGCTCACCGTGCCAAGGGTGACAGATATGCATGGCGGAGAGAAGACATGGCACATTGAGGGAGCAACACACACGAGTAGTAGAATAGTGAGAATTATAACTTTATTAGTGCAATAGACCAAACAAGATTAAAAACATTTAAAACCATAGGGTGCCACTGCAGAACACAACACTGAACATATGTACAGAATACAATGCTGACAAAATATGAGCAGGATATGACACAATATCAGTGATCACAACAGGTTAGACAAAATACAGGATTGAGTTGTAGGAAGAGACCCGAGGGTGGGGGATGAGAGCATGTACGAGAAGTACTAGTGCTCCTTCACCACAATATTTCACATAAATACGCTTGTTAGCCCAATATAGGGTGGACAGTGTTATGGGTAACCACATCTATGTCAACGGACCTATTAAGAAGCACAAATCATAGGGCCACAGAATGATTGGTAGTGCTGGGTGTGTTAAATATGATTAAATGCTGGCCTCAGCAGCTGGAATAAACAATGTTTATAAGTGAGACAGATACCAATATCTCACGCAAGTGAAGTCTGCAGAGGCACAGACAATTATAGAGAAAATTTCACATATTATAAGTTTACCCAAGATTCCGCAAATCATCCAATGAGTAATGCTATGAGTCGTTTAGTAGTCCCAACCACAGTGCTCCCTAGGGGTGGTCACATATGGATGATAACAAAGGTCTTAACCATCAGCTAACTAACCGTATAATTGATACAAAGACCACCCATATATATTGGGTACTCCCTATTGTTTACATATGGTCAAAACAGTGTAGGTCACCGTGTCCACTGACAGTGGAAAATAAAGTGCATATTACCAGTCCGTAAATTGTCCAAAGTGTCAGTCCGAGGTATGTAGGGAGGTGACTGCAGGGCACCCAGGCCCACGCGTATTGCTGCCAGGGCGCAGCTTCCTCAGGGGAAGTATCAATGCTGATGGGATGATCCAGCCGTGACCATCAGCCACAAGATATTCACTTCTTCCTGTGACTGGCTGTGCAATGCATACATCTGTTTTCCTGTCACAGGATGTGGTTTCCTGTCACAGGATGTGTATGTCTCAAGAATTTCAGCTCAGCTCATGATTTCATCATAACAGCATAATTTCAAGAAGAGTTCACCCTTTCATATTTCAACAGAGTACTGATACATTTTATGAAATGAATAGGCCTGTGGTCACTATATTCTAATTATGATTGCCTGTTCTATACCTATTCTATCCATACGCCATTCTTATCACATTGGTATCACACTCTTGTGCAGGAAATGAGACTGGGAGGTCATGAAACTGGAAGTATGCGAGTTACATGCATGCAGTCATGTGCTGCTGACCCCCTCCCCACTAATCCCCAAGCAAGGCGGCCCTCTCCAGAGACCTCAGGGGAGAGAGGGAAAATAAAAGGGGAAAGAGAGGCAGCACCATACAGTAGCAAAAGTCTCAAAGTCAGGCATCAAGCGTCGACATAATGGCCTACGAGGGCAATCCACAAAGAATCCGAATCATACCAGGGGTCACCATCAACGAGGGCGGGAAAACGAGGGGGACCCTCTCCCTCTCCCCCTCCTTCCCCGCTTCGACCCTCGCCTGCCACCTTCCATTCTAGACCACATCGGGGGCAATGGACACCCCGCCATGTGTAAGATCCAATCTGGAATATGGACCACCAAAATGTCCAGGGCTTTACAAAAAGAGGGTATCCGCCAGGGTACGCAGGATGGCCAATCTACCATCCCTGCAGGCAATCAGAGCGAACGGGAACCCCCACCGATATGGGACCCGGTGTTCCTGTAGAACCACGAGTAGGGGTCTGAGATGCCTCCGTTTCTGTAGGTTGATGTGTGATAGGCCCGGAAAAAGCTGGACCTCCTTGCCATTGAAAGTGGGTGCGTTGCTCCTGTCCCTGGCCTTGGACATGATCACCTCCTTAGTCACGAAGTCATGGACACCGCATATAATGTCCTGGGGTTGGGCAGAACAGTTTTTGGGTTGCAGCGCTCTATGTGCTTTGTCTAGTTTGATGACATTGGACGAAGGGGCCCCAAGAACATAATTTAAAATGGTTTGCAATATTGATCTGGGGACTTCGGTGTCTGCAGTCTCTGGTACCCCTCTCACCCGTATATTGCACTGGCGCTCCCTATTATCGTGGTCTTCTAGATGGGATTGCATAGTTGGCATGCCCCTCCGGAGCCTTAGGATACTTGGAACCGGGCTTTGAGGCTTCGTCACAAAGGTCGAGACTCAGCTCTGTGACCCTAGCGGTGTCCTTATAAGTTTGGTATGGGTGTCTCTCTCTCTTATGGAAGGTCATGTGGCATGGAGGGTTCATTAGGGAAGGATACTTGTTGTTTTTACGTGACGCCACCCACAGGTTGCGGCTATAGATGGCTGTCGCTGCATGACAGTTCATCCGGGGGCCAATGGTAGGGAGGCAGCAGTGTTGTTAAGCCCTCTACGGGTAGGGCTCACCCCAGGGCAGCAGAAGGCACCTGAGTGAGTTTTTTTTTTTTAAACAGGGAAAAGCGCTAACGCATTCCCCCACTAACACAAATTATGCAGTCGAGTTTCCTGCATTTGGGGAAATCTCAGGGGTCAGCACACCCGGAGTGCAATGGATGAGCCTCACCCTGGGAGAACCACCTCATTGATCATGGTATCTCTCCTGCCAGGTTAGTATGGTACCTGAGTGAGTTGGTAGTTATGTTTCTGGTGCTCACGACACGTCAAAAAAGTTCATGGACACAACGGGTTGCAATCTTCAGGTCTTTTACTCACAGCCCGCTGATCACTGGGTTCTCTGAGGCAGAGATCCAGCTACTTCCAGGTAGGAGGATGACATGTAACCGGTACCCCTTCCCTTTCCTTCCTCGGTCGTCTCGCACTGCGCTTCCTTCTCCCTCCTGCCTTGCATCTCGCTACACAGAGCTCTGAGCCAGTAGCTGTGGGATTTTCTTAGGGGTTGACCTGCAGTATCTCTCCTTAGCCCTATGGTTGCCACCTTTTCAGCAGATGTGTACGGTTGTCCACTGTGTCACCATGGAAGTACCACAGCCTCCGGGTTGCTAGCTGAGCCCTGTCTGTCTTCTCCACTAATCTTGGGGTTCCCGGTGCCCCTTTCTTGCAGTCTGGTCCCTCCACTTGCCTTGCGCCTGACAATTAATTCGAGCCCCATGGGTGGATTGCTCACTGCCTGTGCCTCTGGGACCCCCTCTTCTTCCTGGAGTCACCTGGTTCTCTTTCTTTGCTCCTCAGTCTGGCCTCAGGATGAGCTCCCACTAGCTCCAGTCCTCTGAACACTTTTCTCAAGTTCTTTTCCTTCTGTGACAGGCTTTCTTTCTCTACCTTCCCTCCAACTCGACTCTAGCTGTTTGACTCTCTTTTGCTGTGCAATGGTCTCTCTTCTTCTACTGTTCAACTGTCTCTCCTGCTTTCTAGATCTTTCTCACTCTATTTATACCTTTTATCACATGTTCCACATCCTCTACGTGTGTGCTTCCTAACTTCACTCCTCCCAGGTGCTCCCTCTAACTACTTCCTCTCCACCCATCCCCACTACCCTGGTTCCTCTTCCAGACAGTATCAGGGACAGTGCTCTCCCATAGGAGCAATCTTGCCCTAACCCTGACCTGGACCTAGTGTAGTGTACATGGCCTGGGTGTCCCGGCACCGATCTATGCCCCTCTTACCCGAGAATGGGATACTACACCTTAGCAGGGGTGCTGTACCTCTGTGGCGACTAGATCCGCAGGGGCGCAACGTATCTTCCATGGCCTTTTGCTGTGTCAAAATTAGCTGGTCCAGCTATGCAACATGGGTTCTAGTGGTGTCATGTTCCCCCTCAAAGGCCTCAATCCGGCTGGATAGGTGCTGTAAGGCCCTAATAACCCAAGATATCTCTGATCTGCATGTGTCTTTGACTTCATTGATGAGGATCTTAAAATTCTCCTTGGAAGGGAGCTTATCAAGGAAGTTTTGCCAGTCTATGGAGGGTGTGTATGGCCCTTTAAATTTCCCTACAGCCCTAGATGGTGTAAGGCTGCTGAGCTGCTGCTGGGAAGGATGAGAGGAATAGTCCCTGTGGCTGTACTGGGATCCAAAGATGTCCTGTGAGCTCCTCCCCCCGGGTCTTCCTAATCAATGGTATCACTATTGTAATTTCCTGGCTGGGATGAGGGCTGCGAGGCAGAACGATCCACCCCCTGCAGTATTACCTCAGATCCAGGATGTCCAGGGTCTGGAGGAGCTGTGAGCTTGCTGGTGAGTTGAATTCCCCGTGGGATTGGGAGCTTCTCCTATGCACTCCGCCACCGGCCGCATCTTCCTTGTCCTCATGATATAGGGCACGGCAGGAGGAGGCCGCCTCCTTCTCTACATGCTATAGAGAAGATGGTGCCCGGGTCTCCACCGGCACCTGATCAAGTCCTCCAGAGCAGTCTTCTGTTGCGGGGGGGCCGCCGATGCCTGCTGCAAGGCCTTTACTCTTAGGTGGCCCAAGATGGGGCCGGTCGGTGAGCTTTATAGATAAAATGCTGATTAAAGCTGAAGGTCGGTGGGAGCTCCTCTGCCCTGCGACCGTTCAGCATGGCATCCTAGACACGCCTTCCCCCGTGAATATAATATTGATTTATTAGTCAACGCGTTTCAGGACTTCCAAAGACAACCTGAAACATGGCAATATTACATTTAGTTTTAATGACATTCCAATTCGTTGAGATGCACTAGTATATACTGTATATATATATATATATATATATATATATATATAATATGAAAAAGATCCTTGCAGCACACAGCTACTACCAATGATGTACATAAGCTACTAGCTATATATATTTGAGGAAAAAGTTTAAAAACTTACGTTTTTTTCAAAAAACTCAAAAATCTCCAATTTTTTATTTAATTCTGAAGTTCTTGGTACATACATTGGCCAATGTCTGTTTGCTCATCAACTGCGACAAAGTGACTTCAGGGTCTGATGAGTCCTACGCTTATATCCCTATCCTCCTTGTCCGCTTCCCCACTACTAAGTGGGCAGACACCATCTAGACCCTCCATCACCTGTAGGTAATGAGGGTGCACATTGCAGCATGGATCCTGCAACTCCATATGATAAATAACAAGAAAAAAACTGCACAGCACTCAAAGACAAATGTGAACTGGTGCTAGCAAAGCTGCAGGGTTATATAATATGAAAAAGATCCTTGCAGCACACAGCTACTACCAATGATGTACATAAGCTACTAGCTATATATATTTGAGGAAAAAATTTAAAAACGTACGTTTTTTTTTAAAAAACTCAAAAATCTCCAATTTTTTATTTAATTCTGAAGTTCTTGGTACATACATTGGCCAATGTCTGTTTGCTCATCAACTGCGACAAAGTGACTTCAGGGTCTGATGAGTCCTACGCTGATATCCCTATCCTCCTTGTCCGCTTCCCCACTACTAAGTGGGCAGACACCATCTAGACCCTCCATCACCTGTAGGTAATGAGGGTGCACATTGCAGCATGGATCCTGCAACTCCATATGATAAATAACAAGAAAAAAACTGCACAGCACTCAAAGACAAATGTGAACTGGTGCTAGCAAAGCTGCAGGGTTATATAATATGAAAAAGATCCTTGCAGCACACAGTTACTACCAATGATATACATATGCTACTAGCTATATATATTTGAGGAAAAAGTTTAAAAACTTACGTTTTTTTCAAAAAACTCAAAAATCTCCAATTTTTTTTTAATTCTGAAGTTCTTGGTACATACATTGGCCAATGTCTGTTTGCTCATCAACTGTGACAAAGTGACTTCAGGGTCTGATGAGTCCTACGCTGATATCCCTATCCTCCTTGTCCGCTTCCCCACTACTAAGTGGGCAGACACCATCTAGACACTCCATATGATAAATAACAAGAAAAAAACTGCACAGCACTCTTTGTCTTTGAGTGCTGTGCAGTTTTTTTCTTGTTATTTATCATATGGAGTTGCAGGATCCATGCTGCAATGTGCACCCTCATTACCTACAGGTGATGGAGGGTCTAGATGGTGTCTGCCCACTTAGTAGTGGGGAAGTGGACAAGGAGGATAGGGATATCAGCGTAGGACTCATCAGACCCTGAACTCACTTTGTCGCAGTTGATGAGCAAACAAACATTGGCCAATGTATGTACCAAGAACTTCAGAATTAAATAAAAAATTGGAGATTTTTGAGTTTTTTGAAAAAAACGTAAGTTTTTAAACTTTTTCCTCAAATATATATAGCTAGTAGCTTATGTACATCATTGGTAGTAGCTGTGTGCTGCAAGGATCTTTTTCATATTATATAACCCTGCAGCTTTGCTAGCACCAGTTCACATTTGTCTTTGAGTGCTGTGCAGTTTTTTTCTTGATATATATATATATATATATATATATATATATATATATATACTAGCTGTACTACCCGGCTTCGCCCGGGTTAATAACTGCTGTTAACAAAATAGAATGTGTTAACAAAAATTTATTCAGCACACAAAAACCACAAAACATGTCCCTATAGGGACACATGCACTCACCCCACAGGGACACACACACACCACAAAGAGACACACACAACAGAAACACACACCACACAGACACCCCCCCACCCACAGGGACATACACACCCTATAGGGACACATGCACTCCCCCCACAGGGACACACACATACACACACAGACAGACACAGATGTGCACAGATCACCTCACACAACTCGCCTTATACATCTGCTATCTTTAATTTCCAAATATAAACATCTGATTAAAAACAGCCAATGTGCAACACGTGCCATATAGAGAATTAAGGCAGATGTCAGTGACATGAGCTGTCTATTATGTGTATGTGTGAGGTAACATATACTGCCCGGCCGGGGGGAGGGTTTACTGTTGGCTGGAGATTTATTAGGCTGCCTATAGCAACCAATCACAGCTCAGCTTCTATTTTTCTACAGGTCATTAATACGACATATTCAAATTCTATTTTGTTATAGCTAACAGCAGTTATTTATTAACCCGGGCATTATTGTGGTAAAAATAGTCTGTAACTGGCAGTTTCTATATCCTCTCACATAGAGGTAATGTGACTGACATCAGCCTTTCCACCAACACACCCTAACTGACATCCTATTACCTCACAGACATCCTATTACCTCACAGAAGCTTTACTGAGAATGTCCTTTGTTGTCTATATTAACCAATCAGAGCTCAGATTAACAGTAGCAAAATAGAAGCTGAGCTGTGATTGGTTGCTATTGGCAGCCTGATAAATCCCAAGGCAACAGGAAACCCTCCCCCCTGACAGTATATATTAGCTCACACATACACATAATAGACAGCTCATGTGACTGACAGCTGCCGTATTTCCTATATGGTACATTTGTTTCTCTTGTAGTTTTGCTGTTTATTAATCAGATTTTTATTGTTGAAGGATAATACCAGACTTGTGTGGGTTTTAGGGCGATTATGTGGTGAGGTTGGTGTATGTGTGGTGAAATGTGTGCTGAGGGTGGTATATGTGTTCAAGCACGTGGTAGTGTGAGGCGCATTTTGTGTGTGTGTTCATATCCCCGTGTGTGGTGAGTATCCTATGTCGGGGCCCCACCTTAGCAACTGTATGGTATATACTGTTTGGCGGCATCGCTCTCATTCTTTAAGTCCCCCTTGTTCACATCTGGTAGCTGTCAATTTGCCTACAACACATTTCCTTTCACTTTTTCCCCCATTAAATAGATAGGGCCAAAATTGTTTGGTGAACTGGAACACTCAGGGTTAAAATTTCACCTCACAACATAGCCTATGACGCTTTCGGGGTCCAGACGTGTGACTGTGCAAAATTTTGTGGCTGTAGCTGACAGCTGTCGATTTTCCTCCAACACTTTTCCTTTCCCTTTTTCTCCATTATGTAGATAGGGGCAAAATTGTTTGGTGAATTGGAATGCGCGGGGTTAAAATTTCGCCTCATAACATAGCCTATGACGCTCCCGGGGTCCAGACGTGTGACTGTGCAAAATTTTGTGGCTGTAGTTGCGACGGTGTAGATGCCAAACCCGGACATACATACACATATACATACATACACACACATTCAGCTTTATATATATTATATATATATATATATATATATATATATATATATATATATAATTATAGTTAATTATATATGTACAGGGGTTGAACAAAGTAATGGAAACACCTGGAGAAATCAACAAAAGTTAGTTTAATATGGTGTAGGTCCACCTTTTGCGGCGAATACAGCCTCAATTCTCTGAGGTATGGATTCATACAAGGTGATATCATTGGCCCGGCAGATCTCCAGGAAATAACACCCCAGATCATCACAGAACCTCCGCCATGTTTTACGGTTGGGAGAAGGCAGTCTGGATGGAATGCTTCTTTCGGCTGTCTCCAAACGTACACTCGGCCGGAGGTCGGAGAATGGGGTAAACGATGATTCATCTGAGAATATCACGTTTCCACTGCTCAAGGGACCAATTCTGGAGGTTTCTACACCACTCTAAACACTTGTAAACATTTGTTATTGAGAGCAGCGGTTTTCTAATTGCAGCTCTTCCGTGGAATCAAGATTTGTGCAGCTCCCGACGAACAGTTTTTGTGGAAACTGGGTTCTGTAGGTGTTCATTGAGCTCAGCAGTGATTTTCGGAGCTGTGGTCTTGCGATCTTCTCTCACAATTCACTTTAGAGTCTGACGGTCTCTCTCAGTCAACTTCGACTTTCGGACCTGTGCTTTGGAGACAGTACCTCTTGACACACAAAGCATTTGGGCACTTTCTGTTACACTAGCGCCTGCCATACCAGCACCAACAATTTGGCCTTTTTAAAAATCCGAAAGGTCTGCCATTGGTATCAGGTTCTCATCAATGTTCTTACAATTCGGCAAAACAAACTGTTAATTTACATACACATATCACTTAACACAAATAATCAACTACAAAACATTAACATATGTCACAGTTTGCATGTTTATAACATGTTTGAAGATTATGATGCCAAAACGTTAGGTGTTTCCATTATTTTGTCCAACCCCTGTGTATGTATATGTATATAAATATATATATATATATATCCAGTACAGACCAAACGTTTGGACACACCTTCTCATTCAAAGAGTTTTCTTTATTTTCATGACTAAGAAAATTGTTGATTCACACTGAAGGCATCAAAACTATGAATTGACACATGTGGAATTATATACTTAACAAAAAAGTGTGAAACAACTGAAAATATGTCTTATATTCTAGGTTCTTCAAAGTAGCCACCTTTTTGCTATGATTACTGCTTTGCATACTCTTGGCATTCTCTTGATAAGCTTCAAGAGGTAGACACCGGAAATGGTCTTCCAATAGTCTTGAAGGAGTTCCCAGAGATGCTTAGCACTTGTTGGCCTTTTTGCCTTCAGTCTGCGATCCAGCTCACCCCAAACCATTTCGATTGGGATCAGGTCTGGTGACTGTGGAGGCCAGGTCATCTGGCGTAGCACCTCATCACCATCACACCTCCTCCTCTATGCTTCACGGTGGGAACCAGGCACGTAGAGTCCATCCGTTCACCTTTTCTGCATCGCACAAAGACACGGTGGTTGGAACCAAAGATCTCAAATTTAGACTCATCAGACCAAAGCACAGATTTCCACTGGTCTAATGTCCATTCCTTTTGTTCTTTAGCCCAAACAAGTCTCTTCTGCTTGTTGCCTGTCCTTAGCAGTGGTTTCCAAGCAGCTAATTTACCATGAAGGCCTGCTGCACAAAGTCTCCTCTTAACAGTTCTTGTAGAGATGTGTCTGCTACTAGAACTCTGTGTGGCATTGACCTGGTCTATAATCTGAGCTGCTTTTAACCTTCGATTTCTAAGGCTGGTGACTCACTCGGATAAACTTATCCTCCGCAGCAGAGGTGACTCTTGCTCTTCCTTTTCTGGGGCGGTCCTCATGTGACCCAGTTTCTATGTAGCGCTTGATGGTTTTTGCAACTGCACTTGGGGACACTTTCAAAGTTTTCCCAATTTTTCGGACTGACTGACCTTCATTTCTTAAAGTAATGATGGCCACTTGTTTTTCTTTACTTAGAATTTGTATTATGGCAAGAAAAAAGCAGCTAACAGTCTAGTCAGTAGGATTATCAGCTCTGTATCCACCAGACTTCTGCACAACACAACTGATAATAATAATAATAATAATAATAATAATAATAATAATAATATGATGGTCCCAACCCCATTTATAAGGCAAGAAATCCCACTTATTAAACCTCACAGAGCATTCACTGATCTCAGGGAGACCAGTCCAAAAAAACACTGTGGGCAGCTGGCTAAAGCGCTCAACACAGTGAATTCCTAGGTGCATTGCCCCCTGGGAATTATGAATATGCAAATAGAGTCTGTGGAGCCTCAGTTAGGAGTCTCAAACACAGAACTAGCCAGATATCCCTCCAGGGAAGGACCCAACCATGAGGTGGCTCCTTGCGGAGAACACCATAACCACCATATTAAGTGGCCTTTTTAGTCAATATCCAGCTCTTTTACAAGCTTAGAGATATGACAAGGGAATACCAATATCAGGTATCCCCATGGCTGGGTCCTTCCCTGGAGGGATATTTGGCTAGTTCTGTGTTTGAGACTCCTAACTGAGGCTCCACAGACTCTATTTGCATATTCATAATTCCCAGGGGGCAATGCGCCTAGGAATTCACTGTGTTGAGCGCTTTAGCCAGCTGCCCGCAGTGTTTTTTTGGACTGGTCTCCCTGAGATCAGTGAATGCTTTCTGATGTTGGTCTACTAGGCCTTGCTTCCACCTAGCCAGAATCCCACTCCACACTGATGAGGGGCAACACCCTGAAACAGCTGTCTGTGGATGGATATCTGGACTTCATATTCCCTTGTCATATCTCTAAGCTTGTAAAAGAGCTGGATATTGACTAAAAAGGCCACTTAATATGGTGGTTATGGTGTTCTCCGCAAGGAGCCACCCCATGGCTGGGTCCTTCCCTGGAGGGATATCGGGCTAGTTCTGTGTTTGAGACTCCTAACTGAGGCTCTACAGACTCTATTTGCATATTCACTTATTAAACCTGAAAGGGCACACCTGTGAAGTAAAAACCATTTCCAATGACAACCTCTTGAAGCTCATCAAGAGAATGCCAAAAGTGTACAAAGCAGTGATCACAGCAAAAGGTGGCTACTTTGAAGAACCTAGAATATAAGACACTAGCTGTGAGCCCGATGCAAATGCATCGGGATTCTAGAACGTGGCAATATTATTTGCATTAATAGCATTATTATTACCAATAATAGCATAATTATTAGCATTAACAGCATTATTATTAGCATTAATAGCATTATTAACAGCAATAATAGTACTATTAATAGTATTGTTATTAGTATTAATAGCATTATTACCATAAATAGCATTAATATTAGCGTTAATAGCATTATTATGAGGAGTAATAGCATTATTAGCATTAATAAAATTATTAATAGCATTAATAGAATTAAAAATAGCATTAATAGCATTATTAATAGGATTAATAGCATGATTATTAGAATTAATAGCATTAATATTAGCATGAATAGCATTAATAGCATTATTAATAACATTAATACCATTATTAATAGCATTAATAGCCTAAATAATAGAATTAATAGCATAAATAATCGCATTAATAGCATGAGTATTAGCATAAAGAGCATTAATAGCAATATTATTAGCATTAATAGAATTTTGAATAGCATAAATAGCATGATTATTAGCCTTAATAGCATTATTAATAGCGTTAATATGATTATTATTAGCATTATTAGCATTAATATTAGCATTAATAGCATAATTATTAGCATTAATAGCATTATTATTAGCATTAATAGCATTAATAATACAATTAATAGCATTAATATTAGCATTAATAGCATTAATAGTATTATTAATAGCATGAATAACATTATTAATAGCATTAATAGCATTAATAGCATTATTAATAGCATTAATAGCATAAACAATAGAATTAATAGCATAACAAATCGCATTAATAGCATTACTATTAGCATAAAGAGCATTAATAGCAATATTATTAGCATTAATAGCATTTTGAATAGCATAAATAACATGATTATTAGCCTTAATAGCATTATTAATAGCGTTAATATGATTATTATTAGCATTATTAGCATTAATAGTAGCATTAATAGCATAATTATTAGCATTAATAGCATTATTATTAGCAGTAATAGCATTATTATTAGCATTAATAGCATTATTATTACGATTAATAGCATAATTATTAGCATTAATAGCATAATTATTAGCATTAATAGCATTAATAATAGCATTAATAGCAATATTATTTGCATTAATACCATTATTATTACCATTAATAACATAATTATTAGCATTAATAGCATAATTATTAGCATTAATAGCATTAATAATAGCATTAATAGCAATATTATTTGCATTAATAGCATAATTATTACCATTAATAGCATAATTATTAGCATTAATAGCATAAATATTAGCATTAATAGCATAATTATTAGCATTAATAGCATTAATAATAGCATTAATAGCAATATTATTTGCATTAATAGCATTATTATTACCATTAATAGCATAATTATTAGCATTAATAGAATAATTATTAGCATTAATAGCATTAATAATAGCATTAATAGCAATATTATTTGCATTAATAGCATTAATATTACCATTAATAGCATATAATTATTAGCATTAATAGCATAATTATTAGCATTAATAGCATTAATAATAGCATTAATAGCAATATTATTTGCATTAATAGCATTATTATTACCATTAATAGCATAATTATTAGCATTAATAGCATAATTATTAGCATTAATAGCATTAATAATAGCATTAATAGCAATATTATTTGCATTAATAGCATTCTTATTACCATTAATAGCCTAATTATTAGCATTAATAGCATTATAATTACCATTAATAGCATTAATAATAGAATTAATAGCAATATTATTTGCATTAATAGCATTATTATTACCATTAATACCATAATTATTAGCATTAATAGCATAATTATTAGCATTAATAACATAAATATTAGCATTAATAGCATAATTATTAGCATTAATAGCATTATTATTAGCAGTAATAGCATTATTAATAGCATTAATAAAATTAATAATACAATTAATAGCATTTATTTATTTTTTTATTATTATTTTTTATTTAATTATTTATTATTATTTTTTTTTTTATTATTTTTTAATTATTTTTTAATTATTTTTTTTATTATTAAATTTATTATTTATTTAAAGTGAGCCTGAGGCTGAGACCCAGTTCTCCTTCAGGTCCGCTGAAAGGGCTGATATTATTAGCATATATTTATTTTTTTTATTATTATTTTTATTTAATTATTTATTATTTTTTATTTATTTTTTTATTATTTTTTAATTATTTTTTAATTATTTTTTTTATTATTAAATTTATTATTTATTTAAAGTGAGCCTGAGGCTGAGACCCAGTTCTCTTTCAGGTCCGCTGAAAGGGCTGATATTATTAGCATATATTTAATTTTTTTATTATTATTTTTATTTAATTATTTATTATTTTTTATTTATTTTTTTATTATTTTTTAATTATTTTTTAATTATTTTTTTATTATTAAATTTATTATTTATTTAAAGTGAGCCTGAGGCTGAGACCCAGTTCTCCTTCAGGTCCGCTGAAAGGGCTGATATTATTAGCATATATTTAATTTTTTTATTATTATTTTTATTTAATTATTTATTATTTTTTATGTATTTTTTAATTATTTTTAAATTATTTTTTAATTATTTTTTTTTATTATTAAATTTATTATTTATTTAAAGTGAGCCTGAGGCAGAGACCCAGTTCTCTTTCAGGTCCGCTGAAAGGGCTGATATTATTAGCATATATATATTTTTTTTATTATTATTATTTTTTATTTATTTTTTTATTATTTTTTAATTATTTGTTAATTATTTTTTTTATTATTAAATGTATTTGTTGATGCGCTATTCTGATTGGTCGCTGTCTACTGCCCTCAGCCAATCAGAAGAGCCCGTCATTTCCCATTGACATACATTAGCGGTGTGTCGGCGATTTTATGGCCGGCCACCTGGTTCTATTTGTCGGCCCTAAAATCGCGGACACACCGCTAATGCATGTCTATGGGCAGTCATCCTGATTTCTGATTGGTCGCTCTTTGGTGACGCCGACCAATCAGAATTCGAGCTCACTGCCCTTAGACATGCATTAGCGGTGTGTCCGTGATTTTAGGGCCGACAAATAGAACCAGGTGGGCGGCCATAAAATCGCCGACACACCGCTAATGTATTTCAATGGGAAATGAGGGGCTCTTCTGATTGGCTGAGGGCAGTAGACAGCGACCAATCAGAAGAGCCCCTCGGGGGGGCGTGACCTGGCCATGGAAGTGTGAGGAAGCACCTCCATCAGCTCTGCAGACCCGGGACTTTATAGAGCTATTCAACTTCACAATCTCTGCTCCAATGTCACGGAGAAAGAAGCCTGAAGATGCTGTGACAGCCCTGACACCTCCTGAGAAGCAAGGGAGAGAGGCAGGCATGGCAAAACTGTTTGGGACAGCAGGAAGAAAGGCAGCACACTCTTCTGTAATGGCACAGGGAAGACCTCATGCTCAGAAGCAGCAGGCACAGTCACCTTCACAGCTGCCACAGAGAAACCCCCACAAACAAAGCACTGGAAGCCAGGTAACAGCTGTTATCAGCTCCTCAGATAAGGGGAAGGAGAGATCAAGGGAGTCTGCAGTTGTGGAAACATTAGAGGAGATTGCAGACACTGGAGAGGAGACCGAGGAGACATGGAGGGATACTCCCCCCTCCCCTACACAGGCTGCAATAATGGTGCCTGCTTCAGACCAGTCCAACAGCTCATACTCTGAACTGAGGGCTATTAGGAGCATGATTGCTGCTCTACCCACCAGACAAGACCTAGACTGTTTAATGGCCCGCATGGAGGCATCCCAAGCCAAAGCCCTGAGCCCCATTAAGGAGGATATAGAGACTCTAAAGTCACAATCCACTGCTGTGTCTGAGACCATAGCTGCCATTGAAGAGAGAGTCACTGCCTTGGAGAGACATGCTACACGCTCTAATGCACATATTGTTGCCCTGATTCTACAAGCAGATGACCAGGAGAATAGGGAAAGGCGCAACAACATACGCCTGAAAGGATTGCCTGAGACCATTACAGCTAATATGCTCCTTGACAGGACTCTAGACATCTTTAATACGGTAACACAAAGATCACCAGGCTCATCATATAAAATTGATAGGATACATAGAGTATCTCGCCCTGGCCCAATTGACCCAGACAACCCCAGAGATGTTCTGTGTAGATTTCATAATTTTACAGACAAGGATGCTCTGATACAAGCGGCTTGGTCTTTTGGCGACATTCTGATTGACAACGTAAATGTACGCCTCTTCCCAGATGTTTCTAGTCGCACCTTGTATATGCGACGGCAGCTGCGCCCCTTACTTGTGAAGATTAAAGAACGGGGAGCCACGTACCGCTGGGGTCATCCCTTCCATCTTATAGTGAGAAGAAACAACAAGACATATTATCTTTGGCATAGGGATGACCTTCCTGGACTATTTTCGTTCTTGGATATCCCATCCATCCCGATCCCGGATTGGCTCTCTTTGGAAGGATTTCAGAGGTTCGCAACAATGGGCCGCCAACGCAGTTCCCTTTCAGATGCTCTCCGCAAGAGGAAGACACGGAGTGGCAATGCTCCACGTACGCCCTCGTCACAGCCTGGCAGCCCGAGGGGCGGAAGAGACGAGGCGTTTGCAGAGGACTTACCAACATGAGACTCCTGATCCACCTTTGTTGGAACTGATTGAGCTATATGAGGTTGATGCCTCAGACCTCATCCAGAATTGCTCTGGACTGGTCTGCCTGGTAACAATTGTTATATAAAAAGATAGTGCATACGTTACGTATAACAAATTTATTAAGGGTTTTATGTTGCTTTTTCCCTTTTATCGATTGCAACTTTTTCTTGTTGACTTTTAAAGAAGTTGATAATGTGGTGTAAAGAGATGATCTTGATGATATACAAGAGTCCTGGGTCTGTAGATCGTTGCCTTTTGGTCAGTTACGGTCCCTACGACTCTCTCTCTTTCTCTTTTCTGTTTTCTTAGAGAGAGTTGATTTGCTGGCTTGACCGGCTTAGACTAAAATAGTCTTATCTTCCCTTTAATCTTTTTTTCTCAATCTCTTTGTTTTACACTCCTCTACACCTCCCTCCCCTCTTACCTCCCCCTCTTTCCTGTACCTTGGTCCCCTTTTTTCTTGAAGTTCCTAGTTAGCAGAAGGGAACACTATGACACATAGCACCCTATCTGCTATACAAATTGGCACGCTGAATGTGCAAGGTCTACATGATGCAGGGAAAAGATCTATTTTGTTTAACTATTTGAAAACTAACAAAATTCATGTTGCTTTTCTTCAGGAGACTCATATGTGCGAGAACAAGCCTTATAAGCTCTCCAGTCATTGGTTTCCTTCATCATACCACAGCTTATCTAATAATTCACACTCCTCTGGTTCCAGTATCGTGATATCGAGGTCGATACCATGGGAATTTGTGGACTCCTGCAGTGGTGGCAACGGAAGACTCCTTATGGTAAAAGGTAAGATCGCCTCCAGAACATATACATTTGCCTCGCTATACCTCCCTAACTCTGGTCAGATCACAACGCTCCTGCAGTTTTTAGATAAAATTGAGGTCTTTGCAGAGGGAACGCTGGTTCTAGGGGGAGATTTCAATGTTACACTTGACCCCGACCTTGACACGTCTCGAGGCAGGTCTAGTATGTCTAAAGCAGCTATTAGAAGGTTGAACAGAGCGCTCCATGATCACCAATTACTAGATGCTTGGCGCCTCTTGTTCCCTACTTCTAAAGACTATACCTTTTACTCCCCAATACATGACGTATATTCTAGACTTGACTTCTTTCTCCTGAGACACACTGATCTGACACAACTAATAGATGCTTCTATTGAGCCGATTTCCTTTTCAGACCATGCCTTGGTTAAGATTTCCCTTATGCTCCACTCCCCGATCCCAAGACAGTGGCAATGGAGGCTAAACGCTTCTTTATTAGAAGACACAGTAGTCCTAGCGGACGTCTCTAAATCATTGAAGGATTACTTTGATTTAAATGTTTCCACAGATGTGACACCTGGGGGAGTGTGGGAGGCTCACAAGTGTGTAGTTCGAGGCATTTTAATCAAACATGGTGCCCGACTTAAGAAAATTAGAGATACAGAAATCCAAGATCTAATGGTTAGACTGAGAGACCTCGAAACTAGGCATAAACGTCACTCTCTCCCTGATCTGAAGAGAGAACTATTAGATGTTAGGGAGAAGCTACGCACTACTTTACTATATAAGGCAAAAGGGGTACTTACCAGATGCCGTAGACATTTCTATGAATATGGGAATAAGTCCGGTAGAGCTTTGGCGAGGGCCTCTAGAATTTGCAGAGCTACTACGTATGTTTCTGAAATATCACACCCAGATACCTCAAAACGCTCAAAGTTTCCCCACGACATAGCTGAGGCATTCAAACATTACTATACAGCTTTGTATAATCTTGACACGAATAAAGCGCCGGTAGCATTGAATGCACTTACGTCACGCATAAGAAAATATATTACATCTTCGGCTATGCCGAAATTGGCGGATTCAGTTTCGCAATCCTTAGAGATGCCTATCTCAGATCAGGAGATTGAAGATGCGTTGTCCTCATCTAAATCGGGGAAAGCACCTGGCCCAGATGGGTTTACGGTTGGTTATTATAAAAAATTAAAAGAAGCTCTATTGCCACACCTAAAAGCCTTTTTTAATGCCTTGGCGATATCTACACCACCCAAAGATGCATTAAGAGCTAATATAACAGTGATTCATAAACCAGGGAAAGATCCTCTGCTATGCTCCAGTTACCGCCCAATATCCCTGCTGAACGTAGATATTAAGCTTTTTGCAAAAATTTTGGCGGCAAGACTCTCCCCGTTCATACCGGACTTGATTCACCCAGATCAGACGGGATTTGTCACGGGTAGGGAGGCCAGAGACAACACCACCAAAGCTATAGACTTAATTTATACAGCCAAGACATCTAAAACCCCGCTGATGTTACTATCTACAGACGCAGAAAAAGCGTTCGATCGCGTACATTGGACTTTTATTAAAGAGACATTGTCTCACATCGGATTGGGAGCTAAGATGCTTGGTTGGGTGCTCTCTCTGTACTCCGTCCCGTCGGCAAGAGTGCGGGTCAACGGGATCCTTTCGGAGTCATTTGATATTAACAATGGCACGCGTCAGGGATGCCCGTTGTCCCCATTAATTTTTATTTTGACTCTCGAACCGTTATTGCGTCATGTCCGAATGAATGGAGATATTTCAGGCATGCAAGTAAAATCAGGTGTACATAAAATTGCGGCATATGCAGACGATCTCCTGTTCTTTCTAACAAATCCAGAGGTTTCTCTCCCCATTTTATTGAAAGAATTGGAGACATATTACACTCTCTCCAATTTTAAAATAAATAGATCAAAATCTGAGGCCCTAAATGTGTCGCTTCCCCTGAGTCGAATTACTAGAATACAGAACGCCTTTACATTTCATTGGTCTCCTAAATCTCTTCGCTATTTAGGGGTACAGATTACTCCAGATGTTAGAGATCTGTATGGTGCAAATTTTCCTTCACTGCTGCGGTCAATTACAGTAGACTGTGAGAGATGGCTATTGTCTACTTTCACATGGGCTGGTAGATGCCAACTTTTCAAAATGAATATCCTTCCGAGGATATTATATTACCTACAGACATTACCTATCACCATTCCATTATCCTTCTTTAAGACAATTGCACAACTGCAGACAAAATTCATCTGGAATAACTCGAAACCACGTCTAGCGAGATCAATCCTGTATAGACGCAAAAAAGATGGTGGTGTGAATCTCCCAAATATCAAACTGTATTACATAGCCACCCACCTCACGCGGGTAATAGATTGGTGCAGGCATGGTACAAATAAATTGTGGGTACAAATCGAACAGGATTTTACTCCTTTCAGACTTCAGACATTACCCTGGGTGTCACTTCGAAAAGAAGAGTTATTATATGACCATCCGACAATTGGGTCTACACTCAAGATTTGTGATCACACGTTAGTTAGATCCTTAATGATACCATCTGCCTCTGTCTTGAGTCCGATCCTTAGTCACCCAGACTTTCGACCAAGTCTTGATGACCCCGTGTTCCAACGTTGGATAAAAGCAGGTCTGGATAGGATTGAAAAATGGAGTGAGGGAGAAGCGTGGCCAACCATTGAACAACTTAATTCAATTACCTACCCGACGGCTCTGGGTTTCTGGAGATGTGTACAACTTGTGCATTATCTTCATAGACTCCCTCCTAAGAGGACGTTTTTAAATCCTAAGACACTGTTTGAATCTCTATGCTCTACCACAGTTGACTGTAGGCATGCTTTATCACAGACATACGCGTGTTTGATTTCTCCACCGGACCTCCCGACTCCCCATTTCATGCTGCGATGGGAGACAGATCTTGGTCTCAAACTGTCTACAGAACAGAGATCTGCAATTTATTCTTTAGCTCACTCTACCTCGATAAGCTCAAAGCTGCAGGAGGCAAATTATAAATTATTGACGAGATGGTATAGAGTCCCAGCTTATTTGCATAGACTCTTTCCTTCTATAGACCCGAAGTGCTGGAGGTGTGGTGGGGCGGATGGTACAATACTACACGTGTTCTGGGAGTGTGCGAAGCTCCAACCATTCTGGTCGGAGGTGAAAAAGATTACAAGGCAAGTTACGGGATACACGGATGAGTTAGATCCTGGCCTCTTCATGTTGCACCACTGTAGGATTCCACCAAACAAATATAAACATACACTGTTGAGGTTCTTAGTCATGGCTGCGAGATCCTGCATTCCGATACTTTGGAAAAAGGAGACATGTCCTTCTGTGGCTATGTGGATAGAGAAGGTGAACGACCTCATGCTTCTCGAGGACCTGACATCAGCTATACATGATTCATATGAGAAGTTCAGAAACACGTGGTTTAATTGGATGAGTTTCCAACAATCTGACCTGTATAAGTCTCACAGAAGCTCCTGAGGAACTTGCTCTTAAGAACTGGTTAGTAAATGGGTGCGATTGAGAGTTCCTTTTACTCCATTGAGGTTTGGTAACTTCACGAGACCCCTACCTTACCCTCCCTTCTACCCCTCTTCATACCCCCCCACCCATCCTATCCCCGTTCTGGTCTATTCTACTCTTTTCTTTCTTTATGTGTTTCCTATCTTTTCCTTTCTTTTTTTTTTTTTTTTTTTTTTTTTTTTTTTTTTTTTGTCTTTCATTGTCATTATTATTGGTAATAGACGGATACCTATGGAGTACGTTATGCTTGTTTTATAATTATGACTGGCAAACAACTCCGATGTGTTATACGAGACAGCCTGTTTTTCATGCCAGAGTTAGTTTTAATATTGCTATGGTAAATTGAGTACTTTTATCAAGCTTATTGACTATTAGAAACTGATTCGTGATTCAATTAATGAGAATACATTTTATTAAGAACAGTTCTTTGTACTTGCAAGATGATTGAATCTGTAAGTTTTGGTTCTTTTTTCTATTGTTACTATAAAACGAAAAATAAAGAATTATAAAAAAAAAAAAGAAGAGCCCCTCACATCTCATTGAGGTAGAATGGTGGATTTGTCGTCCATTCTATCTTAATGATAAGTGAAGAGGACGTCGGAGCTGGAAGTTGGCGGAAAGAAGACAGAAGATCCCCGGGGCCGGACGAAGAGGCGGAGATGGCGGAAAGAAGAGAGAAGACCCCCGGGGCCGGAGGAAGAGGACGCCTGGCCGGACGGAGGACTTGTGGATCGGACGGACGATCAGATGACTAAGAAGGCATGTAAGTAATCGACGGGGACGTTAGATTAGGGGACGGCGGGGGCTTCGGGTGTAGGGCTTTAGGTGTTAGCGACAGCGGCGGGGGAAAGCGGCGGGGGAAAGCGGCGGGAGCTTAGGAGGCGGCGGGGCTTAGGGGGTAGGGGCTTAGGTGCGGCGGGGCTTTTAGGTGCGGCGGGGCTTAGGGGGTAGGGGATTAGGTGCGGCGGGTCGGGGCTTAGGTGCGGCGGGTCTTAGGGGGTAGGGGCTTAGGTGCGTCGGGTCGGGGCTTAGGTGCGGCGGGTCTTAGGGGGTAGGGGCTTAGGTGCGGCGGGGCTTAGAGGGTAGGGGCTTAGGTGCGGCGGGGCTTAGAGGGTAGGGGCTTAGGTGCGGCGGGGCTTAGGGGGTAGGGGCATAGGTGCGGCGGGTCGGGGCTTAGGGTGTAGGGGTGCGGCGGACTTAGGGGGTAGGGGCTTAGGTGCGGCGGGTCGGGGCTTAGGTGCGGCTGGTTTTAGGGGGTAGGGGCTTAGGTGCGGCGGGGCTTAGGGGGTAGGGGCTTAGGTGCGGCGGGTCGGGGCTTGGCGGCGGACGGTAGGGGCTTAGGTGCGGCGGGGCTTAGGGGGTAGGGGCTTAGGTGCGGCGGGGCTTTTAGGTGCGGCGGGGCTTAGGTGGTAGGGGCTTAGGTGCGGCGGGGCTTTTAGGTGCGGCGGGGCTTAGGGGGTAGGGGCTTAGGTGCGGCGGGGCTTAGGGGGTAGGGGGTTAGGTGCGGCGGGGCTTAGGGGGTAGGGGATTAGGTGCGTCTGGTCGGGGCTTAGGTGCGGCGGGGCTTAGGGTGTAGGGGCTTAAGTGCGGCGGGTCGGGGCTTAGAGGGTAGGGACTTAGGGGCGGCGGAGTTAGGGGGTAGGAGCTTAGGTGCGGGGTGGCTGTGTGGACATTGCGGGGTGGGTGTGCGGACATGGGGTGGCTGTGCGGACATGGGGGGGCTGTGTGGACGACATGGGGGTGGCTGTGTGGACATGGGGGTGGCTGTGCGGAGATGGGGGGGCTGTGTGGACATGGGGGGGGCTGTGCGGACATGGGGGGGGCTGTGCGGACATGGGGGGGCAGTGCGTACATGGGGGGCTGTGCGGACATGGGGGGGGCTGTGCGGACATGGGGGGGGGCTGTGCGGACATGGGGGGGGCTGTGCGGACATGGGGGGGGCGAATTGTGGGTAGCGGGGAGCGGAGGCGGCTGCGCCGCCTCCGCTCCATGGTCCCCGGGGAGCGAGTTGCGGCTCAGGCAGCGACTCGCAATGGCCTCGCGGCCCTTGCTCGCGCTACCTGAGCGGTAAATCGCTAAGGTTGTGGCCGAGCCTCTGGTTCGATTTTCGGCCAGCGACTCGCAATGGCCGCTTCGCGGCCATTGCTCGCACTCAGCCAGCGACTCGCAATGGCCTCGCGGCCATTGCTCTCGCAGCATTGGGCGCTTCGCGCCCAATGTTAAATTCGTATCCACATGACCACGCCGGAAGTAGCGCGCGGAGGGGCGCTTTTCCGATTCGCGATTATATAATAGATATTTTCAGTTGCATCACACTTTTTTGTTAAGTATATAATTCCACATTTGTTAATTAATAGTTTTGATGCCTTCAGTGTAAATCTACAATTTTCATAGTCATAAAAATAAAGAAAACTCTGTGAATGAGAAGGTGTGTCCAAACTTTTGGTCTGTGCTGTAAATATATATATATATATATATATATATATATACTGTATATATATATATATATATATATATATATATATATATATATATATATATACCGTATTTTTCACTTTATAAGACGCACAGGATTATAAAACGCACCCCCACATTTGATGAAGGAAAAGAGGAAAAAATAATTTTTAATGCCAAATGGGGTTCGCCTTATAATGCCAGTATCCGTCTTACAATCAGTATATATGTCCTCCAACCTGGTATATATATCCCCCATGCTGGTACACATAGCCTTCATGCTGGCACTGCCCCTCCCCCAATGCTGGCAAACTGTCCCCATAAGGCTGGCACACTGTCCCCATAAGGCTGGCACACTGTCCCCATAAGGCTGGCACACTGTCCCCATAAGGCTGGCACACTGTCCCCATGAGGCTGACACACTGTCCTCATAATGCTGGCACACTGTCCTCATAAGGCTGGCACACTGTCCCCATAATGTTGGCACACTGTCCTGATAATGCTGGCACACTGTCCCCATAAGGCTGGCACACTGTCCCCCATGCTGCCGCACAATTAAAGTAATAAACAATCATACTCACCCTTCTTCTCACTCCCTCGCCGTCCGCGCCATCCCCGCTCTCTGTGCTGTGTCGGCTACGGTCCCGTGTGGATAGTCAGTGCTTTCCACGCAATGAAAGCGTGGAAAGCACTGACTATCCCTGGGAGCATGATCATACTCACTGCTCTCCTCGCTCCCTCGCCGTCCGCGCCATCCCCGCTCTCTGTGCTGTGTCGGCATCCGAATCCTGTGAGCAGCGCGCAGGTGATGACATCACTCTGCAGCGACGCTCACAGGACCCGGATGCCGGCACAGACAGCGGGGATGGCGCGGACGGCGAGGGAGCGAGGAGAGCGGTGAGTATGATCATGCTCCCAGGGATAGTCAGTGCTTTCCACGCTTTCATTGCGTGGAAAGCACTGACTATCCACACGGGACCGTAGCCGCTAAGCTGCGGTCCCGCTCCTGTAGTATGGGCTGCTCCCGCTGGTGATTGACAGCGGGAAGCAGTGCATATTACAGGAGATAATGAGCAGCCCCATGTGACAACGGGGCCGCTGCTGCAGCCTCCTCCAGCCTCCTTACAGCCCCCGGACACCGCTACACAGCTTCCCCCTCTCCCACCGCACAACAGTATTGTTTCACATTATAAGACGCACCCTCCACTTTCCCCCAAAATTTGGGGGAACAAAAGTGCATCTTATAATGCGAAAAATACGGTATATATATATATATATATATATATATATATATATATATATATATATATATTGTAATGTAGTGAGTGGCGGAATTGTGCATGGCCGGTGTGTTTTGCACAGGCTGAAGTCTGCTGCCTGTTTTATGAATGTCTTGCCATGGAAGCCACAGTCTGCTTAAACAGCATGGCAAGAGTTAAGCTTGCAACTTGCTGGAGATATGGGTGTGTCTCATGATGGGTAAGGGTGCGTGCACACGGTCCGGAGGAGCTGCGTGTTGGACGCAGCTCCTCCGGACCTGAGGGAAGCCACGGGTGGCTGCAGGGAGACCGCAGCCGCCCTGTACTCACCATGTACGGCGGGTGCAGGGCGGTTTCTCCCTGCTGTCACCCGATAGGAGCCGCTTCCGACTCCGCAGCATGAAATGAACATGTTGCGGAGGAGCGGACTCCCGGCCACCTGCACCGCAGCTCCAAAGATGCTGCGGGCGGGTAAAGCATAGTGAGGATGGGATTTCTTGAAATCCCATCCACTATGCTTGTACTGTACTACGCAGCATTTTGGACACAGCTGCAAGACGCTGCACCCAAAACGCTGCATACACTGATCGTGTGGCAATTGAAGAAAAAGAACATAGCAGCAGGGATGATCACTATAATCAATCTTTATTTATATAAAAAAACTCAATAGAAAAACACAAAACACCACTGACCACCTCTTAAATTTAAAAACAATTAAAACCAAAAAAGGTGTTACAAAGCTGGTGTACAAAAGGTATGTACAGGTTACTGAGCAATAGGCAATAATACCGAGTCAGAGTATAGTACAATATAATTTGCTGGCAGATCTAAACAAATGTCTCAAATACAGTCAATTTGCAATCAAATTACATTACAGTATGGCAAATTATGCCCTATTAACCGTAATTACACTGCACCCTTGCAGCTATGGTCAGGGCCAAATCCTCCAAGCTTCACCATATAAGAAGACCAGAAAGGTCTTGTACACCCTCTAAAATGTCCTGCATAGGGGCCAAGGATACAGAGTAATCTGCCAGCCAACTCAAACCTCAGGTATATACAATATAATCACTATAAACACATACCCAGCCACCAGCTATCCAAGGACCCGACTGATCATGTGCATGCACTCTAATGGAGTCTGTGTTTGACATGTGAGAGATTGACAGAGATTGAGACATGGAGTGCCTGCAGGCTGTTGGGCTGTGGGCACCAGTCTGAAGGAGCAGTCTCTCAGAGGCCCTGTGAGGACTGACAACAGGCCCCAGTGTGAGTGGAGGCTGGGATACAGCGGGAGACGTGTATCTGAACCTGTGACGTTCATAGACTGTAACCTTGTGATGCTTTCCATTGCCTGTAAAGCCAAGGAATATTTGGAGTACGGTTTAAGAGACGTAATAAACCTGAAGAGACTTTTTATGTGAAACCTGTGCCTATGCACCTGTATCTTGCAGCAAGTGAGTGAGTACCCCTATTATATAGTGACTGTTTATACCGAATGCTGAATATCGCTGCCAAGCGGGGGAACCCCGACCCGGTCCGTGATCGCTACATCAAAATATATATATATATATATATGAATATATATATAATACAGGGTGGTCGAAAAGTATGGACAGAAAATAATAACATTTATAATTTGAAAGAAGCTTCATCACTCCACATAATGTTATCTAAAATTACTGGATTGTCTTCAATTTCGTTAAACATAATTTCATTAAATCCATTTTCTTTGATCTGTATTTAAATTATTTGCCATTGTGGGTTATCTGAATTATCTGAAAAGAAAACAGATTTGGGGGAGATCTATCTGTGAAACTGGTTCAGTTGCCCTTAGCAACCAATCAGATTCCACCTTTCATTTTCCAAACTGTCTATGAGGAATGAAAAGTGGAATCTGATTGGTCGCTAAGTGTTACTTGGCCAGTTTCACTTTACACCATGTTTGATAAATCTCCCCCTTCATAACCTTATTGCACACTAAATAGTGGCCTGATTCTAATGCACCGGGTATTCTAGAATATGTATGTAATGCAAAGCGAAGCTGGGTTTAAATCCTGCGCCAACATCACTGATTGCTGGCAACCGGCCGGGCGCAACCAATCAGCGAAGCGTGGTTGAAATCGCGCGCCAATTTGCGGGGTGGACTGTCCCTGTTGCTGATTGGTCGTGGGCGGCTGGCCTGACCAATCAGCAATGCAGGATTTGCCTTACAGACTAACAGACAGAAGTAGACAATTATATAGTAGATACGTGCAGCAGTGCCGGAGTCCAGGAGGGGTCCGGGGAAGAGCGAGCGGGTGCGGGCAGGAGGGGATCAGGGAATAGCGGCCAGGTGCAGGCAGGAGGGGACCAGAGACGAGCAGCCGGGTTCGGACAGGAGGGGGCTGGGGAAGAGCGGCCGGGTGCGGGCAGGAGGGGGCCGGGGAAGAGCACTGTACGGTGGCTCAGTGGTTAGCACTGTACGGTGGCTCAGTGGTTAGCACTGTAAGGTGGTGGCTGAGTGGTTAGCACTGTACAGTGGCTCAGTGGTTAGCACTGTATAGTGGCTCAGTGCTTAGCACTGTATGGTGGCTCAATGGTTAGCACTGTATGGTGGCTCAATGGTTAGCACTGCACAGTGGCTCAGTGGTAAGCACAGTATGGTGGCTCAGTGGTTGGCACTGCGCGGTGGCTCAGTGGTTTGCACAGTGCGGTGGCTCAGTGGTTTGCACAGTGCAGTGGCTCAGTGGTTTGCACAGTGCGGTGGTTCAGTGGTTTGCACAATGCGGTGGCTCAGTGGTTTGCACAGTGCGGTGGCTCAGTGGTTTGCACAGTGCGGTGGCTCAGTGGTTTGCACAGTGCGGTGGCTCAGTGGTTTGCACAGTGCGGTGGCTCAGTGGTTTTCACAGTGCGGTGGCTTAGTGATTTGCACAGTGCGGTGGCTCAGTGGTTTGCACAGTGCGGTGGCTCAGTGGTTTGCACAGTGCGGTGGCTCAGTGTTTTGCACAGTGCGGTGGCTCAGTGTTTTGCACAGTGCAGTGGCTCAGTGTTTTGCACAGTGCGGTGGCTCAGTGGTTTGCACAGTGCGGTGGCTCAGTGGTTTGCACAGTGCGGTGGCTCAGTGGTTTGCACAGTGCGGTGGCTCAGTGGTTTGCACAGTGCGGTGGCTCAGTGGTTAGCAAAGTATATGGTCGCTCAGTGGTTAGCACTGTACGGTGGCTCAGTGTTTAGCACAGTATGGTGGCTCAGTGGTTAGCACTATATGGAGGCAGAGTGGTTAACTCTGTATGGAGGCTCAGTGGTTAGCACTGTATAAGGTGGCTGAGTGGTTAGCACTGTACACGGTGACTCAGTGATTAACACTATATGGTGGATGAGTGGTTAGCACTGTATACGGTTGCTCAGTGGTTAGCACAGTATACACTGGCTCAGTAGTTAGCACTGTATCCGATGGCTCAGTGGTTAGCAGTGTATATGGTGGCTCAGTGGTTAGCACTGTATATGGTGGCTCAGTGGTTAGCACTGTATATGGTGGCTCAGTGGTTAGCACAGTTCGGTGGTTCAGTGGTTAGCACAGTTCGATGGTTCAGTGGTTTGCACAGCACGGTGGCTCAGTGGTTTGCACAGCGCGGTGGCTCGATGGTTTGCACAGCGCGGTGGCTCAGTGGTTTGCACAGCGCGATGGCTAAGTGGTTTGCACAGCGCGGTGGCTCAGTGGTTTGTGCAGCACGGTGGCTCAGTGGTTAGCGCCGGATGGAGGCTCGGTGCTCAGCACAGGATGGAGGCTCAGTGGTCAGCACAGGATGGAGTGGTTAGCACAGGATGAAGGCAGGGTGGGCAGAGCAGGATGGAGGCAGGGTGGGCAGTGCAGGATGGAGGCAGAGTGGTCAACGCAGGATGGAGGCACAGTGGTCAGCGCAAGATGGAGGCAGACTGGCCAGCGCAGAATGGAGGGCCAATGGTCAGCGCATGATGGAGGGCCAGTGGTCAGCGCAGGATGGAGGGCCAGTGGTCAGCGCAGGATGGGGCTCAGTGGTCAGCACAGGATGGAGGGCCAGTGGTCAGTGCAGGATGCCGGGCCAGTGGTCAGCGCAGGATGGAGGGCCAGTGGTCAGCGCAGGATGGAGGGCCAGTGGTCAGCGCAGGATGGAGGGCCAGTGGTCAGCGCAGAATGGAGGCTCGGTGGTCAGCGAAGGATGGAGGCTCGGTGGTCAGCGCAGAATGGAGGCTCGGTGGTCAGCGCAGGATGGAGGCTCAGTGGTCAGCGCAGGATGGAGGCTCGGTAGTCAGCGCAGGATGGAGGCTCAGTGGTCAGCGCAGGATGGAGGCTCGGTGGACAGCGCAGGATGGAGACTCGGTGGTCAGTGCAGGATGGAGGCTCGGTGGTCAGCGCAGGATGGAGGCTCGGTGGTCAGAGCAGGATGGAGGCTCAGTGGTTAGCTCAGGATGGAGGCAGAGTGGTCAGCGCAGGATGGAGGCTCGGTGGTCAGCGCAGGATGGAGGCTCAGTGGTCAGCACAGGATGGAGGCTCGGTGGTCAGCGCAGGATGGAGGCTCAGTGGTCAGCGCAGGATGGAGGCTTGGTGGACAGCGCAGGATGGAGGCTCGGTGGTCAGTGCAGGATGGAGGCTCGGTGGTCAGCGCAGGATGGAGGCTCGGTGGTCAGAGCAGGATGGAGGCTCAGTGGTTAGCGCAGGATGGAGGCAGAGTGGTCAGCGCAGGATGGAGGCACAGTGGTCAGCGCAAGATGGAGGCAGAGTGGCCAGAGCAGAATGGAGGGCCAGTGGTCAGCGCAGGATGGAGGGCCAGTGGTCAGTGCAGGATGGAGGGCCAGTGGTCAGGGCAGGATGGGGCTCAATGGTCAGCGCAGGATGGAGGGCCAGTGGTCAGCGCAGGATGGAGGGCCAGTGGTCAGCACAGGATGGAGGGTCAGTGGTCAGCGCAGGATGGAGGGCCAGTGGTCAGCGCAGGATGGAAGGCCAGTGGTCAGTGCTGGATGGGGCTCAGTGGTCAACACGATGGAGGGCCAGTGGTCAGCGCAGGATGGAGGGCCAGTGGTCAGCGCAGGATGGAGGGCCAGTGGTCAGCGCAGGATGGAGGGCCAGTGGTCAGTGCTGGATGGATCCCCGCTCCCATCCGCTCCGGTCTCACCTGCATCCGGTGTTTACATCGCAGCTACAGCAGGTAATGAGAGGTCATGTGACAGGCTCTGTGCATGTCACTTCAGCCCGCCTATCACATGACCGCTCATTACCTGCTGTCACGGCGATGTAGACACCGAGTGCGGGTGAGACGGAGGGAGCTTAAAAAATTATTTTAAAGATTGTAAAAATTCTACAGGTAAAAAAACAGTAGACCCAATGGCTGGTAACACTCCTAACCATATGGTTATAGGTTGTTCCCAGCCACCAGGTCTTCTGGCGAGCGTTTTGACCCCAAACATTTGGAACATTTAGGGCCACTATGCACAACAGTGCAAGATACATAGTACCCCTGAAAACAACAGTGCCAGATAGATGGTGCCACTGAAAACAACACTGTCACATAAATGGTGCACCCAAAAACAATACTGACTGCCAGATTGATGGTGCCTCTGGACACAACAATGCCAGACATATAGTGCCCTTGAAAATAACAGTGGTAGAGAGAGAGTGCCCCCGAAAACTACAGTGTCATATACAGTAGATGGTGCCCCTGAAAACAACAGTGCCAAATAGATGGTGACCCCAAAAACAACATTGACTGCCGGATAGATGGTGCCCCTGGAAACAACAGTGCCAGATATATAGTGCATTGAAATGTAAAAAAAAAATTCTGGCACTACTTACTATCTTTTGTAGAGGAGAAACCTCGGACCTGCTATGGAGCTGAAAAATTCACATCCAGGACAAATGGATGCTAGCTTGAAGAAAAAATTATTGTATCCAAGGCAGAAAGAAAAGAATCCAGCGGCACTCCAAGTCCATAAAAAAAATGTACAACTTTATTTAGGACAGGTTAAAAAGCAATGTCAGGGAGAGGTGCAGAGTGTGAGGGATGACAACCTGTTTCACACCACCTGGTGCTTCAACACACAGAGAATAAACCTATGGTTAGCGGTCACCATGGTACCTGACTGTGTCCCTGGGTTACCTCACTGACTCACCGCTCACACGGCCGCAGATCTCAGTGCTGTCATTCCGCGCTCGGAGGCTATGATGACAGGATACTTCTTCTTCACTGCGACCTCCGATGTAGCAGAGCTGAGATTGTGATGTGGGACCTCGTGATACATTATCGTCGAAGGGTTTGTTGTTGGGACTTTTAACAAATGTCTAAATTAGGGTTGTCATTGTGCTTTATTTCTAATAAAGGCTTTTTCTTTGTATTTTATTTCTAATAAAGGTTTTTTCTGTGTGTGTGTTTATATTACCTCTTCACTTAATGGATTGGTAATGGGTGGGTATCAGTAGATGCCTCAAATTACCAATCCAGTGCTTAATGACAAGCTAACAATCATCAGCTGTCATTAACCCTTATATCATGGAGTTTGCCGCCAGCACCAAGGCAACTGGAAGAGCTGGGTAAAGCATCAGAATATGGCGCTTCTAATGAGTGCCCCAATTTCTGGGACAGCGGCAGGCAGCTATTCTATGGCATGGGGGGGTGCAATAACTGTGGACCCACACTACACTGAGAATACCAGCCATCAGCTGCCTAGTGTTTCCTTAGCTGAAATTGAAAACACACATTTTTTTGCCAGCCAAGGTAAAATTAGGAAGCTGAGGGTGGCATTCCGTAGCTGTCCATTTTATCTGTGCTGAGAATGAACAACACAGTGAAACCCTACCCATTTTATTTTCCATTATTTATTTATTTTACACACTATGATGGCAGGTTGGTTGCCATACACTAATGTGCATGGCAACCAATCACAGACACCATACAAATTGAGGGAGTTTAGTCTGATTGTAACAACCAATTACAGATGCACTCACAGAGAGTGAGCGTCTGTAATTGGCCATTGCTGGTCAGTGCAGTGAATATGCATGAAGCTTAATGAGTGGCCCTGGAAGCAAGCAACGGAAGACTGGTAAGATCTATCTATCTGCGGAAAAAACAGAGCAGCACTGCAAATATGGGTGCCAATTAGCCAAGCATTCTTCAGTGCCTCCTATACATACGGAAAACAAAGTAGTTGCAGCACTCCAGTTGTAGATGGTAGTCTTATGCCTTTAATTCTGGCCTGGGGTACAGGATGGCTACGTTTCGGGCCCACAAGCCCTTTGTCCAGTCTATCTATTTATCTATCTATCTATCTATCTATCTATCTATCTATCTATCTATCTATCTATCTATCTATCTATCTATCCTAGCTATCTATCTATTCTGTCTATCTATCTATCTATCTATCTATCTATCTATCTATCTATCTATCTGTCTATTAATTCTTAATTTTTATAGCATTGGAAACACCATGTTAAAAAACACATGTCATACTTACAACATGCGCATTGCATACGGATGCTAGGTGAGGGAAAAACACACACTGGCATGTCATATGCATGTCTTACGGATGTCATACGGATGAAAAAACGCATGACACTCGCATGACATTCTGCTACTTTTTTCGCCAAGGATCTTGCCGAGAAAAGATACACAGATGTGATAATACCCTAATTCAACAGAGTAGACACAGCTGAAAAAGATAGAAAACTAAGGCGTCCAACAAGAGAAAACAAAGTTAAACCACCTGTAGATAATCATAAAAGACAAGCATAGTCACAGCACAGAACCCATATCTTGGGAAGCAATATGTCAGTTCTTAGAAGGGAAAGCCAAAAAATACATAATGGCTACAGAAGAAAAAATGAAATCCATGCATGACAAACCAGGAGTGTGTGTCACTCTCACAGATGAAAAGTTATCCCAAGTGCCAAGCTTATTGATGTGAAATTGCATTTTATGAGTGATCTTCAAGAACATTGACTTCTAAAATTCCACTACTACCTAATTGAGGACATGATGGTGAAACTTTTTGCAAAGCCAATGACTGAGGAGAGAGACATTCCGGACTTACAGACTGAACTTAGCTGTTAAGAAGTGATGTCACAGTGTGCTATATGACTTTAAGTGGGAACCGTTATCACACATACATTATGTCGTATTATGGTGGCGCTGACACAAGCGTATACTTCGAATGAGTGTGATCCAATGTTTTATCCCATAGCACTTGATCCAATGTTATACTATGGGGCAGTGCAGATCTTCATTTTTTTCTTCATGCCGATTCAGCAGAAGAAAAAAAATTAGAGCATGCTGCATGAAGCTCGCAAATTGGACCACAAGTCCCATTCAAGTCTATGGGTCCATGTAAAACATCGGACTTTCTCTCGGATGTCATCTGAAGGCAGTCTGATTTACACAGACACAGACAATGGAGAAGATGGAGACATTACTGCTGTATCAGTGAGCTCTGTAACTGGTGCTTACACTGGATACAGCCCATGGAAAAATGGAAA
The DNA here is from genome assembly GCA_033576535.1 of Allobates femoralis. Lineage (NCBI taxonomy): Eukaryota > Metazoa > Chordata > Amphibia > Anura > Aromobatidae > Allobates > Allobates femoralis. Next base: position 246,606,275 of record JARQOC010000004.1, on the reverse strand, counting down.
CTAGGGAGAATTTGGTATGTTATTATGTTATTTGTTCATCTTACTGATGTTTTTACCTAAAAAATATCTAACTAAAATGATGTAACAAATAAACAATAAAACATCTATTATGCAGAGGTACTTATGCTGACAAATCTGCATTTGACAAATAGCATATATCTGAGTGCACATTTATAATCATCATGGTTTTCCTTTTGAATGTGCTATTCACTTTTACAGTTGTTATAGACAAATAATATTTTTGCTTCTCTGGTAATTTTGTAAATGATTGTTTTATAATTGTGGAGGTTGCACTAAAATACGACATAAAATGAGAACTCTTTGGCAGAAATGGAGCGGAAAATCCAACTTTTCTACAGAGAAAAGTATCTTGGAACATTCACTAGCTTTGTGTTCTGCTAATATGATAAAAAGTCAGAATAACCTTGATTTAACAAAGAAGACAGCAATGTTCTTGTAATTGGGGATTCAAGAGAAACAACTCTTTTTGTGCCGCATGCCCTATACTTTTTTCTTTATTTGGAAGATTTCATAAAATAACAATGGAGCATTTGCTCCTTAATACCTAAAGTGAAATTTAGATGTTACCTATATGCTTCAGCAGAGAGCATGCTCTAAATGGGCCATAGCGGACACTCTCTGGGTCATTAGTCATAGTCACGGGTCTATGTGTTTTATGTTATATGGTTGGCAGGGGATGTGTAAGGTTTCCAGGGGGTTTATGACTTTGTTCATTGAACATGTCCAATTCATTTCCTCCTTTCATGTACATAAGAGAAAACCTTGGTTAGATGTGAAATATCATGGACATTATGGAGCAATATGCCAAATGCACCAATTATATAAATAACAGGAATACTAATCGAACAACTGGAATATTATATCTTTCCGCTTTTTTTCATCCATAACAGCCTATATGTTGTTTACTAAAAACATTTTCCATTCATTCATTAACTTTGAGTGCATTTATGCTTTATTGATATAATATGTTTAGAGTATATTCACACTTTGAGGTTCTGCTTCGTAATTTACTACAGCTAAATCGTTTAAAGTAGGATTTTACTGAATCATATTGAAAAAAAAAAATGAGCATGTCACCAGATTCTCCTCCTCCTATCTGAGAGCAGCATGATGGAAAGACAAATACCCTGATTCCAGCAACGTGTCACCTATCAACCTCCTTGTTGTAATTTTGCTAAAACGGTGTAAAATATCACAATTTTATTATTATTATATTTATTTATATAGCTCCATTAGATTTCATGGAGCTTTACATATGAAAAGGGAGGACAAGTATGTTATATGTGGACAAGCAAGTCGTTTAGATACAGGAGGGGAGAGAAGCTTTTCCACGAGGGCTGACAGTCTAAGAGGAATGCCTGGAGATGGGTAGTGCTGATCGTGAGACGGTGCTGTAAACCGGGTCTCATTGCAGGTTGTAGCCTGTATGGAAGAGGTGGGTCTTCAGGCTTCTTTTCAAGGTTCCTAGAGTAGGCGAGTGTCTGCTGTGTTGGGGGACAGAGTTCCAGAGTATAGCAGATACATGGGAGAAATCTTGTATGCAGTTGTGAGATGAGGAGACGAGATGGGAGTAGAGAAGGAGCTCTTGGGAGGATCGCAGGTTACATGAAGGTAGGTATCGAGAGACCATGTCAGAGATGTATGGAGGGGACAGGTTGTGGATGGCTTTATATGTCTTTATTAGTGTTTTAAACTGGGATCTCTGAGAAGTGGGGAGCCAGTGAAGAGCTTGGCAGAGGGGGAAGACAGGGGAGAAGCGGGGGACAGGTAGACTAGTCGGGCAGTGGAGTTTAGGTTAGATTAGAGAAGTGCAAGGGAGGTGGCGGGGAGGCCAGTAAGCAGGAGGTGCAGTAGTCAAGGCGGGAGATGTTGAGAGCATGAACAAGTGTTCTAGCAGTGTCGTGGTCAAGGAAAGCGCGAATCCGGGAAATATTTTTGAGCTGGAGTCGGCAGGTGGTGGCGAGGGCCTGGATATGAGGTTTGAAGGAGAGGAAAGAGTCGAGGATTACCCCGTGGCACTTGGCGTGGGGGACTGTGGAGAGTGAGCAGTCATTGACATGGATGGATAGGTTGGGTAGTGGGGGAGAGTGACTTGGGGGGGGAAGATGATGAACTCAGTTTTGTCCATGTTCAGCTTGAGGAAGAAGCAGAGAAGGAGGATGAGATGGGGGACAGGCATTGTGTAATTTTGGATAGTAGGGAGGTAATGTCGGGCCCAGACAGGTAGATCTGGATGTCGTCGGCGTAGAGATGGTACTGAAGGCCAATGAGTTGTCCTAGGACCGAGAGTGTAGATGGGGAGGAGTAGTGGTCCAGAACCAAGCCTTGAGGGTCACTGACGGATAGGGGGTAGGGTGAAGAGTTGTGGGAGTGGGTGACGCTGAAAGTCCAAGTCCGTTAGGTATGAGGAAATCCAGGAGAGGGCTAGGTCAGTGATGCCAGGAGATTCCAGGATCTGAAGTAGGAGGGAAAGGTCAACGGTGTCAAAGGCAGCAGATAGGTTGAGGAGGAGGAGGGGGACGGAGTAGTGTCGCTTGCTCTTGGCGGTCAGTAGGTCGTTGGTGACTTTGGTTAGGGTTGTCTCGGTGGAGTGGTGGGTTGGAAACCGGATTGTCAAAGAAGAAGCAGGAGGAGAGGTGGGAGGACAGTTCTGAATGTTGTTCAAGTAGTTTTGAGGCGAAGGGGAGAAGAAATATGGGGCAATAGTTAGAAACTGATGCTGGGTCGAGGGAGGTTTTTTTGAGGATGGGTGTTATCAAGGCATGTTTGAAGGATGAGGGGAAGACGCCAGTGGTAAGTAATAAGTTGAAGAGATGAGTTAGGGTTGGGATGAAGACTGAGGTGAGGCTGGGAATGAGGTGGGATGAGAGCGGATCGTGGACGCTGTGGTGAGGTGCGACTTTGAACGAAGGGAGAAGAGCTGATCTTCTGTTATGGGGAGAAGCAGCTTTTGGAAGGAGAAGACAGAGTAGATGAGAGGGGAAGCTGTGGGACAGTGGGTCAAAGCTGTCTCTGAGTTTATCAATCTTATGCTTGAAGAAGGAGGCAAAGTCTTCAGCAGAGATGAGTCGAGAGGGAGGAGGAGCGGGCGGACGGAGTAAAGAATTAAAAGTTTTAAAAAGCTGTTTGGGATTGTGGAAAAGGAAGGTTATTAGGGATGAGAAGAAGGTTTGTTTTGCGGCAGTGAGTGCGGACTTGAAGTTGGTGAGGGACTGCTTGAAAACGCAAAGTTTTCAGTGGAATGAGATTTCTTCCATCTCCTCTGGCAACCCTGGAAGCCCGTCTCAGGTCTTTAGTGAGGGTGGTGTGCCAGGGTTGCCTGTTTGTGTGAGGAGTGTTGTGTGTGAGGGGGGCGGGTAAGTCAATGGCCACATTTTATATAACACCACATTATTGTGGTGTTATATAGGGTGGTGGCAGCGTCTGTGTCGCGTATGGAAGCTATGTCAGGTGACGAGGGAGAAGGTGATTCTGAGAATGAGTGTAAATCAATGTGTTTTAGGTTTCTACGAGGATGACTGAGTTTGCGGAGTGGTGGTAGTGTAGTAGGGGAGGAGAAAGTCAGTAGATTGTGGTCAGACAAGGGGAGGGGTGAGTTTGAGAGGTTAGTGAGAGACCAGAGGCGGGTGAAGATAAGGTCCAGAGTGTGGCCAGCTTTGTGAGTGGCAGGGAGGACCATTGGGAGAGCCCAAAGGAGGTAGTTAGTGAAAGAGGTTTAGAGGCGGCTGGGTGGGAAATGTTAATGGGGATATTGAAATCGCCCATGATGATAGTGGGGATGTCCGCAGAAAAGAAGTGGAGTAGCCAGGTGGTGAAATGGACAAGGAAGGAAGTGGTGGATACAGGGGGGCGGTAAATAACAGCCAGTTGAAGGTTACAGGGAAAGATGATGCGGATGGAGTGGGCTCCGAAAGAGGGGAGAGTAGCGGAGGGTGGCAGTGGAAGAGGGGTAAAAGAGCAGTTATTGGACAGGAGTAAGCCAACACCTCCGCCATGTTTGTTAGTGATGCAGGGGGATGTGGGAAAGACTGAGTCCGCCATAAGAGAGTGCAGTAGAAGAGGCTGTGTCAGAGGGGGTGAGCCAGAATTCAGTGATGAAAAGGAATGAGAGAGTGTTAGAGATAACAAATCCACTGGTTGTGGATGAATGGGAATTTGTTGCAGACCGAGCGGGCATTCCAGAGTGTGCCAGGTACAAGGACTGGGGGAACAGGGGCTGGAGGAATGGGTCTAAGGTTGTTAAGGTTGTGAAGATTAGTGATGGGTCGTGGGTATGGGGTAGACATGACTGTGGGGATGTGATGGGGGGACCAGGATTAGGGGAAATGTCACCAGCAAGTAGGAGGAGCAGGGAGAGGATTAGAAAGTGGGGGGGAAGAGTTTACGTGGTGGGCGTGTGTGTTTAGAGACAAAGGATTGAAAGTGAAGGAACAGCAGTTCGAAGGAGTGGGTGAGATGCCTAGGTAGAATGGAGGGAGAGAGCACTACTTCGTTACTGGGTGGAGGGATAAGTGGAGTTAGTAGGAAGTGAAGTAGAATGGGAGTGAGAGTTAAAAGAAGTGGAAACATTGTATACAGTGAGCAGTGGTAGGATGCAGCAGTGGATGAGAGGCAGCAGTGAACAGATGTAACAGGGATTGGATGCAGTAGGGAGGTGAGCAATAGTGATGGAGTCAAGCCGAGTCAAGATCGTATTCGCAACACGAGTCAAGACAAAATCACAGCACATGTGGATGAGATGTGGCAAGTGGATGAGATGCAGCCAGGGAACAGATGTAGCGAGGGGACGGGTGCAGCGGGGAATGTGCAATGATGATAAAGTCATACCAAGTAGGACAAATGCACAGCCCAGGGGATGAGATACAGAAGGGGGATGAGGTGAATTCACTGATCGGAAGCAGCGAGGGGTCAGATGCAGCGGGGGAATGTGCAATACGGATTAAGTCCAATAAAGTCCACACAAATGCAAAGCATGTAGAGATGAGTTGCAGCCAGGGATGAGATGCAGCGGGGGGTCAGATGCAGCGGGGGGGTCAGATGAAGCAGGGGATGTGCAGTACAGATGAGGTCATACCAAGTCCATACAGGTGTGGAGCATGTAATGATGCAGCCAGGGATCAGGTGCAGCGGGGGGATGTGCAATATTGATGAAGTCATACCAAGTCCAGACAGGGATACAGCAGGGGGATGAGATGCAGCTAGGGGTCATAAGCAGTGATAGGATGTGGAGCGGTGATGAAACTGTGTTAGGTTGCAGGCGATGGCTGTTGTCGGCTGGTGGTTGCTGCTGTAAATCTACAAGCTCTCTAAATACTAAGCTCTGTATAATCCCGCCCACATCACTGATTGACAGCTTTCTGTGTGGACTGAGCATAGGCAGAAAGCTGTTATTCAGTGATGGGGATGAGGTTATTACAGAGTTCATTAGTATAGAGAACTACATGACAGCAAGTTTACTTGTCCTACAGTGGCAATTTCCCTTCATTTTTTTTTTAAACTATGGCAAGCAGTCCAGAAAGTGGCATACTGGTGGAATCAGGGTCTCTGTCACTACATTATGCTGCTTTCATATTAGGCGTCAAGAACCTCATGACAGATTTTCTTTAATAACTGCATGTCTGTAATAAGAGGAAGGAGAACAAATGCATGGGAGTAATACACAAGGAAGGATTGTGCGTGTTTAGCACTAAATTTAGGGGCTTCAGTTTGCTTACATTTACCTTTCATGTACCCAGTTGCATCCAGGTTGTCTGCTAAATGGGTATCACCCATTAGACACAGAGGTGGTGCTCCAGGCAGCCACCTTATCTGTCTACCCTCATCCCAGCCGTGGTAAAACAAAACTGCAGAAGGCAACCCCATAAAGGATTGAACTATGGAAACACCTTGCTTTAAATCCTCATGTAATTTAATTTTTGCAAATAATTTACATTAAAGGGGTTATCCAAAAGTTGGACAATCCTTCCTCAATCAGTATGTTTCCCTTTAATAAAATGATAACACTTATCTGCACCTCCAGTGTCATTCTAGCTATGTTACTGGCTTTACCACGGCTTTTATGACATTAGTATGTCACCCAATCCCTGCGACCAATCGGTGGCCCCTTCAGGTTTCCCTACTTTCGATTTAATTGATATTCGGAGGAAGTGAAAGCTGCAATTGTTCTCTCACTTCTTCCAGACATCTGATTTGTCCAAAAGCCGGAGCAAATAGGGGAGTAAACAAATAAACCCATCCCCTCATAGTGACATTGTGCTGCACATATGCTAATTTGCTGCACAGATTTCCCGATGTTTGATGACCGTTTTCTCTGCAATCATACATGTAATCATTGAAGTAAAGGTATGATTGCACTCAGTATCCCAAAGCCTGTAGGCACTGGTTTCGCTTTATAGCCCTAAAACCTGCTGGTTGGTTCCCTTTAAGTTTTATTAGAATATTGTAAAATGGGATATTTCCAACATAGCACAGCAACAAAACCTAGGAAACCGCCTTCTTACAGACTAATGAGTATATAGGCATTTAAACCATAACATGGTGTGACGTCCATCCGGGGCCTACAGGTCCCTACAGGGGTATCTGGGATAAACTAGGCACAAACCATTCTGTTATACAGAACCTAAAAGAATCTCTGACACCCTTTAACACCTATACAGGGATACAGGGATTTGAATTTCCAACACGGTCCTATGGAAGGGCTGTAGTCCATCAAAACCAAGATGAAACAAGATACAAAATCGTGAGGCAGAAGAAACATCCAAAACACAGGAAAAACACCAACACAATACAGGACACTAGTCAAGGAAACCAAAAGCTATTTCTGGCAGCTTACAGCAAGACATTGAAGGTATTAGCAGGGAGTGGTGCTTTCCAATAGGCTGAAGCTTAGGAGTTAATTACTTCAAATGGACAGCCCACACATGCACTAGTCAATCTGAAATACAGCAGGTCTCAACCACTCTAAACTTAGTGGGTTTGCAGAGCCTTCGCTGATCAGAGGTTCTGACTTCTCTATTACCAGCACCACCTATAGTGTGAATACCGCAGTGCCTAGAGACAGAAGATTTGATGGGGCAGACTCTGGTGGGGATGTTCTAAAAAGTATTGCAGTATAAATCACCATACCGTAATAAACTGCTTCGATCTCACCCAATCCAGTGGATAGGTAATTGTAATTCCTGGAGTCCTTTGAGGATGACTGCAACATAGATCCTGGAGCAACCCTGTTTCTGACCCACCCCAGGGTATGGGTATGGGGTACTCGGAACTGGGCTATCGTATAGTTCCCGGGAAGTCACAGGGTCACAGTCAAGACCCGGCTCCTTGGCCCTGGGGGCAGCTGTTAAGGGGCATTCTGGCTTGGTAGGGAAAGGGGATGATGAAAGGGGAGTTATTTGTGACGCCACCCATGGTATGTGGTTTTAGGTGGCCACCACTGCTGCAGAACCTCCGGGAATGGACGGGCAGCTGGAATGGAGCGGCTCACCACGGGCGGGGCGGATCCCCGGGGCAGCGGGTGTAGTACAGGTGTAGGGTGCAGGATGGTGGTGCAAAGCAACAGGCAGACTCACGGATTTGTGGTTCCTCAGTCCTTTAACTGGTGCAACTGTAATTCCAGTTGATGTTAAACTGAGTCCTTGCACCTGAGCTCAACTCGGGATAATACTCACCCGACTGGTTCTGAGGGCTCCTTACTGTGCTTTGTGTTGGTGGGTCCCTGCTGCTGTATAAGATAGGCTCCTGGCCCTCTCTCCTGCTTGGTGCTGGTATGGCAGGCAACTCGAGTCCTTTATTAGCCCCTAGGTTCGGGCGGCTGTCCCTGGGCTCTGTACGCTGCTTTGCCTCCTGGCACAGTGTGGCTGGTGAACTTAGAATCCCCTACCTTCTGGTATTGGTGGCCGGATCGTTAGGCCCTGCACAGCCTCAGACTCTGGTGTTCATTCTTGGCGCTGTTCCTCTGGGGTGAGCACGGCACCACTCCGCTCCCTGATGTTCCTTCACTTCCTCAGACTCCTGTCTTGAAACCTCACACTGAGTTAGCTACCCTGGGACAATATTAGCACAGCTACCAGTCCACAGGATGTCTTCCTCAGTCCTCCTAGAAAATGAACTGACTGACTCCACCCCAGACCAGAATTTATAGGGGAGCTCACCTATAAACAACAAGAAAAACATATTTACATTTTACTCCATACTACACTTTAATCCCTGTAACAGGCTGGAATCTGACCTTGTGTACTACGTTGTGACCTCCTTAGCTCAAGGGTGTCTACTGCTGGTGTACTAAGCACTATAGTATGTGTAATTGTATACCTTGCTGGTGATTCTGAGTCTGAATGAGGTATTGAATACTGGAAGAAGGGAAAGAGAAGCAGCAAGAGGGTCTTATCATTTATAAAGAGGGGACTAAATTTAATTAGTCGCTTACCTGGGAGGGTTGTGTAGCACACAACCAGCGTCAAGGCACAAGAAATAGCTGCTGCAAGGATCCACACCACAACGGTCAACGTAGTTCAAAATTGCAAAGGATGGATGGTGTATGCGCTGCATGGACCAAAGGATTAGATGGTGTTCATCATTATAGTTTTTATTTCCGACGCGTTTCGGTGTTAGTCCCAACTCCTTCCTCAGGGAATAGTAGTGTCTAGTGACACTGGCAATTTCATTGTGAGCAGGAATCTGTTCTTCCTGTTCTCTTACAGGTGCCACTTCCGGTACTTTCACTTGTGGTGTTTCTTGTCTGACTGGTACAAATATCGTGCACTTGATGAAAAGCTAGCATAGGTATGATGACTGTTCCATGGTACTGAGTCCAGGTCTTGGGAAAGTCTCCTAGAACATGGAACACTTCTTTTTCTTTAGGTTGTACGGTTACGGGTACTGAGATTTCTGGTATATACTCTGCGATTTTCAAGGTTTCAGGACATAAAGTAAGTCTATCTCTTGACGCGGCTGCTGTTGTCTTCCCTTTGTCCTTACTCACTAAGCACACTTTAGTATTATCACAATTAGATGGTAACACGGTATATGACTCTGCTTCCCACTGGTTATCTAGTTTATGAACATGCCTCTTTCTCTTAAAGGGATCCTGTCACCTCCAAAAAGCCACCTAAGCTACAAAAACATGTCCCTCCATCATCCTATGACCATTCTCACAATCCTTTAGTCTGCTAAATGCTTTCTGTAAAAGTACATAAAAACGTTTTTATACTTACTCATTATCCATTATAATGAGTAGGGACCATATTCGTTAGCCCTCAGGTCGTGTTTGTTTGCTGCCTTGGTCGTCATAAGGGCCCATTAGGGCGTGATCTCATTCATATTCTAGGCAGGCCATGCCTGCTTTCCACGTCGCTGGCTGGGCATGTAATGACGTGAATCTTGTCATTTCCAGTTTGGGTGACGTAAGTACACCCACGCCGCTTGTCCGGCTTCAAGCACTGCATTGCACATGCGTGCTTGAAGCCGGACGAGCGGCATGGGTGTACTGACGTCACCCAAACCGGAAATGACGCGTCATTACATGCCCAGTGGAAAGCAGGCAAGGCCTGCCTAGCATGTGTATACAAGATCACGCCCATTAGGGTGTGATCTTATGACGACCAAGGCAGGAAACAAACACTCCCTGAGGGCTAACGAATATGGTCCCTACTCATTATAATGGATAATGAGTAAGTATAAAAACATTTTTATGTACTTTTACAGAAAGCATTTAGCAGAATAAAGGATGATGGGCAGCTTGGATGGAGCGGCTCACCATAGTCAGAGCGGATCCCCAGGGCAGTGGGTGTAGTACAGGTGTAGGGTGCAGGATGGCAGGCGCAAAGCAACAGACAGACTCACAGTTTTATGGTTCCTCAGTCCTTTAACTGGTGCAACTGTAATTCCGGTTGATGTTAAACTGAGTCCTTGCACCTGAGAGCAACTCAAGATAATCCTTACCCGACCGGTTCTGAGGCCTGCTTATCGTGCTTTGTGTTGGTGGGTCCCTGCTGCTGCATAAGATAGGCTGCTGGCCCCCTCTCTCTCCTGCTTGGTGCCGGTATGGGAGGCAACTTGAGTCTTTTATTATCCCCTCGGTTCGGGCGGCTGTCCCTGGGCTATGTACGCTGCTTTGCCTCCGGGCACAGTGTGGCTGGGCAACTTCCGGTATTGGCTGCCAGGTTGTTAGGCACTGCACAGCCTCGGACTTCAGTGTCGATTCTTGGCACTGTCCCTCTGGGATGAGCACGACACCGCTCCGCTCCCCAGGTGTTCCGTCACTTCCTCAAACTCCTGTCTTGACTCCTCACACTGAGTTAGCTACCCTGGGACGAGCTTAGCGCACCTACCAGTCCACAGGATGTCTTTCTCAGTCCTCCTAGGAACTGAACTGACTAACTCCACTCCAGACCAGAATTTATAGGGGAGCTCACACTGAAGCTGGGTTTAGGTCTCCCCCTTCAGGGCTGGAGGCAGAAAGGTGTTGTGTGTGGTTACAGTCTGGAGTGGATACTTTTCTGTTGCTCTCAAGCATGAGATTACCACCTGGAGGCAATAATGACACAGTGGTAATTCGAGCCTGGGGTGCCACAGTTCTCCTTTTCAAATCCGGTGTAATGGCTTCCACCCCAACAAGGGCATTACCCAAGTATAATAGTAAACTTTTATGTCCCCCCATAAAAAAAATTTGTTCACAATGTATTTGTATTTTAATATTTAAATGTCATCAGGGGACTGTACACATTAAGTAAAAAAGGAGTGGAGTAAATAAATGCCAAACTCCTATAAAGTTCTTAACTAGGTACAAAAAATGGTTCCTGCAGTGACAGGTTAAACCTAACTGGTGTGCAGAGTGCTGCATTGCAACACTGCAGGAGCCCATTTTTTGTACCTCGTTGAAAGCTTTATAAGTGTGTAGCACCTGCTATGGGAGCTATGTACAGAGTGCCTGAAACTACAATTCCCAAGAGTTATAGCTCCTCACAACAGTCTGGGAGAGGAGGAGCAACAGGAGCAAAGGACAGAATTTATTGGCTGGACAATCTGGAGGAGAAGCTGGGAGTAACTGTACTAGGGGAGAGGTGTGTGAGGGGTTTCAGCCATGTTGGAGCAGTGATAGGTAAGTGCTGAGAGCTGAAGCTTCTACTCTGTGTGATAATAGATTGATTTGTACAGCTACAGAACAAACTGCAGATAGAAGCTGTCCCCCTCCAGGTTTCCCACTTAAAAGAAGGATTTTGCCTACTGTTCCCCTCCTTTCCAAACAACTGAACCCTGCAACTGCATTTTGGAACTCTGGGAGAACAAAGATCTGCAAAAAGGAGTGAGTATCATATCTGTGAACTGTAGTTCTATTGCTGGGGAAGTGTACTGCAGTCATCTATAAGGGAGTGTTGCTGGGACCTGTAGTTCTACTGCTGAAGTGTACTGAAACTGTCTATAAGAGAGTGTGCATGGGACTTGTAATTCTACCATTTGATAAGTATTCTGAAGCTAATTACAAAGCCTTGTTAAAGGGACTTTTAATTGCACTAACTAGGAGTTTATATAGGACCAGCCCTGGAGGGAATATTGCTTTCATTACCTTAAGTGCACCAACGTACAGCAAGCATGTCAATATCTGCAGCAGCTGGGGCCCAAATGTGGGACTGTGTAATTTAGCAGGCTCTAGCCAGTTGTAGGTGATTTGTAATTAGTTATGCGTGTGTGTCATAAGTTAAAGGGGAAGCATCGCCTCTTGTACTTCTGTAGAATACTGCATAACATTACCTGTTTAGTGTTACTTGCTATTCCCCTGCAATTACCACTTCTCATCCTCCTGTAAATAAACCTGTTAAGATTTATAATCTCATGTTTTATGAGTGTGTACAGAGCATGGACAGGAGTTTCCCCGCATCGACCCTAGCAGAAGACATACCCCTTCTACATTCCTCTAGAGTTGCTATCAAGATTTGGATGGAGGCACTGTGCCATATCAAGGACAACTACTGAACACCCTGCCCACTACAGGAGCTTAAAGGGGTGTTAAAAATGTTTAGCATTTTACTCCACTCCTTGAGAGCCAGTGCCGTCACTGCTATAATGGCTCTGGTGCTGGAGCTGTGTATAAGTGTTCTTATTTTACAAACAAAACAAAGTATTCACTGATCTCAGGGAGACCAGTTGAAGAAAACACTGTGGGCAGCTGGCTAAAGCGCTCAACACAGTGAATTCCTAGGCCCATTGCCCCCTGGGAATTTTGAATATGCAAATAGAGTATGTGGGGCCTCGTTTAGGAGTCTCAACACAGGACTAGCCAGATCTTCCTCTAGTGAAGGACCTAGCCATGATAACCACCATATTAAGTGGCCCTTTGAGTCAATATCCAGCTCTTTACAAGCTTAAAGACATGACAAGGGAATACCAAGGCCAGGTATCCATCCACAGACAGCTGTTTCGGGGTGTTGCCCCTCATCAGTGTGGAGTAGGATTCTGACTAGGTGGGAGCAATGCCTAGTAGACCAACAAAACAAAGTATTCACTGATCTCAGGGAGACCAGTTGAAGAAAACACTGCGGGCAGCCGGCTAAAGCGCTCAACACAGTGAATTCCTAGGCCCATTGCCCCTGTGAATTTTGAATATGCAAATAGAGTCTGTGGAGCCTCGTTTAGGAGTCTCAACACAGGACTAGCCAGATCTTCCTCTAGTGAAGGACCTAGCCATGATAACCACCATATTAAGTGGCCCTTTGAGTCAATATCCAGCTCTTTACAAGCTTAAAGACATGACAAGGGAATACCAAGGCCAGGTATCCATCCACAGACAGCTGTTTCGGGGTGTTGCCCCTCATCAGTGTGGAGTAGGATTCTGGCTAGGTGGGAGCAATGCCTAGTAGACCAACAAAACAAAGTATTCACTGATCTCAGGGAGACCAGTTGAAGAAAACACTGCGGGCAGCCGGCTAAAGCGCTCAACACAGTGAATTCCTAGGCCCATTGCCCCTGTGAATTTTGAATATGCAAATAGAGTCTGTGGAGCCTCGTTTAGGAGTCTCAACACAGGACTAGCCAGATCTTCCTCTAGTGAAGGACCTAGCCATGATAACCACCATATTAAGTGGCCCTTTGAGTCAATATCCAGCTCTTTACAAGCTTAAAGACATGACAAGGGAATACCAAGGCCAGGTATCCAGCCACAGACAGCTGTTTCTGGGTGTTGCCCCTCATCAGTGTGGAGTAGGATTCTGGCTAGGTGGGAGCAATGCCTAGTAGACCAACAAAACAAAGTATTCACTGATCTCAGGGAGACCAGTTGAAGAAAACACTGCGGGCAGCCGGCTAAAGCGCTCAACACAGTGAATTCCTAGGCCCATTGCCCCTGTGAATTTTGAATATGCAAATAGAGTCTGTGGAGCCTCGTTTAGGAGTCTCAACACAGGACTAGCCAGATCTTCCTCTAGTGAAGGACCTAGCCATGATAACCACCATATTAAGTGGCCCTTTGAGTCAATATCCAGCTCTTTACAAGCTTAAAGACATGACAAGGGAATACTAAGGCCAGGTATCCATCCACAGACAGCTGTTTCGGGGTGTTGCCCCTCATCAGTGTGGAGTAGGATTCTGGCTAGGTGGGAGCAATGCCTAGTAGACCAACAAAACAAAGTATTCACTGATCTCAGGGAGACCAGTTGAAGAAAACACTGCGGGCAGCCGGCTAAAGCGCTCAACACAGTGAATTCCTAAGCCCATTGCCCCCTGGGAATTTTGAATATGCAAATAGAGTCTGTGGAGCCTCGTTTAGGAGTCTCAACACAGGACTAGCCAGATCTTCCTTTAGTGAAGGACCTAGCCATGATAACCACCATATTAAGTGGCCCTTTGAGTCAATATCCAGCTCTTTACAAGCTTAAAGACATGACAAGGGAATTCCTGTGTTGAGACTCCTAAACGAGGCTCCACAGACTCTATTTGCATTATTTTACAAAGGGGAAACATAGTAATTGAGAATGGGTTTGTCCGAGTAGTGGACAACCCCTTTAACATCTATGTCAATTTATATGTGAATTAAAAATCGCCTTTTAATTGTGAAATCAAGAAATAATGGATGGTTGAATGACTGAAAACTAGTAAAGAGTAAAAATACTGGTCCTTTACTTCACTAATATGTTATTTGATTCCCCTTTTTTCCCTATCATTTTCCTTTTAACGTTGCCTCTATTTTAGGGTAGACCAATCTAGGTAGATTGTTCTATATCTGTTTAGAATAAAAAAGATTAAGGTGCAAGATTTTCTTTCATTATTTTATTGTTGCTGAAACCCTTTGGGTTGCTCTTTTTATTGCTTTGTTTGTGTCCTGAGGATTTAATTACAAAGTGCCTTCAGCCAATATCCATCACATCATCTCTGCTGCACAATCTGATCTGGGTCACTTGTTCTTCTCCTCATCTCTTTCTTAATACTGTGACTTCTTTAACAAGTGTTTCCTTGGACAATGAATACGGGCTCAAATGTGCGGGTCAATTATGTTCTCCACTGACTCTGGTAATTACTTGCATTGAGTCAATATAGTTTGGGATCAACAAATCATCTTAGAATTATTTGGGTCATTTACTTGCTGCCCTTGTTTTTCTGTTATGGCCTTGGTATTTTGGTTAGATGGTGCTACAGCAATATCAATAATAACACTTTCAAAGAGATAGATTTCTCCAAAGTTAGAAACAAATTGAACAATCTAATTGAAGAACATGCAGGCAATGAATATAGTTGGTAAAATAAACATGGCTATATGATATGCCCTAGTGATATGATGGCTCTTCCATGATGCTTTTACTTGTCTCCCACATAGAGTATGTCTAAACATAAGACTAAAATGCCTACTGCAATGCAGGAGGATGGTCAGTTAAAAATATTCCCACGATAAAACAGTGTTTAAGATTTTAGCTGCAGATCGAGGTGAGAAACAAAGTCTGCAATAATACAGACTTAGAATATTCAGCACAGACGTAGAATTTTCAGGGCAGCAAGGAAATAATGGTAATTGGATCATTAATAGAGACACAATGTTAAAATATTTGAGCCTAAAAAGTGACTACAGTCAAACAATAATTAAAAGGCATAACTTTATTTTGGATTCACAAATACAATAACATATGTTAAAAATGGAGATAATGGTCAACTTATAGCAAAAAAGCCAAAAAGAGATCCTGTGTACTGCTATTCTATAAAGTAACAAACGTTTTGCTCTAAGTAGACCCAAAATTATATTATGCACTAAATCTTCAATAGCGTAAATAACTCATAGTGTGTATATCACATCATACAGTAAAGTGTAAGTGCTAGATGTAACTAGATGTTGACTGATGGTCTAAAAGAATTTTGCTTATAAGTTGGGATTAGTGTTTTCCAGTACCAGTTGTAACCCTAGCCACTACTGAAAGCTAGGTTGTGACAGAGTCATTACTTACAGGAATACAGGCAACAGAAAAGTTAGGTAATCCGGAGTCTGGTTTCAGGTGAGCTTGTACGGTAGAATTCAGGGAGTAGATAGAGAAGTAATCATGTAACGGTCCAGGGTCAGGTTTCCAGGGGATAATGAAGAGAATTCAGGGAGTAAGAATAGGCATATTCATGTCACAGTCCATGGGTTAAAATACCCAGAGATAATAACAAGTACAGGGAACAGACAAAAGGGTAATCAAGCAACAGTCTGGGTCAGATAACAGAGATCAGAGCAGACTTAGGAATGCATGCATCACTTCAGACAGAATATATGATTGGCAGGATTCTGGGAGAGGTTGCTCAGCTAAGGAGCAGAGTAATCACTGGAAAGTTGGAACACATGAGCAACCCAACCCCTCCCAGAACCAGAATGGAGGACTGCTCTGAAGATCAGCATACTGACAGCTCAGCACACCCAGGTACCATTCACAGCATAATTACTATATTATCTTACAAGAAGTAATCCTGAGGGCACCACAAATAATTATATTGGGATCAGCTTCAACATGTCAGAAAATGAAATTAGATATGAAGAAAAAGAAACATGTCAAAAAAGAGCGATCACCAAAATTACATATAAACAATAAACTTTATTATACATACACCATACAAGAAATATTAAAAACAATTAAAAGGCTAAAGGCCTACAATCAGAGGGGGGGGGGGGGCAACTCCTGTTGTCTCCTTTTCAAAGTATAACACAATAAACTCCAGATACCACACTAATCCTGTCAGGTCATTCAGTCAAACTTCATATGAAGTAAACGATTAACTACCTCAATGCTGTGAATAAGCCCAAAGTCTTGGCTAAAGGACCATCAAATGGTTGCTGGCAAAGAAGGAGAGCAATAATCCAAATATCAAATTTTGTTTCAAATTATGGCTTGCAAACTGCAATGCTATGTAAAACGTTACCACCATTCTTTGCACAGCATACAATTTCTTTTTGTGGAGATATAAAACAGCAGGCAGTTATAGTCAATGTTCCCAATAGATAGACATAGTTACCATGGCAGGCATTAGAGAAACCAGAAATGCAATACTTTGTATTGCCATGTATTACCTGGTATAGGAGTGGGTGGCGGTGACAAGCAGGGTGGCCCCTCAATGCCCTACGCGTTCCGTCACACTAAAGTGACTTCATCAGGGGAGAGGCACCAAGTGTGGTGTATTTTTCATATATACATATGAGAAATAAGTGCAAACATACTGCACCTGATTGCAAATGACAGCCGGCGATGCGGGACCCGAAAACCGTAAGTAACACACCGGAAATGTGTCATCCGTTCATTGTGCATGTGCGCAGGTGTAATGGGCTTCAAATGGTGAACCAAGATGGCCACCATGCGTGCGCAGTAGCGGCAGGGGCGGGAAATAGTGCAGAAAGAGCGATGCCAGTGGCAGAATGAAGTATCTAGGAGAATGATCAGATTGTTGGAGTTAGAATTGAATCCTATGTTTGGCATGTGTTATCTTAATGGATGGTATTTAGGGTTTGAGGTGATAGGAGGTTGAAAAAAAAGGTTATGAAAAGAGTAATGATGGTTATGTATGTGGTTTTAATTAATATTCTTCCCTTTATAAATATAGCACTGGGTCATATAAAAAGCACTTAGATTTTTTATCTCTATATATTATTCTTTAATTGAATCTAGTATTTTAGACTATTTTAAACCTAGTTGTCTTTTTATTTGAAATAGTCACTTTGAATATTGTTTCCATTTTTTTTATTAGCAAATTTAAGAGTTGTCTGAAGTTTCATGTCAACATTTTATAATACATGTAACACTTCTTTTCATAACATTTCTGTGTTTTGTTTATTTTGCATGCAAAATTTAACTACAGTAGGTTTTCGTCTGATAAGACCAAAACTAAGCGGTTAGGCTGCCTTCACATTTGCAGATGCCTCCGCAGCGTTCTGCGGAGGCATCTGCAAGCATCTGCATGCAGACCGCAGCCCCTATCTTTATAATGGAGCGCACGGTGTCTGCAGATGCTTGCAGACCGCCGTGCGCTTCCATTGCCCGCCATGAGTGATCTGTGCGCAGGCGGATGCCTGCGCACAAATCACACAGTCTCGTCCGCCCCAGGGACGTGACATGTTGCGGAGGCATCTGCAAATGTGAAGGCAGCCTTAAACACTGAGAATTGAAAATTAAGAATGGAAAATTTAGTCATTATTCGAAAGTGTAGAAATTGTTTGGCGGACACCAGTCGCCAGAAATTTCAAGAGTACCCATTAAGTAAACATCATGAGAATTAAAAAAAAAAAAAGAAAAAAGAAAATTTTAATTGTATTTGAAAAAAAGTCTTAGATAATAAAGTGGATGGTAAAGGGAAACCCAATCCCATCAAATGATAAAAACCAGAAAAAATATCAAAAGTAGTTTGATATAAAGTTATTATTATAGAAAAATTGTATTGTATATTAAAATCTATATCTAGAAAATAAACACATGTTATTACAGTTAATTTCATAAAATGATATTTCATCAACTCAGACTTGCTACTTCAAAACTTTTATTATCATTCACGTGACTTATTTTCAAAATTTACAAAGTGCTTCGTGCTCGCATTCAAATAAGTGCGAAAAAGGAAGGGAAAGGTAAAAGGGACGTTATCGGGGGAGTTCTGAAGGTTTTGAAGAAAAGTGTCCTTGGTAAGGATGAGTATAGGCAAGGGTGAGAAAATTCAGCCCATCAACCTGTGTTCCTCGGGTAAGTTATTATCCTCTTCACAGGACTTCAATAGATATATAAGAGGTCATTGAAAAATAGTATCATGTCCCATAGGAGAAATAATTACTGACAAAGGCGGTCACAAAAAAATAATATGGAAAATATTCAAATTTATGTTCAGGACCTTCAACCAACCGTGTTAATACCATCAAACAGAGCCTTCCATCCCTGTAGATATATTGCTTATATAGGAATAGGTTATCTTCCAGTGAAATCATCTCCCAAATAAGTTAGAAATCAAATTCTGAATATAATTGTTCAAAAAGACATCAATACTCATGGAAATCATCAAACTGATCACAAAGCCGAAATTCTGGTTTTGTCTTTCCTGGCGAAGTTATCTGAGCTTTTATCAATAGTACCAATTTAAATATCAAGGATATTTAAATTTTAAAAACTTTAGGTGGAGAAGTCCAAGAAATTCTTTTGTCCCGGAAGTCAGAGTTAATATTGTTGTGTCCAAGAAGTATCAAGGGACCCTAATACTGAAAGGAGAAAGTCCATCACAATCATCTCCCTATGTGTCAAAAGAAAGGGATGCCTTGTCAAATGGTCGTTGTTATCCAAAATTGCTTGAAGTCAAGGTGTTCATGTACACGGATCTTCTAAAAAGGAAGAGGCATAAAAATTATGTACAAATCATCCAAGTACACAAATTATAATTGTTTATAAAACCCATTGTACAATAGCTCTTCATTGAGACCCTGTGGGGACATGCTCTTCAAATCATAAATCCACCTGGACTCAATTTTCAAGAGTTCCAGGGTTATGTTCCCCCCTCTGATGTTAGTTTGAATCCCTTGAAGGCCCATTATTTTAATACTATTGGGATTACAATTGTGTACAAGCATGAAGTGTTTGGCAATTGAGGTGAGACTCTTTCCTTTTACAGAATCTGCCCTCACAGTATTTATGGTCGAAACGTGCTGTTGTAATCTTTTTCTCAATTCCTGCGTAGATCTTCATACAAGCACAAATAATGGCGTATACCAGATTTTTGGATTTACAATTGAAAAACGTTTTTGATTTCAATTCAAAAGGGAAATGGGGCAATGTGCAAGTTTCCGCTGATATCATGAAGGGACAAGAAATACATGTGCCACATGCAAAAGTACCCTTAATTTTTTAACCGCCACTAGAACGTGTAGCCGGCCGGGTAAAGTAACTCCTAGTAAGCTGATCTTAAAATTTGAAGATATTAACGGAAACTTTCTCAGGATTAGTGTGGTATCAGGAGTTTATTGTGCTATACTTTGAAAAGGAGACAACAGGAGTTGCCCCCCCCTCTGATTGTAGACCTTTAGCCTTTTAATTGTTTTTAATATTTTTTGTACGGTGTAAGTATAATAAAGTTTATTGTTTATATATAATTTTGGTGATCGCTCTTTTTTGACACGTTTCTTTTTCTTCCTATCTACTATAGCATCCTAGACATACTGCATAAAAGGATTGGGACACCTGTACATATCAGTAACCTATAGTAAGCCTAGATTCAACAGAACTACTGCACATGTTCCATCAAACTATTGTGAATTTTCAGAAAAAAAGTAAATTGCAGGAGTAAAAAGACTTGAGTCACTGTTACTGACAGGCCTTTTGTTAGGTTTTGTAATATTTTATATAGAGGATATATCTATTTAGTAATGTTTGATTATGATTCAATAATTACTTTCTGGTATATTGACAGTTTTTAGTTTGCTGTGCATCTAATCTTTCTAGTGTAATGGTGATCTTCCCCTAGTTTAGTCTGCCATAGTTTAGTAGCTGGATTGCTTTTCCTCCTATAAGACGCACCCCAAATATGGTGAAGGAAAAGAGAAAAAAAATGTTTAATGTTAAATGGGCTCCATCTTATAATGTCAGTGTCCGTCTTACAATTCTTATATATGTCCCCCTCATTCTGGTATATATATATCCCCCATCCTGGTACATAGCTTACCCATACTGGTACATGGTCCCTCATCTTGGATATAGGCCCTCCCATCCTGGATATGGCCTCCTTACCCTGCATACTGTATGACCCCCCATCCTGGATAAGGGTCCCCCATCCTGCATATGGCCCCCCATCTTGCATATGGCCTTCTATCCTAGATATGGACCTTCCATCCTGGATATGGCCCATTTATCCTGTTTATAGACCACCATCCTAGATATGGCCCTCCATCCTGGATATGGCCTCCCTTATCTTGCATATGGCCACCCATACTGGATATGGCCCCCCGTCACTCTATATGCTCCCCTGCTGGGGTGCACACTAAAATAATAAACGTCTGATAACTGTCCCTTCGCCACTCCCTGCCTGCAGCATCTGCGTTGTCTTCTTGTGTCTGTGCTCATCATCTGATCATGTAACTGGGGTACAAAGAGATGATGTCATCACACAGATGATGCCCACATCTCAGTACTGGGTTCAGCACTGCGGTGATGAACAGAGGCATGCAGTGCATATTATATGAGCATAATGAGCGGGGTTACATGACCATGGGCTGCCTCTGCAGCCCGCTACAGCCTCCTCAAGCCCCTGGACACTGCTCCAGAGCCGTCCCCCCCTCCCCTGCAGCACAGCATTTATTCGGATTATAAGACGAACCTCTCACTTTCCTCCAAAATTTGGGGGAAGAAAAGTGCGTTTTATAATCTGAAAAATACGGTATACGGAATACCAAAACTGAAAACAATTCTCTGCAATCAGAATTTTCAGTGTGTCATTGTGACAAGTTTTGTTACATTACTTTTTCATTTACCTATATGTTGTATATTGGGCCTTAGTTGACATCTCATGCAAAAGTAAAACTTTATGGCCACTTTACACGCGGCAACAGGTAGATAGAAAACGGCAGGTGCCGGAGACAATTGTAACTTTTATCTTCAAAACACCTTGCAGATACCTGAGTTACACGCAGCCACTTCAAGGTGTTTTGAAGGTAAAAGGTACAATTGTCTCCGACACCTGCCGTTTTCTATCTACCTGTTGCCGCGTTTAAAGTGGCCATTACATTTTGTGGAGGTAACTTCTAGAGGCAATTTGGTCAATGTTGATTTTAGAGATGAGCGAATAATTTCAAGTGGAATTGAATTCTACTTGGATTTTACAAATATTTGCATTTGCCAAAGTACAACTGTTTTGTAATTCAGTTCCACGTGGAATCATCAAAATGTAAAAAAAAATCCTTATATTCTTCTCTCCATCCTCTATGCTCCTTATTGCCATTCATCTGATCAACATAGCGTGTTTAGAATGCCGTTGTGTGGTGAAGTAAGAATGCTTTTAAAAATAATAGGGTTAATGATTTCATTTTGTCAATTAACACAATTGAAAGTGATTGAAGAAAAGAAAAAACTTAATGAAATCAATATTTGATATGACCACCATTTGCCTTGAAATCAGCATTAACTTTTCTAAGTATAACTGCGCAAAGTCAGGGATTTAATAGGATTATCAGGTGAGTAGCCAATTATATCAAGCAGGTGATAATGATCATAATTTTCACGTGTAAATTGAAACAAAATCACTACATGAAACAGAAACAGTTGTGTAGGATACTTAAAACTTGATGAGAAATAGCTAAATTCTGCTTAGAAGGTGAAATTAGTGAAGACAGGTTCATGTCATAATACACCACGGCAAGACTTCGCACAGCAACTAGGCACAAGGTAGTGCCACTACATCAAAGCCTCTCCAAGGCAAAAATGTCAAAACAGACTGGAATTTCAAAATGTGTAGTTGAAGCTCTTTTGAAGAACTACGAAGACATGGGCAATGTTGAGGATCAAAGATGCAGTGGTCAGTAAAGAAAGCTTAAAGGAGTACTTTGGGGAGATAAAAAAATATGTTGTATGGTCCCTATATTCATATACTATAATGCTAAGCTGCCTGTGACACTTGTACAATGTTTAGAACTCATATAAATCACTTATTCACTAACTGCTCCTTACCCATCACCCTTCCCGTATGTCACAATACACTGATTGTGCAGCTCTCATCCCCTTGCAGTCAGCATCTGTACATTCGATAACATATGCTACCTCATTCAATCATGTGGGTATGATATTATAAAAGCTCCTATTATAGCAGTCTCTGATGAGAGGAGGTGTGGTTAGGTCCTCTGCTCTCTGTACAAAAGCAGACATCAAGGTACTTACTCAGTGTAGGACCTTTTATGACGTTACGCCCACGTGATCAAATGAGGAAGCATCTGTTATCGAATGAGCTGAAGCTGACTGCAGAGGGAGGGGGGAAAGCTGCACAATCAGGTGTGACATATTATCCCGTACAGGAGGGGTATCAGGTAAGGAGCAGCTAGTAAGTTATTTATATGAGTTCTAAACATTATACAAGTGTAACAGACAGCTCAGCATTATACTGTAGTTTGGGAGTGCAGGGGCCATACATAATGTTTTATCTCCCCGAAGTTCCCTTTTAATGTAGCAGTACACAATGCTTTAGTGTTCTCAAATCTGTAAAATGTCTCTCAATGCTGTCATCTCAGAACTGGCAGCAACCATCAATGTCAGTCTTTGGTGCCTAGGGCCTACAGGTAGAATTGACTCTAGGAAGCCACTCTACAACTACATGCAAATACGTATTAAGCAATATCCCATTAGAGAGGAGCGTCAACTTTAAAATACAGATGGCTACTGCATATCTATTGTGCTCACACCATAACAATTTTGTCTCTGACCACTGCGACATTCGTTCTTTCTATAAGGCTATGGGAAAAAACTACACACAGCACTTAGACGCTTTAGGCTACGTTCACACATCGCACTTTTTTTGCACGGGCGTTTTTACCAGCGTTTTATACCCGCGCAAAAAAGCGCAAAAAAAAGAAGCAGTGCTGTTCATACAGCATGCTTTTTTACAGCCCAGGGGGAGGAGTGATGTCACAGAGGGGAAGAAGAATCCTGGTTCCTCCTCCCCTCTCTGATATCTGTGACCGGCCCCATTTGATTTCGCATTGTATTAATATACACTGCGAAATCAAAGTTAAATGAAGGCAAATGTATTAAAAATAATAAACAATGAATACTTACCCTTTCCGACGCCTTTTCACGGTCTCTGGTACAGAGGCAAGGCGATGTATCGTTCTGCCAGGGCCTTTCATGGTGTCAGAGTGACGTTGCGGGCGCTGATTGGCTGCGTGCGAGCCAATCAGCGCCTATAACGTCACTCTGACATCACGGCCTCTGTACCGGAGACCGCGAAAAGGCGTCGGAAAGGGTAAGTATTCATTGTTTATTATTTTTAATAAATTTGTCATTATTTAACTTTGATTTCGCAGTGTATATTAATACACTGCGAAATCAAATGGGGCCGATCACAGATGCCACAGAGGAGAGGAGGAACCAGGATTCTTCCTCCCCCTCTGTGACATCAGATGCAGCAGCGCCGCCCCAATGGGAAAAAGCAATGGGTCAATTCTTTTTACGCAGGCGCTTTTTCCCAGAAAAGCGCGGCGTATTTTTTCACATTCATTTTGCTGGCAGACAAAAGGCACATTATGCATTTTTGAAAAGCGCGCGCAAAAAAGCACACAAAAATGCAAAATGTGTGAACGCAGCCTCATAGGAATTATTGGAGCAGCAGTTGAACATATTGCACAATTCTTTTGTTGATATAATTTCCCTATTCTGCTAATTGGTGTGGGACAAAGCAGTTGGATTACCACGGTTTGAGTGGAGGCACACTAGCAGTGCTTTCCGTATGGTCCTGCGAGTGTAATGCGAGTGTGGTGTGAGAGCAATGAGTGTGGCGTGACTGTGGTGCGAGTGCAGTCAGTGTGCAATGCGTTTTTAACATGGTCTTTCTCGTGGCGTATATACTGAGAAAAGAGCAGATAGATAGAATAGCTAGATTGGGTTTAACAGTCTCCAGCTGTTACTTCCAGGGCTGCCTGTAAAGCTAATTGCATATTCTTTGCACTGTCAAACAAACAGCCAATCATAGAAGCTCACAGTCTGTAAGAGCCTCTGTGATTGGCTGTTGTAGTCAGACTGTATTTCTTCAATCTGGACAGTGAATCTGCTTGGTTGCCATGCACATTAATGTATGGCAACCAACCTGTCATCATAGAGTGTTAAATAAATTATAAAAAACGTGTGGGGCTTTGCAGCCTTTTTAAGTCCAGCCCAATGAAAGCAGACAACTGCGAGCTGCCACCCTCAGCTGCCTAATTTACCCTTGTAAAATGCATGGGCTCTGCCATATTTTTAATTGCCAGTCAAGGTAAAACTAGGCAGCTAATGGCTGGTATTCTCAGTGGGGTGAGGGCCCATTATTGTAGGGCCCCCCATGCTAAAGAATAGCAGGCTAAAAGCCCATGCTACAAACTCGCACAGTCTGCTGTCTGGGTGCGAGTTTTTCTCGCACCCGTAGACTGTCATTGGCCTCTTGCACGTGAAACTCACAGACAATTGCAGTATGCTGCGATTGGACTTGCATTTGACTCGCAATGTGAGTTCAGCAGAGGAAAAACGCTACAATCTGACCTGACAGATTGTTTAACATTGGTCAAAGTGCAATGTGAGTTTTTCTCTCATTGCCCTCACGCGAGTTTCATGCCAGTGTGCCTTCACCCTTTAATAGATTATCACTTTACTGTTGTTCAAAAAAACTTGCCAGGAATATTGAAAAACTGCTGTATTTTATTTGTCTCATATTATGCTTCATGCATGGTGATCCCCCACCACATCCTATGCGGCTCTCAATCAGACATCAACATTCTGGGGCTTCTAAAAACAGTGAGTTGGCAATATATTTTTTCTTTTTTCTGTGATTTACTTCTGAGACTTCCATATAGTAGTTGTATGTGGCTTGGTGCTGAAATACAACAGTATTTTACCCTTCATAATGACACCAATAAAGTAGTATGTACATCTTTTCTGCCCCATACAGAAATAGAATACATCTTTTATGCCATTGTCAGGGCAATTACCTGATATTGCTGAGTAATTGTTTAATAAGTGGAAGTAATTGTTTGATTTACTGAAGTATATACATAAAGTATATACTTATATATGTTGGACTTATGTAAGATGGTGTCCACTAGGTCTTATGTAAGTTGTTTTTGAGTAAGAACATATAAACATGTTTTTGATCATAATCCTCAATAACACGATCTGACCAAGATAAGAAAAGGGGGTAGAGCTACACACCCTGCCAAGGGTTATTGAGGGACACGTATACTCTGCCAACTATTTACATCATAAAGAGCCAATCACCATGAAGCAGATATTGTTGGGGAACCAATGATTCTGAAGAATTGAGAATGTAACCAATGAATTTGAAGTAGCATCTGTCTATATAATAAACCTGTTAGGGCGCCTCCCTTTCAGGAATATTCTGATATAGCAACCTAAGACTTGGTGTCTGTTATTCCTCCGTCCACTAACCAGATAAGAATCAGGCATTTTGCTGTAACACCATCATACTATTAGAACATTACAAAAAATATGCCCCATAAGTTAATTAATAATGTATAAGCCACATGGTGGCAATTATTTAAGGACTTGTCTGGCCTTAGCCCACAAGTCCTCAGTCTCAACTGGGCTGAAGGAAGAGGGATCCTGACAAACAAGAAAAGGTCTGACTGGACACCTGAATCTAATCGTAACTCCCATTTGGAAAAATATATAGACACTTTCAGACATTTGGTAAAATCCACTAGTTTAGATACAAACAAGAGTCAACCATCCAATGTCAATGCCCAGGAGAGAAGGGTCATACAGTCTTTGAAAACCAACAAAGAAATCATCATTAAACCTGCAGACAAGGGTAGTTCAATAGTCATGATGAACAAATCTAACTACCTGAAGTAAGCAAACAGACAACTGATGGACACACTCTACTACAAAAAATTGGAGTCTGACCCCAAACAGAACTATCACAAGGAATTAAACAAGCTGGTTTCTTGTCTACCTGACATATTCTTAAGATCTGATGACCTAATACCAAAAAGTCCAAGAACAAACAATTCTACATGCTTCCCAAAATTCACAAATCAGGAAATCTATCAAGACCAATCATTTCATGTGTGGGCACCCTCACCAAACACATTTCTGGGTGGGTAGAGGGTGTTCTGAAACCCCTGGTAAAAGACACACCCAGCTACATTCAGGACACAACTGACCTATTGATTAAACAGCAATAGGTCCTCTACCAGAAGGAACCATACTCGTCACCATGGATGTGGAATCTCTGTACAGCAACATCTCACAACAAGATGGATTAAATGCCTGCAAAACCTTCCTGGAAAACACAGGGATTGATGCTGACTCTGTGGTGAAGCTTGCAAAATTCATCTTCACTTAGAACTACTTTACATTTGACAACAACATATATTTACAGGAGACTGGCACAGCTATGGGAAGCAAAATGGCACCACAATATGCAAATCTTTTCATGGCCAAGCTTGAAGGTGACTTTTTATCCTCTTGTCCTATCAGGCCTCTGGCCTACTACCGTTATATCGATGACATTTTAATCATCTGGACAAAGTCTGAGCAACAGCTGAAGACGTTCCATGAACACTTTAATTAATTTCATCCCACCATCAACTTAACATTCAACTACTCCTGCACTGAAATCATCTTTCTGGACACCATTATTAAGCTACAGAACAATGAAATAGAGACATCCCTGTACCGGAAGCCAATTGACCATCCAACATATATCCGATGGGACAGTTTTCATCCAATATTTGGGGGCTGCTGCTGGGCTGCCACATCCTCCAAATAATATATACAGCCCGCAGCTTCTATATTATACATACAAAGCCCACAGCCTCTATATTATATATACAGCCTGGCAGTCTCCACACTATATATACAGTCTGGCAGTCTCCATATTCTATCTACAGCCCTGCACAGCCTCTTTATTATATATACAGCCCACCCAGGTGCCTGTATATTATATATACGCAGCTCACAGCTTCTATATTGTATTCATGAGTCATGGTATGTGTTAAAGGAGCCCAATGACACTGTTTCGCTCGGGGCCCACAAAAACCTGGAGCCGGCCCTGCCTGTTATATATAGTGCAATACCATAATTGTGGATAAGTAACAAATATGCATATCCTATTGGTGGGACTAACATGTACAATTCATTTATTACATATCCTGTGGATATTCTGTAAATGTTCAATATAGGAATACCCCTTTAAGATTGGAAGCCCTTTAAAAATATTCATGAGTGTAGGATTGAGAATCTCTTTGTGAAAAGTATACGCTTAAATTAAATTTCTCTGTGACCCAAGTATTGGTATTTTCCATCAGTTTTCTTTCTGTGAAGATGAGATTCTTTTTCTCGTCCTGCCATTGAGCTGACAAGTTCTGATTGGCCCCTGGCAGTGACTGGCAGCTGGAGACAAGTGGAACAGAATAAATACAGGTGTATGAAGATTTCATTGTGGACAGGCATCTGTTCCTGAACTAGAGAACATGAGGCTGTTTGCTCTTTCAATTACAGTGCAGACAGGCATGGTATTACTCACTTTCTTTCTCTCGTCAAACCTCCATAACAATTACGCTTCTTTTCTCCAGTAGTCTGATCATTCTGACAAACAAAGGACCGAGGAAAAAATGTTCCTTTCGATATTTGAAAATTTACTTTTTTTTTGTCTACAAAGCTTTAGTGTTGAAGGTTTTTTTATTCAATAAAGCTATTGAACATTCGACTTTCTTTCTGGGCCTTTAATTCAGTACGCAAGAATCCCTGGGAGGTTAAGAAACCACTTCTAGCAGATATCTTTCCATCTGCCTGTCAACATGTACCAGTACTTCATCGAGACACTGAGGTTCCTTGTCAAAATCCCATTGCCACAACTCATATCCTGATGTCAGAACTGGCGGGCTTATTTTTTTCCTTGTCAGAGTTAATCTCTTTAACAATATAAGGTCATGCCTGAACATTTAGTA
Source organism: Allobates femoralis (assembly GCA_033576535.1). Classification (NCBI taxonomy): domain Eukaryota; kingdom Metazoa; phylum Chordata; class Amphibia; order Anura; family Aromobatidae; genus Allobates; species Allobates femoralis. Next base: position 246,578,140 of record JARQOC010000004.1, on the reverse strand, counting down.
GAGCACCTCCTAGTTGCTTGTTGTATAGTTGTCAAAATTTGTGTGATTTATGTGCAACACACATTGATTTTACAGATGTCCATGTCACAAAACTTTAGATGTAAACTTTTATATCAAATTAAAATAATCTTATGGGGACGTCACATGCGTCAATATATCGTGCAATCGTACGAGCGATGTAATTTTAGTAGATCGTACGAGCGATGGTCAATGATCGCAACGGAGCAGTCAGACGGGAAGACTTTCTTCCAAGCGACTGTCCGATCAGACGCTGGAGCAATCGCAAGTGCGATGCTGTGACCAATTCTAGCAGTCATATGTGCAGTATTATACTGTAGTTTTTGCAACGACCTATGGGCATCAACAAGCAGAACCATGGAAACTAGGCTTTTCACCGTGATACGGGTGACACCTCCAGACGATATGATTGGTGTTCGTTAATGCGTTGCTATTGGCTGTCCCTGCGTTCCTATGATAAGTACATTTACAGTACGCAATAGCGAGCTAAAATCACTATTTCAGAGTAGTCTTTTCATAGTTTGAAGGGTCCTTCAATACTATACGGCTCCTGTGTGTCAGAATTGACTTTTTCAAAAACAATGCCACCTTCCACAGCCGTATCAGTGTATCATACTGGACATATGGACGAGCTGTAATGATAGCCACAGTGAAAACACTCTCACACTATCAGACGTGATGAAACAAGTAGACGAAAAAAAACATGGATGGCACACGCTATGTTGAATTCACAATATTGTGCACTGCACCAATAGGAACGCAGATGAAATCTCCAATCGGTGTCACGAGGCGCGCACACGCTAACCCCTCGGCACGCCTATAACAAGATTAGCTGCATTGCACGCGATCATCAAACCAGTCGTTACACAGATGTCACATACGTCGATCTGCAAAAGACACAGAACGACCGTCGCTAGGTGTTAGGTCTGGATCTAAAACATGCAACTTGCGATCACGCAACTGATCGCTGGTCAGAGCGCACTGTCACATGCTGCGATGTGGATTGAGCGTCGTCTGTGCAATGAAAAATTTTGATCTCATGTGTGATATATTGACATGTGTGACATCCCCATTAGGTGAGTAACTGGGTGCATGTCATCTAAGTGTCTAACGCTGCACATCACATGGTCATGACATCGGGCAATCTGAATCATGATCTTTTACTATATTTTCTATGCACCATGATGAACCTTAAAAATATTTGTCCTGAAAGAAAAAAGTAAATGTTTTCTTCTTCAAACAGCACCACACCAATCCATGAGTTGCTACAAGTATTATATAGCTTGGCTCCATGTAGTAAATACAGTTGATATGAATTATTGCTCAATGTGATGATGTGTGGCACTGTTTTAAAGAGAAAGTAGCCATATTTATCTGAGCCTATATAATCACTTTTACCAGGAATTTAAGGTGTTTTTCACTACTATTAACTCCTTTTTTAATTCCTAACTCTTATGGTACATTTACACGCGGCCACAGGAAGGTAGGAACAGGCAGGCATTGGACACAATTGTGCCTGTTGCCTTGAAAAGACCTCGATGTGGCTGCGTGTAATTCAGGACTTTCCTTCCTGTGTCTTCCCTGAAGGAAGGAAAGTCCTGAATTACACGCAGCCACATCGAGGTCTTTTCAAGGCAACAGGCACAATTTGTGTCCGATGCCTGCCTGTTCCTACCTTCCTGTTGCCGGGTGTAAATGTACCATTAGGGTATGGACACACATCCGAGTGGAAAAACTATACCAGATCCATAGAAGCAGGGATTTACCAAACAAGACAAGACCCAAGGTGCAGCCTATGTAAACAAACCTCAAAAACAGTCAAACACATTTAGGCAGGATGCAAAATGCAAACAGGAACATCATACGCCGAATGCCACAACCAAGGAGCTGGAATTGTGTACAGGAACATATGAGCAGCATTTTGGGTAAGTCCCTTTAAGTCCATGTGGGAGACCCCAGAAATGGTTGTGGTAAATAAAAGCAATAAAATCATGTGGAACTTCAAGATCCAGACGGATAAGCAAGTGTTGGCTAACCAACCAGATATCATGATTGTAAACAAGTATCAAATGTCCAATGTCCTCCTGAAACCTTCAGAATCGTAGAAAGAGCCAGTACATTACTACTCCAGAAAACTAGATACAAGAAGTAAATATTTCCCTAAGTTATGAGTTATCTTATAGCATGACTCCAAATAACTGTAGATGGTATCATTCAAACTACAACATATCACTGTAATAAACAAGCCTTGATATAGCAATGTTGACATAAAAATTAAAAAGTTATTGCTTTTGAATGAAGGGGAAAAAAATAATAAGCAGAAAAAAATGAAAATTGGCTGCATAGTCAAGGGGTTAATTTAGATGTGTGCATTACATGAACTTTATTAGGAATCTGGGACTTTTTTAAACTCATACTTCCCGTCCTTTCAGCAAGTTTTAGCCATGACATTTGACAGTTAACACACAGCATATACTGTATGTAAGAGAGGAAACACACCATGTGACATGCATGCAAAATACTCTTGCGTGACTCACCCGGAAGCTCCATCGCCTCTTTGGACAGGAGCTCGTCAGCTGCTTGTGTTTCTATGTAGCTCCACGCTACGGTCCAGAGAGCAAAGGCCGTTCCGGGTGAGTCATGCGAGATTCATGTGAGTATCTTGCATGCATCTCGCATAAGTGTGTTTCCACCATATGCAATACTCTATACACAGAAGTTAAACTCTAAAATAGCACTAGTGTGCCTGGCTGGGAATGCATGTGTGTGCCTGGCTGAGTGTGCATGTGTGTTCCTGGCTGGGTGTGCATGTGTGTACCTGGCTGGGTGTGTATGTGTGTGCCTGGATGAGTGTGCATGTGTGTGCCTGACTGGGTGTGCATGTGTGTGACCGGCTGGGTGTGCATGTGTGTGCCTGGATGAGTGTGCATGTGTGTGCCTGGCTGGGTGTGCATGTGTGTGTGCTTGGCTGGGTGTGTAGGTGTATGGGTGCCTGGCTGGGTGTGTATGTGTGTGTGTGCCTGGCTGGGTGTGCGTGTGTGCGCGCCTGGCTGGGTGTGCATGTGTGTGCCTGGCTGAGTGTGCATGTGTGTGTTTTCCTGGCTGCATGTTCATGTGTGTGTGCCTGGTTGGGTGTGCATGTTTGTGCCTGGCTGAGTGTGCATGTGTGTGCCTGGCTGAGTGAGCATGTGTGTGCCTGGCTGAGTGAGCATGTGTGTGCCTGGATGAGTGTGCATGTGTGTGCCTGACTGGATATGCATGTGTGTGACTGGCTGGATGTGCATGTGTGTGCCTGGATGAGTGTGCATGTGTGTGCCTGCCTGGGTGTGCATGTGTGTGCCTGGCTGGGTGTGAATGTGTGTGCCTGGATGAGTGTGCATGTGTGTCTGGCTGGGTGTGCATGTGTGAGTGCCTGGCTGTGTGCCTGGCTGGGTGTGCGTGTGTGCCTGACTGGGTGTGCATGTGTGTGTTTTCCTGGCTGCATGTTCATGTGTGTGTGCCTGGCTGGGTGTGCATGTGTGTGCCTGGCTGAGTATGCATTTGTGTGCCTGGCTGAGTGAGCATGTGTGTGCCTGGATTAGTGTGCATGTGTGTGCCTGGATGAGTGTGCATGTGTGTGCCTGACTGGATATGCATGTGTGTGACTGGCTGGATGTGCATGTGTGTGCCTGGATGAGTGTGCATGTGTGTGCCTGCCTGGGTGTGCATGTGTGTGCCTGGCTGGGTGTGAATGTGTGTGCCTGGATGAGTGTGCATGTGTGTGCCTGGCTGGGTGTGCATGTGTGAGTGCCTGGTTGGGTGTGCGTGTGTGCCTGACTGGGTGTGCATGTGTGTGCCTGGCTGGATGTGCATGTGTGTGCCTGGATGAGTGTGCATATGTGTGCCTGCCTGGGTGTGCATGTGTGTGCCTGGCTGGGTGTGAATGTGTGTGCCTGGATGAGTGTGCATGTGTGTGCCTGGCTGGGTGTGCATGTGTGAGTGCCTGGCTGTGTACCTGGCTGGGTGTCCATGTGTATGCCTGACTGGGTGTGCATGTGTGTGTCTGGCTGGGTGTGCATGTGTGTGCCTGGATGAGTGTGCATGTGTGTGCCTGACTGGGTGTGCATGGCTGGGTGTGCATGTGTGTGTGCCTTGCTGAGTGTGCATGTGTGTACCTGGCTGGGTGTGCATGTGTGTACCTGGCTGGGTGTACATGTGTGTGCCTGGGCGGGTGTGCATGTGGGTGCCTGGCTGGGTGTACATGTGTGTGTGCCTGGCTGGGTGTGTATGTGTGTGTGTGCCTGGCTGGGTGTGCATGTGTGTGTGCCTGGCTGGGTGTGCATGTGTGTTTGCCTGGCTGGGTGTGCATGTGTGTGTGCCTGGCTGGGTGTTCATGTGTGTGTGTGCCTGGCTGTGTCTGTGTGTGCCTGGCTGGGTGTGTGTGCCTTGCTGGGTGTGCATGTGTGTATGCCTGGCTGAGTGTTTATGTGTGTACCTGGCTGAGTGTGCATGTGTGTGCCTGGCTGAGTGTGCATGTGTGTGCCTGCCTACGTGAGCATGTGTGTGTGCCTGACTGGGTGTGCATGTGTGTGTGCCTGGCTGGGTGTGCATGTATGTGCCTGGATGAGTGTGCATGTGTTTGCCTGGCTGGGTGTGCATGTGTGTGCCTGGCTGGGTGTGCATGTGTGTGCCTGGATGAGTGTGCATGTTGTGGTGATGTGACCCCTGGCTGGGTGCATCACACGGATTATCAGTGCAGGTCTCTGTTCACATTGGCCAGTTTACCTGTGTGTGTGTGCTGTGTGAAACCTGTCCAGTGCACAGTGGGTTAACGGCTGAAGGGTTTTCATGAGCTCAGTGTGATTGCTTTAACACCAACCATTCCTATTTTATTTAGGTGCATCCATGTAAATGGCCCACCCTGTATATGGTAAAATGAATGATAACATTCAAAAGTACAACTCGTCCCATAAAAAACAAGCCATCCATCACATGTATATATTGATGGAAAAATTAAAAAGTTATGGCTCTTGGAAGAAGGGGAGGAAAAAACAAAAATGAAAAATGGAAAGTAGCTCGGGGGCAAAAGGGTTAAATTCTGCATCAAATACAGCCTCAAATATTTTTTTTAATACTTTGCTGTGGAATTTGAAGCAGATCCTCTTCAAAAATCCATGTGAAAATATGTTTCAACATACAGTACTTTAAAGTTGCAGTTTTTCCCGTTATTAGACCCTTGATAACCTTCATGACCTGCATTACTTTTCACTTTTCATACTGTAAGTTGGCAGCAGCTGTTGATAGCGGGGGTGCCGCTTTGCATCAAATACTTCATTTAATTGGTACTTGCACATTCCTTTTTCATTCCATATAAGTAGATCAAATAGAAATGTAATTTTCACGATTAAATACTCTTTTCGGGTATTCACAGGCAGTACGCTGTACATATTGAAAAGCTACAAATAACCCAGGGCTCATAAACAGCACATTACCTTGTGGATTTTATTCTCCACACCAGAGTTCTTTTCCTTATGTGACAGAACACCGGCGTCTTCCTTGCTAGCCTCCCTGAATGTAATAATCTTGTTTTCCTCTTATTCCGCTCTGTTTATAATCTGTCTCGCTTTTGTTACAGAACAATCACATTTGGTCTTTATCCTACGGCAGAAGTTGCACATGGAGTTTTTATCTTCTAAAGACAATAATGGAAATGAAATGAAGGCATTTTACATACTTCCAGTGCACAAGCCTCAAAACAAATGTGTTGTTGATGTGGTTTACATTTTAAGCATAGCCCTTTTAATTGCTTGTATAAAAGGGCAGCGGATGAATTTCCATGCCTATTACATTGTGTGTTCTGATCTCTGAGTAGCTGCATAATCAGTGTGGCAACATTTCATTTATTTACTCTTGTGAATTTCATTCCCATGCCTAAATCGATGGCTCACGGACTACAGTGATGTTATGTTGAGTATCAGTAGCTATTTCACGACTCGGTTAAATATCACTGTCATCCTGTAGTTGAAGATGAGCACTGTTCCCCGCCACCATCAGCGACTCTGTGGTACGATCGGAGGGGGGGATATTCTAATTGTTTTTCTTTTAAAATGGTATACGATACATTTTTTATAAAAACATTGTTGTGATGTCTCCTTTCTCACTAGTAAGAGGGCTCACTCATGTCAGCCACCGCTTTATAAAAGCTCTATATGGGCAAATGTAAGTCATGAAGCATCCCCTCCTTGGGATATGGTGAAAATGAGAAAGGTTGATCATGGATGTCTGTTAACTAAATAAAATACAGCAATCCCAATGAAAAGGGAATCAGAATTTTTCATGAGGTAAAAAATGTTCATACCCTGTTAGCCAGTAGATAGAAAAATATTAGAATCTGAGAGTCCTCAGTGGTTGATAGCTTGGCTATCTGAAAAGATGATAAGAAAAAGCAAAGCAAGCTTTCGAAACTCTATGGCCTCTTCATCAGGCTAATTATGACAAAAATTCTGAAGACACACACTTAAGGGGCCGTCACACGCTACGATATCATTAAAGATATCGCTAAAACGTCACGGGTGTTCAGTCACTCTAATGATGTGTTAACGACGTCGTTGCGTGTGACACGTCGATCTAACAAGCCATAAGCAGTCTTATCATTCATCGCAGATTTGAGAATCGGACCCCAAATCAGACAATGTTGATCATCAAATCTGCTTGCATCATTCTGTGTGACACCACGATAACGATCTCCTTTATGATTTCGCCTACTCACAACATTGACAAGCATTGGTTGTGCAAACGATACCCACACGCAACATCGTTGGTGCGTACGGAACAATATCTAGACGTGTGACACCTCACCAATGATGTTGTCCATGTGCACGCACCCCTGAGATCGTAGGTGAGACCGTTCACAAAATCGTAGCGTGTGACGGCCCCTATATATACATATACAGGGTAGGATGATGAAGTAAATACGAAAGATGACGTAAAGCAGAAAGTAGTAGTCAGTCTTGATGGGGGAGAGGAGCTGGGGTGGTAAAATCAGAGTTCCGAGATAAGAGACACAGATTGTTTTATTGTTCTTTGATTAGTGATTGGTCAAGACCTGAAAATTCCTCAACGAATCTAGGAAAACATATATCCATGTGAGACATGGACAACCTGACCGTAGGCTTACTAGTCCTCTAATGATACATTCCTGCTGATAAAACAATGATTTTATCAGACCTACACTAAGCAGCCCAGTGATACATTGATGGAATTAGCGCTCCGGGCTTTACTTCAGGGACCAAGGGAATAAAAGCTTTGTTCATCCCCTTGGTCTCTGATGAAGCTGAGCCGAGAGTGTTCAGCACAGAGATGAGGGTCGAGGGGTTAAGAAAGATGCAGTCTCTAAATGTACTTGTGTTTTTTTTGTTTTTTTTATTGAACTATTAAAAAAAAATTCGACGTGGCTTTGCCATATTTTTGTATGCCAACCAGGTACAGCAGGCAAGTACGGGTTGCCCCCAACCCCCAGCTGCCTATTTGTACCTGGCTAGAAACAAAAATATAAGGAAGCCCTTTTTTTTAATTATCTCATGAATTTCATGAGATATGAAATAATTAAAACAAATCGACATGGGCTTCACCCTATTTTTGGGTCCAGCCAGGTACAACTAGGCAGCTGGGGGCTGGAATCCACAGCACAGCATGGCCCAACCCTTCTGCCCTCCCCGCTGCAAATTGCAGTCCGCAGGTACCCCAGAAAATGTCGCATTCATAGAAGTGCCATCTTCTGGCGCTGTATCCAACTCATCCAGGGCCCTGGTGCGGGTGGCTCACTGGGTAATAATAGGGTTAGGGTCAGTTTGTATTGTCAGCTGGCCCTAAGCCAGAAACTCATGGAGTCACAAAAATATTAGACATGACCATAATGAATTTCTAGTAAAGTAATAAAAAAAACACAACACAGAGAAAAAATATTTTATTAGAAATAAAAAAAAAATTTAGAGACTCTATCTTTATTATAAAACACAAACCTCAGTGCGACAACATCCAACAGAGAACAATGTCAGCTCTGCTACATCGCTCTGCTTAGACAAGCGTCTATGCAGAGTGAGAACAGGCTGAGGACTGTCAGTGACAGTCAGAGTTCACCCGAGATCATAGCTCTGGCCATGACCGCGGGTGGATCCTGATGTCACCGGAAAAAGCCGAAGACTGCCGACACCGGCCGGAAATTGCCGAGCGCCGGCAGTACAGTGAATACCGCCGGAAGTTAATGATTGGCCCCGGAAGTAGAAGTGGCCGGGACAGCCAGATGGAAGGACGCGTTGCTGGAAAGGTAAAGTATAATTATGTTTTTTTATTTTATTCTTCTACAGCCCCCGGACCCGAACTGGACCTGAACTGTAACATGGGTTTCCCATGAAAACCTGTGTTCTGGACCTTGTCACTGAACAGTATGTATTCGGTACAGGTCCAGAACTTTACAGTTTGGGTGCGTCCATCTCTAAAGATAACCTTTCATTTCTCCATGATTCTCCAGGTCAGTATGATTACCACAGTGCCAAACTCACTTATGTTTTTTTTACAGTGGTGAAAATAAATTCCTAAGTATGTAAAAACTAAATCATTTGTGTTGCCCATAATGTTTTTACTCTTCCATCAATGGAGCTATGTGAGGGCTTGTATGGCAAGCTGATGATTTCATTTACCGTATATACTCGTGTATAATCCGAGTTTTTCAGCCCAAAAATTGGGCTGAAAAGTCACCTCCTCGGCTTATACACGGGTCAATACGGTAATCCTATGGGTCCGGGTGCTGGGGGAGGCTGGAGGAGGCGGGGGGGGGAGGCTGCTGACAGCGGCCCGTCACGTGGGGCCGCTCATTAGATATGCACGGCTCCCCCCGCCCATCACAGCGGCAGGGGGAGCCGTGCATACAGCTCCCAGTGTATACAGCAGCCCCCCAGTGTATACAGAAGCCCCAGTGGCACTCGCCCCCCCCATATTGAGAGGAGCCCCCACACTTTTCAGAGCCCCGCAGTGTATACAGAAGCCCCAGTGGCACTCGCCCCCCCATATTGAGAGGAGCCCCCACACTTTTCAGAGCCCCGCAGTGTATACAGAAGCCCCAGTGGCACTCGCCCCCCATATTGAGAGGAGCCCCCACACTTTTCAGAGCCCCCCAGTGTATACAGAAGCCTCCCCCAGTGGCACTCGCCCCCCCCCATATTGAGAAGACCCCCACACTTTGCAGAGCCCCCCCGCTGCATAATCTTACCATCCAGGGTCTTCACCGCGGGTCCTGTCATCATCACGCTGTGTTCCGGTCTCACGTGACCCGGCGCGATGACGTCATTCGACTGCGACCGCCGGGTCACAAGAGACCGGGAACACAGCGCGCGCGAAGATGGACTGCAGGACCTCCGGTGAAGAAGACCCTGGATGGTAAGATTATGCAGCGGGGGGGCTCTGCAAAGTGTGGGGGTCTTCTCAATATGGGGGGGGGCGAGTGCCACTGGGGGGGGCTTCTGTATACACTGGGGGGCTCTGAAAAGTGTGGGGGCTCCTCTCAATATGGGGGGGCGAGTGCCACTGGGGCTTCTGTATACACTGGGGGGCTGCTGTATACACTCAGGGGTTCTGCAAAGTGTGGGGGCTCTTCTCAATATGGGGGGGGCGAGTGCCACTGGGGCTTCTGTATACACTGGGGGGCTCTGCAAAGTCTGGGGGCTCTTCTCAATATGGGGGGGGGGGCGAGTGCCACTGGGGCTTCTGTATACACTGGGGGCCTGCTGTATATACCCCCGGGGGCCTGCTGTATCCTGGGGGCCTGCTGTATATACCCCTGGGGGCCTGCTTACACCCCTGGGGGCCTGCTGTATTCCCCTGGGGGCCTGCTGTATACCCCACTGCTGGGGCCTGCTGTATACCCCACTGCTGGGGCCTGCTGTATACCCCACTGCTGGGGCCTGCTGTATACCCCACTGCTGGGGCCTGCTGTATACCCCACTGCTGGGGCCTGCTGTATACCCCACTGCTGGGGCCTGCTGTATACCCCACTGCTGGGGCCTGCTGTATACCCCACTGCTGGGGCCTGCTGTATACCCCACTGCTGGGGCCTGCTGTATACCCCACTGCTGGGGCCTGCTGTATACCCCACTGCTGGGCCTGCTGTATACCCCACTGCTGGGCCTGCTGTATACCCCACTGCTGGGGCCTGCTGTATACCCCACTGCTGGGCCCTGCTGTATTACCCCACTGCTGGGCCCTGCTGTATACCCCACTGCTGGGGCCTGCTGTATACCCCACTGCTGGGGCCTGCTGTATACCCCACTGCTGGGGCCTGCTGTATACCCCACTGCTGGGGCCTGCTGTATACCCCACTGCTGGGCCTGCTGTATACCCCACTTCTGGGGCCTGCTGTATACCCCACTGCTGGGCCCTGCTGTATACCCCACTGCTGGGGCCTGCTGTATACCCCACTGCTGGGGCCTGCTGTATACCCCACTGCTGGGGCCTGCTGTATACCCCACTGCTGGGGCCTGCTGTATACCCCACTGCTGGGGCCTGCTGTATACCCCACTGCTGGGGCCTGTATACCTGTGCTGGAGTCCACCCTCGGCTTATACGCGAGTCAATAAGTTTTCCCAGTTTTTGGGGGCAAAAGTAGGGGGGTCGGCTTATACACGGGTCGGCTTATACACGAGTATATACGGTATGTAATTTTTGGGTCCATAAGACATTTTGATGGTATTTTTCTTAGGGATATATTTTGACCAAAAAAACAGCAACTCTGCTATTTTGATTTTTTTTATTTCTCGTTACAGTGTTTACCAATCAGGATACCGTATATACTCGCGTATAAGCCGAGTTTTTCAGCCCAAAAATTGGGCTGAAAAGTACCCCCTCGGCTTATACGCGAGTCAATACGGTCCCCATGAGTATACAGCAGCCCCAGCAGCCTCAGTAATCCAGGGCCCCCCCCCTTGCTCCGGAAACCTGTAAAGTAAAATATACTTATCACTGTCCCGCTGCCGTCCCCGCCACTGCCGACATAGCGATCCTCCATCTTCATCTGTCTTTTTCCGGTTTACACTGTTCGGCGCATGCAATGACGTCATTGCCGGCGCCGAACACAGGAAGCCGGAAGAAGACAGATGGAGATGGAGGATCGCTATGTCGGCAGCGGCGGGGACGGCAGCGGGACAGTGATAAGTATATTTTACTTTACAGGTTTCCGGAACAAGGGGGGGGCCCTGGATTACTGAGGCTGCTGGGGCTGCTGTATACTACTGCTGGGGCTGCTATATACTACCACTGGGGCTGCTATATACTACTGCTGGGGATGCTATATACTACCACTGGGGCTGCTGGGGCTGCTATATACTACCACTGGGGCTGCTGGGGATGCTATATACTACCACTGGGGCTGCTATATACTACCACTGGGGTTGCTGGGGATGCTATATACTACCACTGGGGCTGCTGGGGCTGCTATATACTACCACTGGGGCTGCTGGGGATGCTATATACTACCACTGGGGCTGCTGGGGCTGCTATATACTACCACTGGGGCTGCTGTATACTACCACTGGGGCTGCTGGGGCTGCTATATATTACCACTGGGGCTGCTGTATACTACCACTGGGGAGGCCTGTATACCACTGGGGGGCGGGCCTGTATACCACACTGCTGGGGGCTGTATACCTGTCCTGAGGTCCACCCTCGGCTTATACACGAGTCAATAGGTTTTCCCAGATTTTGGGGGCAAAAGTGGGGGGGTCGGCTTATACACGGGTCGGCTTATACACGAGTATATACGGTAATTACATTTTATATTGTGAAAGATCAGAATTTTCCTTATGTAATGATATCAAATATGTTTAGTTTTTAACATTTTCTTTTGAATATCTTTTAAGAACTCTTTTTATTTACTTGTACTAGTTAAGCAATACATCTTTAAAATCTTGATCTCTTTTGAAGCTGAGTTTCAGAGGAGAAATAAGATGTCACGGACAATGGCTTTCAGCAGGTCCTCAGCTGTCACAGTAACCCAACAACAACACAGAGCTGTCTATGGAAGCTTGTTGCCCACGAGTAGTGGCTGGGACTTCTATGAAATTCCACTCTCAGTGATTAACAGCAGCATACAAATGGTTAACAGCCGTAATTCGTCTCCAAGATACTATTTAATATAGCTGGCCTCAGCCACATTTGGAGAGTGCTCAGATCCTAAGTATGGATAATGTCCAGTTACAGATATCTACAACCCCTGGCAAAAATTATGGAATCACCGGGCTCGGAGGATGTCCATTCAGTTGTTTAATTTTGTAGAAAAAAAGCAGACCACAGACATGGTACAAAACTAAAGTCATTGCAAATGGCAACTCTCTGCCTTGAAGCAACACTAAAAGAAATATTGAAAAAAAAATGTGCTAGCCAGTAACGGTTACTTTTGTAGACCAAGCAGGGGGAAAAATTATGGAATCACTCAATTCTGAGGAAAAAATTATGGAAACACCCAGTAAAATGTTATTCCCAAAACTAACACCTGCATCAAATAAGATCTGCTCATTAGTCTGCATCTAAAAAGGAGTGATCACACCTTGGAGAGCTGTTGCACCAAGTGGACTGACATGAATCACGGCTCCAACACATGAGATGTCAATTGAAACAAAGGAGAGGATTATCAAACTACGCAATGTTGCAAAAGATGTTGGTTGTTCACAGTCAGTTGTGTCTAAAATCTGGTCCAAATACAAACAACACGGGAAGGTTGTTAAAGGGAAATATACTGGTAGACCAAGGAAGACATCAAAGCATCAAGACTGGAAACCTAAAGCAATATGTCTCCAAAACAGGAAATGCACAGCAAAACAAATAAGGAATGAATAGGAGGAAACTGGTCAATGTCTGTGACCGAACTGTAAGAAACCGCCTAAAGAAAATGGGATTTACATACAGAAAAGCTAAACAAAAGGCATCATTAACACCTAAACAGAAAAAAAACAAGGTTACAATGGGCTAAGGAAGAGCAATCGTGGACTTGTGGCGCCCTGCGGTATAGGTGGCCACAGGAACCCTGGTGCATGTAGGGATTTCCACATCAGGTACACATCACACATGCAACACCTGCCACCCCTGGCCTGTAGGGGGAGCTCTAACAGCTGCTGTCAGGTCAAATGCTGGTGTCAGTTGAGGTCCCCTATAAATACAGGTGCAGGGGGCGGAGCTAGTCAGACAGTTTTAGTCAGACAGCCAGTCAGAGAGTCTGTGCAGTGCGGGCAGCACTGTGAAGAACCTGGTGAATGGAGCCGTGCTAGGCCCATACCAGAGAACAGCCTTAGCCAGTGTGAGGATCCCGGGAGTGAGGGACGAAGGCAAGGCAAGGAGCAAATCAACTGGGTGCGGAGGAGCCATACCGGTTGTATTGGGACAATTAACAGGTGCTGCAGAGCTGGAGATCAAGACCTGGTCAGAGGCAGCTCAGGAATCAGTAACTACCATTTTTGATAAACTTAAAGCTGTTTTTGAAAACCGCACTGAGGCTGACCTAAGAATGAGGTTCTATCACTATAAGCAGAGGTAGCAGGACAGTATTAGAGACTATGCCTTGCGCCTACAGGAAGTACTGCGAGCCCTGAAACAGGAAGGTCATGTCGTTACGTGGGAGGACCACCGACTGCTACAGCTCTAAAGGAGAACCCATCTGTCACCGTTGCAACAAGACAGGCCATTTGGCAAGGCTGTGTCCTCTAAACCAGCGGCCCCTGGGGTCGCGGACCAACCCCCAGGAATATACTCATCAGGCCCACCGAACTCGTATGATAGGTACATGGTAGGACAACCATACCTAACCATCATGCTAGATGGCATAACTACACCTGCATTGCTAGACACAGGTTCGCAGGTGACCACCATACCAAGTATCATTTACAAGATATTTTGGTCTGATGTTGAACTTAACCCACCATATCCTAACCTTACTGTTTATGCTTCAAATGTGTTACCAGTCAACCTAGTTGGGGTTAGAGAGGTAATAATAAACATTGGGAGGGTGGAATTAAAGGGCCAAGGACTTATTGTGGTTGAAACAAGCACTAATGAAAGGGACCCACGTATCTTACTTGGTACAAATGTAATTGGAAATAGTTTGGGTGAAGTGTTGTTCTTACTCCAGCAGATTGCAGACACTGCCAATACCGGGCAGAGAAGAGCTCTTTAGAAAGAAATCAGAGCCCTCCTGTATCGACAACAGGTAAACCTGACCAGTGGTGAAATTGGTAGTGTACGGGTAACAGACCCAATTCCCATTGTGGTACCCCTGAAATGATAATCTGGTGTCGGGCAGCAATAGGTCTAAGAGGACAGGACTACCAGGAAGTAGTAGAGCCCATAAATTCAGAAGGTAGGTCTACACTCCTGACAGCCAGGGGGGTAATTGATGTACGCAAAGGAAGGGTACCCATACGCATATTAAACTATGGAGAAGATGAAGTCAAATTACCCAGATGTCTACACTGTAGACAATAACTCGATACATACAGTGGAACCCTTGACCCCGCTAGACTCAGCGGAGGACAACAATTCCAAGGGGCAGCTGGAGGATTGGTGTCAGGAGCTCCATGTAGGAACTGATCACCCACCATCCTACCAGAAGCATGGTGTGTGTCGGGTAGTTCGGGAGTACGAACGGGTATTCAGTAAGCATCCACTTGATTTTGGGAGGATAAAAGGGGTAAACCATCATGAACTCTCGAGAAACCATCCACCCATTAAAGAGAGACAAAGGCCTGTACCACCAGCTCACTATCAACGTGCCAAAGAGATGTTGCAGGACATGAAGGACACAGGGGTCATATGTGATAGTTGCAGTTCCTGGACAGCTTCAATAGTCCTAGTCAAAAAGAAAGATGACAGCATGAGAATGTATGTCGATTACAGACAAATAAATTGCATTACACATAAAGATGCTTACCCGTTACCACACATAGAAGATTCACTTGCTACATTAAAGTCTGCTAATTACTTTTCGACCCTAGATCTTACTAGTGGGTATTGGCAAGTCTCTTTTGAAGAAGAAGACCAAGAGAAGACTGCATTCACAACGCCAATGGGCCTGTGTGAGTTTAACAGCATGCCATTCGGACTCTGTAATGCACCCGGAACGTTCCAAAGATTGATGGAGTGTTGCCTGGGGCACCGAAACTTTGAGACTGTGCTACTATACCTGGATGATGTCATAGTATATTCCAAAACCTATGAAGATCACCTGAAGCACTTGGCAGAGGTATTTGAAGCATTGTCCAAGTTTGAATGAAGCTGAAGCCATTAAAATGCCATTTGCTGAAGCCGAAAGTTCAGTATCTTGGACATGTGGTCAGCGCAGAAGGAGTGGCACCAGACCCTGACAAGATCACTGTCATAAAGGAATGGCCAGAACCAACAACCTTTAAAGAGGTACGTCAGTTCTTGGGGCTGGGGCTACCGGAGGTTCATCAAGGGCTACACGAAGATGGCAGCACCTGTGTAAGATCTCCTGGTAGGCCAGACCCAAAAGGGCAAGGTTAGAGGTCCACTGTTTGAATGGGGTAAGAAAGAAGAAGAGTCTTTCAAGCAGATGAAGAGGCCCTAACTGGAGAAGAGATCCTAGCCTATCCCGACTACAGTTTACCATTCCTGTTATACACCAACGCCAGCAATGTGGGATTAGAAGCCGTCCTGTCACAAAGGCAGAATGGCAGAGAGAGAGTGATTGCCTATGCCGGCAGAAAGCTCTGTCCTACAGAGAGAAACCCAGAGAACTGGCCTTGGTCTGGGCGATTACAGAACAGTTTAAACATTACCTGGCAGCTGCAAAGTTCACTGTTTTCATGGACAATAATCCTCTTACACATCTGGATACTGCGAAGTTAGGTGCAATGGAGCAGCGCTGGGTGGCCCGATTGTCAAACTACAATTTTACCATCAAGTACCAGGCAGGCCATAAGAATGCCAATGTTGATGCCTTGTCAAGAATGCCTCACTTATCAGATGCAGGAGAAGACGTGGATGAGCTAGAAGAAGTAAAGCTACTAGCCTTTCACCGCCCAAGTGCATCCCAGTATCATCAGACTTGTCAGAAACGTCATGAGACAACGTTGAACCCGTTACCTAACGTTATTCTCACTTCTTAATCCAGATGCTCCACCAGAGGTGCGACACCTGTGGAATGAGAGAGGCAAGTTGTCTGTCTACCAGGGAAAGCTGTGTCGATGTTACATAAACCCTAGAACACATAAGATGGTGTGGCGAAAAGTGGTACCGAAAAAGTATGGCCAAATGGTACTGAAGGCATACCATAATGATGCGGGACACTTTGTATGGAAGAAGCTCAAGATGCTGTTACATGACAGATTCTACTGGGTTGGCATGAGAGATGCCATAGAGAGATGGTGCAGAAATTGTGGACCATGCAACTTAAGCAGGAAAGACCGTGAGAGCCAGAGAGCACCACTACAACCAGCTGTCACCAAACAACCCCTTGAGATAGTAGCCTTGGATCACGTGAAGCTGACACCTAGCAGATCAGGTTACACCAATGCCCTTACCATGGTGGACCACTACGCAAGATTCCTAGTGGTAGCTCCAGTAAAAAACTTAACAGCGAAAACAGCAGCAAAAAACTTTCAAGCATGTTTCTGTAGACCACACGGGTATCCAGAGCAAGTGATTGACTGATCAAGGTGCCTCGTTTGAAGCAGAGATCTTCCAAGAGTTTTGCAATTAATATGGGTGCAAGAAGATCAGAACCACGCCTTATCATCCGCAAACCAACGGCATGTGCGAGAAAATGAATAGCGTGGTCATAGATATGTTGAAACACTGCTTTGGAGGAAAGGAGTCAGTGGCCAGAGAAATTACCTGACTTAGTAGACATGTATAATAACATACCCGTAAGTTCTACCAATTGTACACCAGCATACGTAATGCGAGCAAGACCTGGAAAGTTAACAGTTGATCTTGAAATGGGAATTGTAGTACCAGAAACAAGTTCGACTGATGCTAATTGGGATTCCAATTGCAGAGAACAATACAAGAAAATCCAAGAGAGTGTAGAAAAAAGCTTGAATCACATCAGAGAAAACAAGAGAGAGACTATAACAAGCATGCACAAGCTGCACCCTTAATACCTGGAGAAATGGTTCTTAAGAGAAAGAGGAAAAAACATAAACTAAATGACCAGTGGGAGGCAGAACCCTACACTGTGCTAAATACCAAATTTGATAACAGCAAAACTTGTGTGATCAGCAGAAATGAAGGGAGAACTACAGCGACAGTTTCAAGAGTGCACCTCAAGAAATGCCCTGAACAACTAAAACCACAAGAGGAAGAAACACCTTATACACTTCAAGAAGAAGAACAAAAAGAAAAAGTGATACAAACTAGGAGATTTTCCTGAGGACTGGTCCCAATGTGAAGGAGCTGTAATTGTACCTGTAATCAACTTTTTCCAACTAATACAGGAACAAAGAAGACAGGAAGAACCTGTTCAAATCCAGGAAGAACCAGCCGTTGTAGCGGAACCAGAGGATCCTGCAACTGATGAACCTGCCAGCCCTGTAGTGAGACTAAGGCAACGCAGACAGTTACCCAATTTACCTACAGCACATAGGTCTACTCAAAGCACAAACACTAGAGTACATCACAAACAAGCTGAAACACCTGAGCTACGTAATTCTAGCCGTAGTAACAAGGGTCACCCCCGTCCAGGTATGGAGAGTGGGTGCAAAGTGTAAAATGTAAGGTAAAAAAAGTGTAAATATGTGTTTTATAAAGTAAATACTAGTGTGCAGAAAAGTGGAGGAACTGGGCTTCGCCCCATGCACATCATATTAGGAACAAAAAAGTGCCTGGGGCTGGAGGGTAAGGCCAGGACTCCTAAGCAGAGACACCCGTAGGGAAATTGTGTGAAATGTATGTAAAAATTTGAATAATTTATTACAATAAGGACTTGAACCTGTAACCGTTAAAGAGTAATTGAGCCTATAGAGACTTTACTGTAAGAACCTTTTTGCCTTTTTCCCTTTTTGCTTAAACATGGACCAAAGCCACAGGACTGGTAGTGGCAAAGATTTTTCTTTTTCAGTATGCGGCTGATGGACTGTTACTGTTATTGTTACTGTTTAAAAATGTTTTCTCAGTTAAGGAGTTCAGGGGTCTGCTGGCAGCGCTGGTGCCATCACCAGAAACTGCAGGTGGCGTCATGAAAATTTAATTTTATTTATTTATTTTTTTTAACTCATTCTTTTATTAAACCCTTTTTTGAGTGTCCACCAAGGTCACGTGCCCGGGCACTGGCCACCGTTGACAGCATCCATAGCTAACGCCCGGGATATGACTACCCTAACCCTGGGGCGGGTCAACTTGTGGATAACTGGATGAAAGTCATATTCAGTGATGAATTGCAAATGTGGAGTGGGCATGGTGATGATGTTGGAACTTTTGTTTGGTGTCGTTCCAATGAGATTTATAAAGATGACTGCCTGAAGAGAACGTGCAAATTTCCACAGTCATTGATGATATGGGGCTGCATGTCAGGTAAAGGCACTGGGGAGATGGCTGTCACTACATCTTCAATAAATGCCTAAGTTTACATTGATATTTTGGACACTTTTCTTATGCCATCAATTGAAAGGATGTTTGGGGATGATGAAATAATTTATCAAGATGATAATGCATCCTGCCATATTGTAAAAACTGTGAAAACATTCATTGAAAGAAGACACATAAGGTCAATGTCATGGCCTGCAAATAGTCCGGATCTCAATCCAATTGAAAATCTTTGGTGGAAGTTGAAGAAAATGGTCCATGACAAGTCTCCAACCTGCAAAGCTAATCTGGCAACAGCAATAAGAGAAAGTTGGAGCCAGATTGATGATGAGTACTGTTTTTCCCTCATTAAGTCCATGCCTCAGAGGCTGCAAGCTGTTATAAAAGCCAGAGGTGGTGCAACAAAATACTAGTAATGTATTTGAGTGTTGTTTTGTTTGTTTGTTTGTTTGTTTGTCATGATTCTATAATTGTTTCCTCAGAACTGAGTGATTCCATAATTTTTCCCCCTACTTGGTCTACAAAAGTAACCTTTACTGTCTAGCATATTTTTCTTTCAAGATTTCTTTTTGTGTTTCTTCAAGGCAGAGAGCTGCCATTTGAAATGACTTTAGTTTTGTGCCATGTCTGTGATCTGCTTTTTTTCTACAAAATTAAATAACTGAATGGACATCCTCTGAGTCCATTGATACCATAAATCTTGCCAGGGGTTGTATATGTGTGGAGAGATTAGACTTCCAACAGTACTAGTATCTTGAATTGCTGTTTATTGTTATAATTATTGTGCTTATCTGTGATCTATAATATTGTGTGCAGTATCTTTTTTGTTTATCCAGAAGAACAGAATGGATGCTTGTCACATGCAGAGTAATGCAAGCAGCGGGCTGCACTGGTCCCCATTCATCAGCCATCCAACAAGTAATGCAGGGTGGCAGTGGAAGCCATGCCAGTAAATAACTCACATCCCTGGAAACTAATGTGTTTTTAATGAATTTGATTTGTGAAGGCTGGAATAACTGCTGAAAGTACATTTTACAGCTGCTGCTTTGACTTGTAATGACGAGTCTAATAAAGGTAAAATAAAGCAGAATCAGGGAAACAGATCTTTGGTTTTGGCGCTGCAATTGCACTTTACACATGATTATGTATTTAAAGCTCTGTGGAAATGAATACTGCACAATAATATAAAAATATATATATAAAATTAATACTGCAAATAAAATAAATGTAAGACTATAATATTATGCAATGTATATAGCATGATACCCATGTTGAGGTAGTAAAACAAAGGATCCTTCAGTGGATGAAAGCTGTTAAGGCCACGTTACACACACAGATATATTGGTCACAGCTCTCTGGTTGCAGTGAAATCATGGACACATTGTTCCATTGTACACAGCCACAAAATGGAGCAATGTGTCCATGATTTCACTGCAACCGGAGATCTGTGACCAATATCTGAACAGATATCTGTGTGTGTAACGTGGCCTTTACATTACATGATCTTTGGGCCACAAGATGCAGCAGTAGCCATGTCCTACTAAAGCCAACATTAGGCCTCTTTCACACATCTGTGTCTTCATCATGTATGCTGTCCATGCAGCCACATGCCGGAGGCACAAACATATGGAGACACATACTCTATGGCCCCTTTCACATGTGCGTGTCCGTGCGCTCCACATGGAGACATGTCCATTTTTTGCTGTCAGCATGGACCCACGATCAGGTCAATGGGTCAGTGCAAAAAGCATCCTGCACATGGATGTTATCCGTGTGACATCCATGTGCACGAACCTGAGCCAAGAGCTTTTAGCCGAAAAATAAAGAATTTCATGTTCACCTGACTCCAGTGATGCTCCTGTCCTTTCATTTCCGGGGTCACTCATTAGTATTAGGAATATTCACTGTACTAAGAGCTGTAGCAGCCCCGTAACTGAGAGGAACAGGCAGCGCTGGTGACAAGTGAGTATTCAATGAAATTCTGTCCGTGTGCTTTCTGGATGTCACATGGATAACACATGGACAGCACACACATGACCCTCCATATCTGACACACGGACACATGGCCCCCCACAAACGGCCTCTCTCACACATGCAGATTTTGCACAGATGCGTGAAAGAAGCCTAAGGCTAGGTTCACACTACGGTTTTTGGGATCCAGGACTGTCTAGTGTAACATGGGAGTCTATGGGCACCGGATCACGCCGGATCCGACATAAAAACGGACCAGTTCCCGGACACCGGGTGCTGAAAGAGCATAAGCAGCTGCCGCTAAATTTCAGCACACAGAGAGCTCCCTAGCTGAAATGTCAGCACCATGGCTAGCTCCCATCCAGCCACTATGCTGAAATTTCAGCACCTGGACAGCGGCAGCCGCGCTCAGGGAGGATTCTGGCAGAAAACAGGATCAGAGGGCATATTTGCAAAACACCGGACAGAACCTGACAGACGAAAACCGCGGTGTAAAGCCGGCCTAATGGATCTGAGGAGGTATAAGGCATAAAAAATTGTATTACCTCGCATACTTACATTGTTAGTAGAGTTGAAAAAAAAACATATGTTCATCAAGTTTAAACAAAGGATGCAGGAGGATAAAGGGAAGTGGTATAGGTACAACCATAATGTATGAAGGAATCTCCACTAAAAGAGGAAATATTTCTCCCCTTTTTCCGAGTGTCAATCAACTGAATCAACATTCTGAACAAGAATTAGTTAATTCAATTGCTGCAAGACTAATTTTCTATGGCTTTTTTATGTTTTATTACTTTTACACAATAAAAACACCTAATAAAACATTTGCTGCCTAATTTTGAGTGACATAACTTTTTTATTTAAATTTTTTAATTTATGGAGCTGTGTACCATGCCATTTGGCTCAAATAAATGACAGACATGCCATGGCAACCTGTTGGGAGTCTGATTGATTGATGGAGGGAGCCTCCTTCCTTTAGATGACCAGCTACTGTTGACCTTGGCATCCATGGAAGTAAATTGCCAGAATTGGAGCCAAGTATGATCCCAGTTGGTGCAATGTAATAAATCACGAAAGAAAAAATACTCTTCCTACTGTCCATTCTAGTGGTGCCACTTCGATACCCTGCTGTGTTTAGTTTATTTGTCAGCAGTAATGGCATACTGTTTACACAGATAAACAGCAAATGATAGCCCTTATCGCTGAAGCGCAGCAGACCTCAAAGACAATATGCCCATTCTCTACAGAAGTCCCATTTCTAAAAGGCACTTGTAGCTAAGGCAGGTTTCACACTAGCGTTTGTGTCTGCATGCGGAGGGCATGCAGACACAAACGCCGTGCAAACGCTGCCATACTGATGTGAACGCAGCGGAGAATCTCTGCATGTGTTCACATCAGTATGGTGCCCGGCCAGCCAATCAGTGGTCTCAGCGGCGGCTGGGAGGTGGAGATCAGTGGCGGAGATCTCGTCCTCCCGGCTGCCTCTGATCTCCCGGCGGTGTCGGCGCGGGAGATATTGAAGAAACAGCTGATCTGACAGCTGTTTTAATCTCCCTCGCCGACATCACCTATTCGGTGTCATGGGAGATTTAAACAGCTGTCAGATCAGCTGTTTCTTCAAATCTCCCGCGCCACACCACCGGGAGATTAGTGGCGGCTCCAGCTGATCTCCCGGTGGCCACTGCTGATTAGCGGCGGCCACCGGGAGAGATTTCAATGTGATCCACAGCGTTCACCTGCTCTGTCATGCGGAGGACACTGCGGATTCATTGACTTCCATGCATTGTTTGTGCACTTGCTGATAAAACAAGCACCAGCGACCGCACAAAAAATGCAACAGGCTGCGATCGGAGGGTGCACAAATTATCCACATCCGAATGCAACCACAACCGAATGCAGCCAAACGCAGGTACCATGCGTTCTCATGTTAAACATAGGAGCGCAGTGCGCATGCGTTTGGCATGCTGTGTTTACATACGCAAATGTTAAACCAGCCTAAGCAAACTCAGACTGACAAGGACCACTGGCTAGCAGAGCTGGAGTGGTGTGGGATATAATCGGTGGGTATGGGTTTCTTGCCTTTTTGCAGACGTTTTTCTGATGTCTCTTGGAATGCCCCCTACAAGCAGTTTTTTGTGGAAAAATACTTAATGATAGCTTGGTTATTTGTTTTTGCTAATAGTCAATTTGATTATCATTTGATAACCAACTTTGAGACAAATCAATTGGTTATTCTGACTGTTAAACTGCTTCCACCCTGTGCTCTGGCATCCTTTCGTCCAGGGCAAACTTACTGGTAGCGTATTATGAAATGTAATAGATATGTGAATATTCTGTCTAGTGTTCGGTGATAAATTGCCAGCATTGTGTTTCCAACCTCCACATGGAATAGGGATTTGTGCTCAGTGTTGTTTCCTAGAAATTGCTGTTAGACATTGATTGGCTGTTTGTTTATTTATTCCCTCTCGTGGCCGCCACTGACCTGTGTGTTTACCAGATTAATTTCATTGTCGTAGAATACATTGTCAATCTACATTTTTATATTGCTGTCAAAGGATATTGATGGTGTAAGTAATAATAATAACAGGGTCACAAGTTAATGCCAGTGTTTAAATACGGAACAATATTTTAACCCCTTACAACCACAGCCAGTATTGGCATTTTTTAAAATATCACATGTTTCAGGTTGTGAAGAAATAACTTCGGAATTCTAGTGATTCTGGGATATTTCTTGGCCCTCGTTGGCTCTTATGTTATTGGTGAAGTTAGGTTATGTTTTGTGTTTCTCTATGAAAGAGTTAGCCCACCTACTTTTATGTCCAAATTATGTTGCAGATATAAGCCAAAAATTCCCTATTTTGCAGAAAAAAAGAAAAGAAAAAAAAAAGATATCTGCGCCAGGAGTAGGTATAATACCATAAACCTTTACTATACCTATCCTTGAGAAAGAAAGCTGCAGCTTTGAAACATACGTCGGTACAGCCTAGTACAGCTCACTGAAAGTATCTGAAGCTATCTGATCAGCTCACATATCTACACAGAGTGTCAGATCCCAGTAGTTGAAACTCACCAAGTATGAATCATCTAAGGCTATGTGCATAAGAGAGAACATTTCCTGCGCTTTTCTACGGTGCATTTGTAACAATGCACAGCGAATGCACATGGTATATAAGCCAGCCAGCAAAGTCAATGTGTCTTTTCCTGTGCTGTGCCAACATCTTCTCATTTTTGCGCAGCTCAATAGTTGCTTATTTTTACAGATCTTTTGATGCGTAAAAATAAGTAGCATGCCCATTTTTTTACTCGCTTACGTTGCGTATTGCCCAGCAGCACTTCCGGGCTTCGTCCATGTCTCACGTCACGTGGGAGGAGCCGTGTGACCCACGTGATGTGTGATGTGGCGGAGACCAAGAAGTTCCTGCTGGCATGCAAGGTAAGTGGCGTGCTACAGGGCGGGGAGAGTAGAGAGCAGAGAGAGATGCTGAATTTTCTTCATCATAAATGTGCATATAAGGGAGCTTTCACACTGGCTGTTTTGGCGTTTTTTTTCGCGGTCGCATCTGCCGCAACTGCTGAAACCGCACTTGCCGCGTCTGCTGCACACTTACCGCAAGACCTCATAGACAATGCATGGGGCTTGCCACAAGTGCGCCGCAAGTGCAGCCGTTAGGCGGAAAATGCGGCAGATGCGTTTTTTTTACCGGATATGCCGCATTTTTTCAAAACCGCCAGTGTGAAAGCACCCTTACATAGCAAAAGAACAATGCTTTTGCTGCATAATACACACCTATAGTGGATGCAGATTCACTTGCACACGATCTGTACATAAACCTGAGTAAGACTGAACACCACCAGGCTGACTCCTGTAATCTGGATTCAAGGATACACAGGACATACTGTCAAGTATGTGAGTAGAAAGACTGAAACTCTTGCAGTACTCAGTGAGGAGTGTGCACATAGAGGATGCGAACCTAGGATTGGACTTGAGCCACTACCTACAGGGTGTAAGTGTCCAAAGCCAGGTACGTTCATTCACAGCGTGTGGCACCCCTGGGTTAAAGTGCCACAGTGTCATCACTGCCCCCGGGTGGTCGTGTCACCAGAGAGCAACAAAGGGTCTTCACATAAGGCAAAACACACACAACACTTACACCTCCAGGCCAGAAGGGGAGACCAAGCCTGGATTCAGGGTGAGCGCCCCTATATATTCTTGTCTGGGAAGGAGCTAGTCAGTGCAGTTCCAGAGAGGACTGTGAAGAGTTCAGTTCCTGGAAGGACGGTGCCTAAGGTTAGGTTCTGAGGAAAGGAGAAGCCAACATCCCTGGGAGGCTGAGCAACCCCCTGCTTACCCCAGAGGAAAGGCACAAAGAAGGACACCGGAGTCCGAGGCTGTGTAGGGTCTCACGTTTCGGCAGTCAACACCGGAAGGTGGGGATTCCAGATTCCTCAGCCACACTGTACCCATAGACACAGCAACATAGAGAATTCAGAGACATTGATGCCTGGGAACAGGGTAGAAGGAAAGGACTCGAGTTGCCCGTCATACTGGTACCTCGCAGAACGAGACAGGGCCAGCAGCTCAGCTTATGCAACTATAGTAGCCAACACACAGCGCAGTAGGGGAGCCAAAGACCCAGCTGGATCAGAAAAAACTCTGAGTTGCTCTCAAAGACTCTGTAGACACTTATTATTACCATCTGCTCCAGTAAAGGACTGAGAAAACTACAAAACAGTGAGTCTACCTGTTCCTTGGGCCCATTGCCCTGCATCCTATAGATAGACTACCAACACTGCCCTGGGGATTGGCTTTACCTGTGGAGAGCCGTCCCACCTCAGCTGCTATCCGTCATCCCCGGAGGTTCTGCAGCAGCGGTGGCCATCCCTAGCCACGCACCACAGGTGGCATCACGAAAACATCCCTGTATATAGCCCTTTTTTCAACTGAAACCCAGGGCATGGAACCAGGTCACGACCCCCATGACTTCCCCCAGAGACAACTGCAGCTAGGCCCGCTCCCAAGCACCTCATCGCCTTGGTGGCACCTCAGTTCCTGGCATTACGAACAGGATCACGTGCCAATTACTCCGGGTACTATGTGCTGTGAATTGTCTGAAATACGTGTTTTGAACTGTCGCCATTGTTATCGCGCAGGAAGCAGAAGGTGCGTATCATCGTGGGCGGTACCTACCAAAGAGCGCAAAATAAGGCCCAACCTATGCTCTGACAACATCTGGTGGGGACGAGAAACCCTGTCCCACCGCAGAACAAAAATTGTACATCCCAACAGAAGTGAAAGACCGGAAGGGTCAGAATTAACTAAGGGGGTGGAATGATGTTGCAACCGAACGATCCTGTGCACGAGTGGATGATGCTGGCCCCGCGGTACAAGACGCCGACAGAGCACCCGGCGGTGCTGCAGCACAAGGGATGTTACCGATCAGAAAAGCTGGATAGCTATTACAGTGTGTACCCCCTAACAGAGGGCCAGCGCGTCAGCATATTAATGAGACAGTTAACTGGTCACAACAAAGTCCTGGTCGGATACTGATAAAGACACTGTAGAACATGTAATTGCCAGGCTGAAAGCTACTTTTGAAACCAGTGTTGACGCACAAGCAAAAATGAGATTTTTTTGGGTGGCATGGCAATAACCACAGGAGACCGTGAGAGACTTTGCATTAAATTTATAAGAGGCGCTCAAAGCATTCAAACAGGCAAAACCCGCCTTGGCGCAAGGGGAAGATAAACTGCTTATTGACCAGTTTGTTGATGGACTTTTATTTCCTCCTCATAGAGGACGGCTGCAGATGATGGCTATACAAAACTCTGATTTGAACTTTGTACAATTTAAAGAAAGGGCAATCCGCATACAGCAGGCCGATGAGCCTCATGATACAGACCCTGCCCAATGCTTAGCTACAGCATACCAGCAACCAGGAGTGCAAATCCCACCAGCCATGTCAGGGGCTAGTGCCAAACCTCAGGAGCCCATCACCAAAGAGGCTCTTGACCAAAAGATTGAAACCTTAACCAAAACTGTAGTTGAGATGGCCAAAGCTATGCAGGAGCTGCAAGGCCATGGAGAAGATCGAGTTGGCTTCAAGCAGAGAGGATGTCCCGTGGATGAGACCCAGAAGGTACCCAGCGACCATAGGACGACCCAGCAACCGCTACCACCCTGATGGACAACCCATTTGCTGCCACTGCAGAGAACCAGGTCACTTTGCCAGGGAATGTACTTAAAATGTGAATCCTCTGGGGAAGCGGGCTGCAACCCAGGAGTGAACTCACAAGGTCCACCAAACTGGCGGGACAGGTACGTGGGAGGACATCCAATCATATCTGTCGTTCTGGATGGCATTCCCCTGAACGCTCCACTGGACACCAGCTCACAGATTACCTCCATACCTTATAACCTTTATTAACGGTACTGGGCTGATTCATAAATTACCCGTGGCCCAGATGATGACTTTAACATATTGGCTAGCAATGGTAAACTAGTTAACTGGCATGAACGTTATCCAACTATTCTGTTAGGAACAAATGTGATAGAAAATTGTCTTGCAAAGATAATTGTTGTTTTACAGCAGATTGCCGAGACTGCCAACTCGGGGCAACAGCGAGTCCTTCGGAAGGAAATCAATGCGCTCATGTTGAGACAGCAGGTAGAGTTACCTGGAGGAGAAATTGGCAGTGCAATGGAAAGTGACCCTATACCCATTGTGATACCTCCCAAAACTGAAATGTTAGTCTGGTGTAGAGCCGCAATAGGCCTTAGAGGGCGACATTATCAAGCCCTGGTAGAACCCGTGTACTCAGACAGTAGGCCCACTGTACTGATGGCTAGAGGAGTAGTTGAGGTACACAAGGATAGAGTACCAATACGCATTCTGAATTCTGGAGAAGAGAAGGTGATCCTACCAAAGTATGCTACCATGGCTAAATTGTACATGGTTGATAACAGTGCCATCACAACAGTTAAACCCTTGAACTCGTCAAATCAGGCGGAGGGCAATGGCTCAGAGGGAAAGATGGAGGATTGGTGCCCAAAATTACATGTGGGTACCAGTTCTACACCCTCCCATCAAATGCATGGAGTATACCGGGTAGTAAAAAATATGAACAGGTCTTCAGTAAACACCCACTAGATTTTGGGCAGATCAAAGGGGTAGAACACAACATACAGTACAGACCAAAAGTTTGGACATACCTTCTCATTCAAAGAATTTTCTATATTTTCATGAAGGCATCAAAACTATGAATTAATACACGTGGAATTATATACTTAACAAAAAAGTGTTAAACAACTGAAAATGTGTCTTATATTCTAGGTTCTTCAAAGTAGCCACCTTTTGCTGTGATTACTGCTTTGCACACTCTTGGCATTCTCTTGATGAGCTTCAAGAGGTAGTCACTGGAAATGGTTTTTACTTCACAGGAGTGCCCTGTCAGGTTAATAAGTGGCATTTCTTGCCTTATAAATGGGGTTGGGACCATCAGTTGTGCTGTGCAGAAGTCTGGTGGATACACAGCTGATAGTTCTACTGAATAGACTGTTAGAATTTGTATTATGGCAAGAAAAAAGCAGCTAAGTTAAGAAAAATGAAGGCCATCATTACTTTAAGAAATGAAGATCAGTCCGAAAAATTGGGAAAACTTTGAAAGTGTCCTCAAGTGCAGTTACAAAAACCATCAAGCACTACAAAGAAACTGGCTCACATGAGGATCACCCCAGGAAAGGAAGGCCAAGAGTCACCTCTGCTGCGGAGGATAAGTTCATCCGAGTCACCAGCCTCAAAAATCGCAGGTTAACAGCAGCTCAGAGTAGAGAGCAGGTCAATGCTACACAGAGTTCTAGCAGCAGACACATCTATACAACAACTGTTAAGAGGAGACTTTGTGCAGCAGGCCTTCGTGGTAAATTAGCTGTTAGGAAACCACTGCTAAGGACAGGCAACAAGCAGAAGAGACTTGTTTGGGCTAAAGAACACAAGGAATGGACATTAGACCAGTGGAAATCTGTGCTTTGGTCTGATGAGTCAAAATTTGAGATCTTTGGTTTCAACCACAGTGTCTTTATGCGACGTAGAAAAGGTGAACGGATGGACTCTACGTGCTTGGTTCCCACCGTGAAGCATGGAGGAGGAGGTGCGATGGTGATGGGGTGCTACGCCAGATGACCTGGCCTCCACAGTCGCCAGACCTGAACCCAATCAAGATGGTTTGGGGTGAGCTGGACCGCAGAGTGAAGGCAAAAGGGCCAACAAGTGCATAGCATCTATGGGAACTCCTTCAAGACTGTTGGAAGACCATTTCCGGTTACTAATTCTTGAAGCTCATCAAGAGAATGCCAAGAGTGTCCTACTGTACCTGGATGACGTCATAGTCTACTCCAAGACGTACCACGAACATCTGCAACACTTGCCGAAACTGTTTGAAGCCTTGACAGGCTACGGCATGAAAATAAAGCCATCCAACTGTCACCTGTTAAAGCCAAAGGTACAGTACCTCGGCCATGTGGTAAGCTCAGAAAGTGTAGCACTGGATCCCGAGAAGGTTACCGTGATAAGGGATTGGCCAAGACCCACCAGCGTGAAAGAGGTGAGGCAATTCCTGGGACTCATAAGCTACTACAGAAGGTTTATAAAAGGGTTTACAAAGATGGCAGCCCCTCTACAAGAAATCCTTGTGAAGTGTGCATAGTACCCGGTAAACATAGTGTACAGAAGGGTGGAGGAACTAGACTAACCCCCATGCACATTAAGTTAGGAAAAGAGTGCCTGGGGGTGGTAAGAGTGAAGCCAGGCTTCCTAAGCCGAGACACCGGTAGGGAAAATGTTTATTTTATATGTGTGTAATATATATATGAAGCCTTGAAACCGTTAAGCCCAGTACCTACAGAGACTTTCCTATACAAAGTTTTTGCATATTCTTGAACTTTCATCTTTTAAATATGGACCATATTACCACTGGACTGGTTGTGGTAAAGACTGTTGTAAATATTCACCAGCCCCGGTGAAAAAGGACTCATCACCAGAGAGACTGCTTTTTGAACTCTTGAACTCTTTTTGAATTTTTACATTTTATTGGTTTTTGTAATTTTTATATTTTAAAACTATGTACACTTACCACTGTTATTGGTTATAGTGTTATCTTGTTGAAAAGTTGCCACAGTCCCGGAGTACTGTCTTTCACAAAGGGGGAATGTGGCACCCCCTGGGTCAAAGTGCCACAATGTCATCACTGCCACTGGGTGTTCATATCACCAGAGAGCAGCAAAGGGTCTTCTCATCAGGCAACACACACACAACACTTACACCTCCAGGCCATAAGGGGGAGACCAAGCCTGGATTCAGGGTGAGCTCCCCTATATATTCTGGTCTGGGGAGGAGCTAGTCAGTGCAGTTCCAGAGAGGACTGTGAAGAGTTCAGTTCCTGGGAGGACTGTGAAGAGGACCTGGGTGTAAAAAGCTGTGCTAAACTCATCCCAAGGTCGCTACTAACTACGTTCCAGGCCTAAGGTTAGGGTCTGAGGAAATGAGAAGGAACACACCTGGGAGGCTGAGCAACCCCCTGCTCACCCCAGAGTCCGAGACTGTGCAGGGTCCCACGTGTCAGCAGTCAACAACGGAATGTGGGGATTCCAGATTTCTCAGCCACACTGTACCCATAGACACAACAACATAGAGAGTTCAGAGATATTGACATCCGGGAACAGGGTAGAAGGAAAGACTCTAGTTGCTTGTCATACCAGTACCTCGCAGAAAGAGACAGGGCCGGCAGCTCAGCTTATGCAACTGCAGTAGCCAACACACAGCGCAGTAAGGAAGCCAAAGACTCAGCCGGATGAGAAGAAAAGCTGAGTTGCTCTCAAAGACTCTGTAGACAGTTATTATTACCATTTGCTCCAGTAAAGGACTGAGAAAACTACAAAACAGTGAGTCTGCCTGTTCCTTGTGCCCGTTCCCCTGTTCACCCCAGAGGAAAGGCACAAAGAACAGACACCGGAGTCCAAGACTGTGCAGGGTCTCACGTGTCAGCAGTTAACACCGGAAGGTGGGGATTCCAGATTCCTCAGCCACACTATACCCATAGACACAACAACATAGAGAGTTCAGAGACACTGATGTTGCTCTCAAAGACTCCGTGGAAAGTTATTATTACCATCTGCTCCAGTAAAGGACTGAAAAAACTACAAAACAGTGAGTCTTCCTGTTCCTTGTGCCCGTTGCCCTGCATCCTATACATAACCTATTAAAGGGTAGACAAGGGCGCAATAGGGTCTTATCTCTTAGATACCAGATGGTTCAAAAATGAGGTACTGCTCACCTTATGCGGTTGTGTTCCCTACAACCGGTTTAAATGCTCAAAACAGCTGCTGCAGGATCCACCGTTCCATTAGGAACAACATATGCATAAATCCAAAGGACCAGAGTTTACAACAATCTGTGCTGCTGAGTAAGGAAGGGCCACAATCTTGGTATATAAGAATGGTGCTTTATTTCTTCTTCACGTTTCAGGGCTGTCGCAGCCCCTTCCTCAGGAATACCACCATAAAACCTTATGGTGGTATTAAGGGTTTTATGGTTATATTCCTGAGGAATACCAAGATTGTAGTCCTTCCTTATACTCAGCAGCACGGATCATTGTACACCCTGGTCCTTTGGATTTATGCATCCTATATGTGGCACCCCAAGGGTTAATGTGCCACAGAAACATCAACACGGGTTTGCTCCCCACACAACACTACACTAGAAAGTGGGAGGAGCTTAGGTGGCACCTGCAAGAGTGGGAGGAGCTAATGTTGTTTACCTCAGAGCAGGAGTGACAGTCAGTTAAGTTTAGTTTAAGTCTAGAGGAGAGTCGAGTTGGAGTGGAGGTCCTGAGAGGTCTGAGGGAAGGAGTCAGAGAAACAGAGGAACACACCCGGGACAAGGAGTTACAGTAAACTCACCCCAGAGAGGCGCTCAGGACGGATACCGGATCCGAGGCTGTGCCTGAGACAGACAGGACAGTGAATACCGGGATAGTGAAGGTCCACCTTCTTCACTGTACCATAGCAAAGCAACACGGAGAGGTCAGTGACACAGAGGACTCAAGTTGCCTAGCAGATTGGTACCCGTGAGGGGAGACAGGGCCAGCAGTTCAGCTAAAAGTGGCAGCAGGGCCACACACAAAGCGCAGAAGTAGGAAGCCAAGGACCCGGTCAGGGTGGGAGCAACCTGGCCCCGGTACAGACTCCGTGGACAATACTCTGCTTTACCATCTGCACAGTAAAGACTTGGAAAACGACTACAAATGTGAGTGTGTGTTATCCTTGTGCTGAAACCATACTTTCCCTCATAAACTGCCATTGCCTCCACTCTCATCATCTCTACTACTACTACCTCTACTTTCCTGTAACATCTATAACAACCATCACAGACTTTAATCACCACTGCCCCGGGGAACCAGGCTCTACCTGCGGGGAGCCGTTCCATCTACAGCTGCCAAACATCATCCCTGAAGGTTCTGCAGCAGCGGTGGTCACCCTGACCACAACCCGTGGGTGGCATCACGACAAACCTAATCCCTTGTAAATACACCCCATTTACTTGTGCGAACCCGGGACACGGTCCGGATCAGAACCGCCATGACATCCCCCAGCAGTACCCCGGTCCGGTACCGTGTACCCCGACCCAGTGGGCTCCACAACCTGGCGTCACGAACAGGATGTACCGTGCCTGGTCCCGGGCATTTTGTGCCGTGATTAGTGACCGTTTTGAATCAGCTGCCATTGCTGGGCGCGCGGCTACCTGAATTTTAACTGCGCCACAGAGACTGTAAATTTGAAAATCTGCCATTTTGAAACGCGCGACGTGCGGGAAGAAAAGCTGCTCACCACTCTGACGTCATCCGGAAGGGAAGAGAATCCCTGATGCGTAGCGGAACCTTTGTGAGACATCCGGATAGAAGCGGAAGACAGGAGGGCGGACCTTAACTAAGGGGGCACAGGATGTCGCAGCCAGCGGTGCCAAGCAGCGGCGGAGCAGCCGGAGAGAATCCAGCACCGGATCAAGGAGCAGCACCCAGCGGTGCTGCGGCGCGAGGAGCAGCACCTATTATGCCGCTCCTGATGCCGTATACTCCAGGGGCAATGTGGCTGCCTCGATACTCCGGTGAGCCTAGCACTCTTAATGACTTTATCAGCAAGATAAAAGCTTACTATGTGATGTACCCCTCACTGAAGCCCAACGTGTAGGAATGATTATTGGACAATTAAAAGGCAATGCACAGCGGGAGGTCGCATCCTGGCTGGACACAGATAAAGACACTGTAGAGCATCTTATAGCTGGATTAAAAGCAGCATTTGAATCTACTGCTGATACCCGGGCTAAAATTAGGTTCTTTGCATGTCAACAAATGCCTGAAGAGAGTGCCAGAGACTTTGCCTTAAATCTGCAGGAAACACTCAAAGCACTTAAGCTAGCAGAACCTGCCTTAGCCCCGGGAGCTGACAAAATGTTAATTGACCAGTTCATAGAGGGTCTCTTATCCCCGTCCCACAGAGGACAGTTGAGTATGATGCTCATCCTAAAATGACATTTGCTGAGTTAAAAGACAGCTATTCATCTGCAGCAGGTAGAGGAGCCCCGGAATCTGCAATCTATACAGGGCCCTGCAGCAGCACCTCAGCAATCGATAGCATCAGCGACATCTGCCATGTCAACGACTGCTGCTGAACACAGAGAGCCTATCTCTAATGAGGCCCTCAACCA
Source organism: Allobates femoralis (assembly GCA_033576535.1). Classification (NCBI taxonomy): domain Eukaryota; kingdom Metazoa; phylum Chordata; class Amphibia; order Anura; family Aromobatidae; genus Allobates; species Allobates femoralis. Next base: position 246,544,832 of record JARQOC010000004.1, on the reverse strand, counting down.
AAAGCTAGATGCCCTGACAGACACCGTCATCTCAATGGCCAAGGTCATCAAGGAGCTGCACCCAAGATCAAGTTGGCGACCAGTAGAGAGGATGTCCCGTGGATGAGGCCCAGGAGATATCAAGCGACAAGAGGACGACCCAGCAATCGCTATCAGCCGGATGGACAGCCCATTTGCCGCCGTTGCCAGAAACCAGGTCACTTTGCCCGAGAGTGTGCTTTAAACGGAGATTCCCTGGGCAGGCGGGCCCCTCCTCAGGTATGAACTCTAAAGGTCCTTCAGCCTTGTTTGACAGATTCGTGGGAGGACAACCGGTGATCCCTATCGTGTTGAATGGCATTCCCTTTAATGCCTTGTTGGATACCGGGTCCCAGATAACATCGATTCCACATGTTCTTTACAAAAGGTACTGGGCTGATTCAGACATTGATAGTGGTCCATCAGACTTTAAAATGAATGTATGGGCTAGTAATGGACAATTAATACCACAGGTTGGGTTCAGAGAAATGACCATTCAGATTGGAAAGGTAGAATTGCAGAACCAGGGTATTATAATTAATAATTAAATAGATGTTGACCGGCGAGATCGTGAACCAGTAATGTTACTAGAAATGAATGTAATTGAAAAGTGTTTTTCCGAGGTAATTACTATTTTACAGCAGATCGCCAAGACTGCCGGAACCGGACAGCAGAGGCTTTTGCACAAAGAAATAAAAGCTCTGATGTTTAAGCAGCAGGTAGAAATATCCGGAGGTGAAATCGGCAGTGTACGAGTAAGTGATCCAATACCCATTGTAATACCCACCAAAACTGAAATGTTGGTCTGGTGTAGAGCCGCAATAGGCATCAAAGTGCAAGACTATCAAGCCCTGGTAGAACCCGTGTTCTCAGACAGTAGACCTACTATACTCACAGCTAGAGGAGTGGTCGAGGTACACCGGGGAAGAGTGCCATTACGCCTACTAAATTGCGAAGAGGATGAGATCACATTACCAAAGTATGCTACCATGGCTAAATTGTACACGGTTGATAATAATGCCATCACAGCCGTCGAGCCCTTGGACCTGTCAAGTTAGGCGGATGACAATGGCTCAAGGGAAAAGCTGGAGGATTGGTGCCAAAAGCTACATGTAGGAACCAGTTCTACACCTTCCCATCACAAGCATGGAGTATACCGGGTAGTGAATGAATATGAGCAGATATTCAGCAAACACCCGTTAGACTTTGGGCTAATCAAAGGGGTAGAGCACACTATACCCACAGGTAACCATCAGCCTATAAAAGAGAGGTATAGACCATTACCACCCGCTCACTACCAAACCACCAAAGACATGCTCAGAGAAATGAAATCTGCAGGGGTAATAAGAGACAGTTGTAGCCCCTGGGCGGCACCTCTAGTGTTAGTTAAAAAGAAGGATGGGACCATGAGAATGTGCGTAGATTACCGGCAGATTAACCGCATCACACATAAGGACGCATACCCATTACCTAGGATTGAGGAGTCATTAGCTGCATTAAAATCTGGTAACTACTTTTCCACCCTTGATCTGACTAGTGGGTACTGGCAGGTTCCTGTGGCCGAGGCCGACAAGGAGAAGACAGCGTTTACTACGCCGATGGACCTCTGTGAGTTCAATTGTATGCCGTTCGGACTCTGCAACGCACCCGGGACCTTCCAACGCCTCATGGAGAGCTGCCTAGGACACAAGAACTTTGAAACTGTCCTCCTGTACCTAGATGACGCCATAGTCTACTCCAAGACGTATGAGCAACATCTACAAGACCTGGCAGAAGTCTTCGAAGCCTTGTCCAAATATGGCATGAAAATCAAGCCATCTAAATGTCACCTTCTCAAACCAAAGGTACAGTACCTGGGACATGTCGTGAGTTCAGAGGGAGTAGCACCGGATCCTGATAAAGTCACAGTGATAAGGGATTGGCCAAGACCTACTAACGTGAAAGAAGTGAGGCAATTCCTGGGCCTGGTAGGCTATTATAGAAGATTTATCAGTGGATTCACGAAGCTAGCAGCTCCTCTACAAGACATCCTGGTAGGACAATCAAGAAAGTCTTCAACCCGTAATCCTCCTTTCCGGTGGAGTGAAGAGAAGGAAGACTCTTTCAACAAGCTGAAGTGTGCACTGACAGGAGAAGAGATTCTGGCATACCCTGATTACCATCAACCATTCATTCTATACACGGATGCCAGCAACGTGGGACTGGGAGCAGTGTTATCGCAGAAGCAAGGAGGCAAAGAGAGAGTTATTGCCTTTGCAAGTAGGAAGCTCCGGCCTACAGAAAGAAATCCTGAGAACTACAGCTCCTTCAAGTTAGAACTACTGGCAGTAGTTTGGGCTGTAACTGAACGTTTCAAGCACTATCTGGCAGCTGCAGAATTCACCATCTACATGGATAACAACCCGTTGACCCACCTGGATTCAGCAAAATTAGGTGCATTGGAGCAGCGATGGATAGCCCGGCTGTCTAACTACAATTTTGTCATCAAATATAGGGCAAGCCGCAAGAACTGGAACACAGATGCCTTATCTCGGATGCCACACCTGATAGATGGGGAAAAGGAATCGGAAGAGTTGGAAGAAATTGAACTACCGGCCTTTCATCATTCAAAGGTAGACAAGTATCAACCCGGCATCTACCAAAGAGAACAACAGGCAGGTTAGCACACCATGGATGGGCTGATACCCAAGATAGTGATCCAGCTGTGAAGCTAGTGAAAGAACTGTTTACACAACAAGGTGTGTACCCTAACCAGAATGCCCCGGCAGAGACCAAACAACTCTGGAAAGAGAAAGGCAAGTTGTTCCTGTATCAAGGGAAGCTCTGCAGAAGGCATACCAATCCCAAAACACATGAATTGGTCTGGCAGATAATCGTACCCAAGCGAGACTTCAAAATGGTCTTATAAGCCTACCACGACTGTGCAGGTCATTTCGGATGGAAGAAGTTGGAAGTGCTCCTAAGAGAGAGATTCTATTGGGTTGGCATGAGAAAATCAATTGAAGATTAGTGTAGAAAATGTGGCCCATGCAACATCAGAAGAAGAGATCAGCAGAGAGCCCCACTCCAGTCCATAGTAACCAAGCAACCACTAGAGTTAGTTGCAATAGACCACGTCAAGTTGTCACCAAGCCGGTCAGGCTATGTCTATGCCTTAACCATCGTGGACTATTACTCAAGCTTCTTAGTGGTGGTACCCGTCAAAGACCTGACAGCAAAGACGGCAGCAAGAGCATTTCAGACCCATTCCTGTAGACCGCATGGTTACCCGGAACAAGTCCTTGCAGATCAAGGTCCAGCCTTTGAATCAGAGATTTTCTAAGAATTCTGCAATATGTACGGCTGTAAGAAGATCCGCACAACAGTGTACCATCCCCAAACAAATGGCTTATGCGAGAAGATGAACCATATTGTAATAGACCTATTGAAAATGTTACCAGAATCTGAGAGAAATCAATGGCCAGATAAATTACCTGATTTGGTAGACTTATACAACCATGTTCAAGTGAGTTCTACAAATTGCACCCCAGCTTATCTTATGCGTGCAAGACCTGGCAAGCTACCAATTGACTTAGATATGGGAATCGTGAAACCAGACGCAGAAGTTGAAGAAACCAGTTGGGATACCCTATGTCAGCAACAGAATCGCCTAGTACAAGAGTGCGTAGAGAAAAATCTTCAGCAAGCTAGAGCAATACAAGGGAGAACCTATAACCAAAGTGCTCAAGCAACTCCATTACAACCCGGTGAGCAAAGTTCTCAAATGAAAAAGACGTGCTAACAAATTGGATAATCAGTGGGAAACCATCCCATACACAGTCTTACCATCCAATTTAGACAATGCTAAAATGTGTCTAATAAGCAAAGATGAAGGAAGAACTTCAGTAGTTGTGTCCAGAGACCATCTCAAACCGTGTCCTGAAACCCTGAAGACACCAGAAGTAATAGTACCCGTACAGGTCCAACCTGTCAAAGAGAAAGAAGATGAAGTATTTCATATGGTGCTAGGAGATTTCCCCAAAACATGGCGAAATTACTGCGGAGCAGTTGTAGTCCCAATGATTGCTTTCCCTCCAATGGTGGAACCAACACCAGAACCCGTATTACCCTAAGAAGTCCCAAGACCTGAAGAACTGGAAGTAGAACCCATAGAGGAAGAATAAATTCCTGGTTCCAGTGAGCTTGCCAGTCCTACAGTCAGATCTTCATCTTCTATAGTACCAAACACTACAAGAAGGTACATGCCCACCAGCACCAATAGGCTACATGCAAGTAGTATACCCGTTTTACGCAGATCAGAGCGTAGTACCAGAGGTCAGTTACCAGCTAGGTACAGGGATTAAAAGGTCAAATTAACTGTAAAATGTAAATATGTTTGTGTAAATATAAATTAAACCCGGTAGATAGTGTCCAAGAAGGTGGAGGAACTGGATTAACCCCCATGTACATTAAGTTAGGGAAAGAATTTTATCATGGGGCTCTATGGAGCAGGGTCCGAGGAAACATCGGATGTCTCCTCGGACCCGATTTTACTGTATTGAGCATGCTCAGTACAGTAAAAATGCTCCAAACTGGAAGGCAGGGGTTAAAAAAAAAAAAAAAGTTTATGCTCACCTCACCCCGAGCCCCCGCCAGCTCCCGCAGGCTCCCGGTGTCTGCAGAGGTCTTCTTCACCTGTACAGGACCTGCGGTGATGTCACAGTCACGTGACAGCAGGTTCCACCATGGTAACCTGCGGTCACGTGACTGTGACATCACCGCAGGTCCTGTACAGAAGTAGAAGACCTCTGCAGACACCGGGAGCCGGCGGGAGACGGCGGGGGCTCGGGGAGAGGTGAGCATAAACTTTTTTTTTTTTCAACCCCTGCCTTCCAGTTTGGAGCATTTTTACTGTACTGAGCATGCTCAGTACAGTAAAATCGGGTCCGAGGAGACATCCGATGTTTCCTCGGACCCTGCTCCATAGAGCCCCATGATAAATTGATCGGACCAAATTGGATGTGCACTAAATGCCATCCGATTTGGTCCGATCCGATTTTGTCCCATTTTATTTTCGGTGCGAAAATTGGAGCATGCTCCGATTTTTGCACCGATAAAAAAATCGGACAGAATCGGATCGGACCAAATCGGATGCCATTTAGTGCACATCTGATTCAGTCCGATGCCCATAGGGCTGCATGGGGCCCAAAATCGGTCCGATGCTGTCCGATTTTTATCGGACAGCATCGGATTTAAAAAATCCGTAGTGTGAAACCAGCCTAAGCAGATACGCCCGTGAACAAATGTACATAGTTAATGCAACGTTAAAAAAAAGGCCCAGCACCTACAGAGACTATCCTGTATGAACATTTTGCATATTTTTCTAACTTTTTTCCTTTTATTTTTTATGGACCATACTACCACGGACTGGTTGTGGTATAAACATTCTTGTATATATTCATCAGCCCGGAGGCAATAGACTAAACCCCCGGAAGGACTGCTTTTTGAATTTTTGGACTGTTTTTGAACTTTAGTGATTTTTGTACTTTTTACTTTTAAGTCTCTGTAAATATTAATTGTATTAATTGTTTGTTTCTTTGTTGTTCCACAGTCCCGGAGTACTGTCTTTAACTAAGGGGGAATGTGGCACCCCAAGGGTTAATGTGCCACAGAAACATCAACACGGGTTTGCTCCCCATACAACACTACACTAGAAAGTGGGAGGAGCTTAGGTGGCACCTGCAAGAGTGGGAGGAGCTAATGTTGTTTACCTCAGAGCAGGAGTGACAGTTAGTCAGTTAAGTTTAATTTAAGTCTGGAGGAGAGTCGAGTTGGAGTGGAGGTCCTAAAAGGTCTGAGGGAAGCAGTCAGAGAAACAGAGGAACACACCCGGGACAAGGAGTTACCATAAACTCACCCCGGAGAGACGTTTAGGACGGATACCGGATCCGAGGCTGTGCCTGAGACAGACAGGACAGTGAATATCGGGATAGTGAAGGTCCACCTTCTTCACTGTACCATAGCAAAGCAACACGGAGGGGTCAGTGACACAGAGGACTCAAGTTGCCTAGCAGATTGGTACCCGTGAGGGGAGACAGGGCCAGCAGTTCAGCTAAAAGCGGCAGCAGGGCCACACACAAAGCGCAGAAGTAGGAAGCCAAGGAACCAGTCAGGGTGGGAGCAACCCGGTCCCGGTACAGACTCCGTGGAGAATACTCGGCTTTACCATCTGCACAGTAAAGACTTGGAAAACGACAACAAACGTGAGTGTGTGTGATCCTTGTGCTGAAACCCTACTTTCCCTTATAAACTGCCATTGCCTCCATTCTCATCATCTCTACTACTACCTCTACTTTCCTGTAACATCTATAACAACCATCACAGACTTTAATTACCACTGCCCCGGGGAACCAGGCTCTACCTGCGGGGAGCCGTTCCATCTACAGCTGCCAAACATCATCCCCGAAGGTTTTGCAGCAGCGGTGGTCACCCTGATCACAACCCGTGGGTGGCGTCACGACAAACCTAATCCCTTGTAAATACACCCCATTTACTTGTGCGAACCTGGGACACGGTCCGGACCAGAACCGCTGTGACATCCCCCAGCAGTACCCCGGTCCGGTACCGAGTACCCCCTCCCAGTAGGCTCCACATATACATAGACTACCAACACTGCCCCGGGCATTGGCTTTACCCGTGGAGAGCTGTCCCACCTCAGCTGCTATCTATCATCACCGGAGGTTCTGCAGCAATGGTGGCCATCCCTAGCCACACACTACAGGTGGCATCAAGAAAACTTCCCTGTATATAATCCCTTTTTCAACTGAAAACCAGGGAACAGAATCGGGTCACAACCCCCGTGACTTCCCCCAGAGACAACAGCAGCTAGGCCCGGTTTCAAGTACCCCATCGCCCTGGGGGTGCCTCTATCGCAGCTCATACTGGAGCAGCTCCGGCGATAACCTCTCGATTGCATTCACCTCACCATGCATCTTGACTCTCCTGTATACCTCACATTGCAGTAACTCACATCAAATTTTGTTCATTTCTGTGGATCATTGCATTACGGATAATATTTCACAAGGTACCAATATTTCCTAGAAATTTTATACATTGGGACATTATTTTATAAGGATTTTTATCTCTATGGAACTCTGTATCATATTGTCTATTTTTTCAACCATTTTTTGATTGCTACCGCGGGGCGATATTTCATTTAGTTCTACTATTGTACTAATGCTAATGCTCTTTGTCTAATTTTTATATTTTAGGTTCATTTTGTTGCCTGATTATATATGTGTTTTTTATGTGTGTTTTTTAATACGTACAGTATAGTTTTATGGTATTATATCTACTTCTGGCGCGGATATCTTTTTCTTTAATTTAATTTACTCTATGAAAAACTCTGAAATTTTGCAGAAAAATTAGCAATTTTTAAACTTTGAAAATTGATGTCCTTTAACCAGATAGTCATACTGTGCAAAAAAGTTAATAAAAACCTACTTTTGTGCCCTTACGATCACCATGATGTCAGTGAAGGGCCCCTGTGCAGGATTTGTGTCTGGGCCCCCTCCACCAACAAGCCTCACTTATATAAACACATGCATATTTACATGTATATTTGCATTAAGCACAACATAATTAAAATATGCACATACTATTTACACATTACACATATACATACATAGTACTGTATGTATGCACAAAAGCAGGAATTTTAAATTGGGAGTGTGCAGGAGTATGAATTCTCATGCCCAGCAGGGCATGATAACAGCAGCGAGAAGGGGAGTCGGAGCCCTGGAGACCGCCCAGTCAGGCTACATACCGTAGTCTGGATGCCTCATTTGCATGTAAAAATGTGAGTCACAAAGTGTTTTTTCATAGCCAATATAGGACAGATTTAGATGAGATAGGGATGTGCTAGGAAGGTGCAGGGACAGGTAGTGATAGGATACGGGGTAAAAACGACCTGACAGGTTCCCTTTAAGTGTCATTTAGTCGAATATGTATATAGGTGATACAACTTTATTAATGTAATAGAGAAAAAAAATCATCATTTTTTATGCTACTTACCGATCACTGCAAATTTATGGTTATCTGTTTAGTTTAAAGTACAGTTTGTTATCATCACAGTGATGCAAATTTGTCCATGTTATTTTTGATGTGTATTTTTAAAAAATGTATTAAAAATGTGATTATTACTATATTACAAGTACATAGAGATATACTCCTATATAGAGATGTATCTCTATGTACAATGTGCATTAAAAGGAACCTGACAGTTCCCCCATGCTACCCAAACCACCATGTGTTTGATTTTATGTTAACACCCTCCCTAGCAAGCTCTTTGTACAGTAAAAGTGATTCCTAAAAAATAAAGCCATTTCCAATATGCTTCTGTAGACTAGTTGTTCCTGTAATGATGTTACTGCTCCTGTGGGTGTGCGACTTTCATCATTTCATGGTATTCCCCTATTCATGACTGACAATCCAGAATGTGCAAGGTGGAGAAAAAGAGAAATAATATAGTTCATAAAGACATAAGTATACAATTTAGGGATAATACTGGCATAATTAATAGAGTTTTTAGGAGACTGATAAAGTGCTTTTTTTGTGTTAAATCAGGTCAGGTTCAATTACGGTAAATATGTGAAAAAAAATGAGATCCTTAACGTTTCTACTTTTCTTTTGATGGACCTGTGTGAGGGTTTGTTTACTGAATGGTGAGCTATATTTTCTGTTGATATTATTATTTGCTGCATAAAATGATTTGATCACTTTTTATTGCATTTTCTACTAGAATGTTGTGACCGAATAAAAGCTTTTGTGGAATACGGTGGACTATTGTTGACTTCTTTTTTTGGGGGAGGGCGGGGGATTATTTCCAATTAATTGATGAATCAGGGAATATGTTGGGGACAGTTTTTTCCATTAAAATGTTTTTGGTGTTTTTTTTGTCTTATTACTGACTGGGTTAGTAATGTCCGGTATCTGATAGATGCCTCAACATTGCTAATCCATGGGCTTGATGCTGGCTGACAAAGCTGGCATGGCATCAACTCCAGATACAATAACTCCGTTTGCACCATGCACCATGGCAATGGGAAGAGTTGGGGCAAAGCTCCAGAATTGACGCATCTAATGGAAGCAGTACTTCTGTAGTGGCTGTGGCCTACTATTTTCAGGCTGGGAAAAGGACCACGGCCCTTCCCACCCTGAGAATGCCAGATTTCAGTTGTCAGCTTCACCTTGGCTGGTGATCCAAGTTTGGGGTGTTGGGGGAAGGCACATGTTTTTAAAATTATTATTTATTTAAAAATAAAAAATTTAAAAAAATAGCGTGTGGTGACCACTGTTTCAGCCTACCAGCCAAGGTAGTTGCCGGCTGCAACTGGCTGATTTACCTTAGCTGGCTATCAACACTAGGGGAGACCCCATGTCATTTTTTAAATTAATTATTTATTTTTAAAAAAAATAGTGGTTCAACAGGTAATCCTCATGGTTAAACAGTGAGCACTTAGAGCAACAGTAGCGCACAGACAACATGTTTAGACCAGGATGAAGACCTAATCGGTCGAAACATGTCTGTGCGCTACAGCTGCTATAATCTTTATGTGTTCATTGTTTAACCATGAGGATTACTTGTTGAACCACTATTTTTAAAAAATATGAAAATAAAATGGATTTTAAACTGCTGAAAAGGACGCATTCCGCTGGAAATTATTTTGTTGTTTCTATATTAGTTAAGGGTCTCTGTTTCATAATTCAGTCTCCAAAAGATTAACATAACAGGTCCACACTAGTAGTTATATTTAGCTAGCTATTCGATCTATGAATTTAGTGTCAGCCCAATTCCACAGGTTATTCTGTTTCTAGTACTGCTATTAGTGAGGCATCCTGTGTCCTGTTTTGTCACCGGAGCCAAAAAAACGCTGCAGGCATCGTAGCGTGAAACCAGTGCAAAAAACGTAGTGTAAAACCAGACTTAGCTTGTGAATCCTGGTTTTGATGCATGAAAAACAAGGTTTTAGGATGGCTTAACACTACGTTTTTTGTGATCCTGTTCTGTTCGTTTTTGAAACAAACAGAACAGGATCGTTTTTGCCCCCCATATATCCCTATGGGGCCGGATTGGCCCTATATGGCCATCCGATTTTGTGAATCTGATGCAGGATTCGTTTCTGTCCTGTTTTTCACCGGTCCCAAAAACGATGCCTGCAGCGTTTTTGGGCTCCGGTGACAAAACAGGACACAAACGAATCCTGTCTGGTCCGGCACACACTATGGCCTATGGCACCGGATCCGGGAAACAACAGAATCGTTTCCTGGATCCGGTTCCACGGTACAGAGCATGTGCAGAACAGGAGCACTGCTCTGTACCCATAGTAAATCTGTGTAATATCACATTAGCAGTATATCTACATACACTGCTAAAGTGATATTAAATAAAGAGATGGATAAAAATAAAAAAATCATAAATTCTCACCTTTCCAGCGATGCTGAATACATCTCCCAGCATGATGTTACCGGGAGGGGCGGGGCAACCTGATCACATGACCGCATCAGTGTGATTTAAAGAGCGTTGATGTGGTCATGTGATCAGGTTGCCCCACCACTCCCAGTGACATCATGCAAGAGCCTCAAACTGCCAGGAGATGTATTCAGCGTGGGACACTTGGGAGTCGTCGGAAGGTGAGCATTTATTATTTTTTATTTTTAAACATCCCTTTATTTAATATCACTTTAGTAGTGTATATAGATACACTGCTAAAGTGATATTACACAGCAGATACCGGACCGGACACAGAAATGGCATCTGGAGGTGCCAATCCGGTGCTGTCCATTCCTGTTCGTTGGATCCTGCAAAAAACAGGATCCAACGAACAGGAACAAAAACGTACTGTGAAGCCAGCCTCAATGTTGATTAGCCTACATTCCCATTTTAAGTCGCCTGTTTTTCCACACTCCAACTAAGAGGCTGTAGGGCTTTTTCACTTTTTCTTTTGCTGTGAAAAAATGCAGCATTTTACTTTACTATGCCCATTCTTTTTTCATTACAGATTTGAAGCAGTTTCTAATCTGCAGCATGTCAATTCTTTCAAAATTTTGCGGCATTTTTTTTTGCGTACCAATGAACATTTCCTACCTTGTCTTCTCACCTTCCCGTAGAGGAATAATAGCCATAGGGTCAGCGGTCTGTGACCCTATGAGCATAAGAGCAGCAACCAGATGTCTAAATGAATGTGTCAATAGATTCAGAACTGTTGGTAAGACAATTTTGATGATTTGTGTTGACGGGTTTAGAACAGTGCATAATACATTTTTGTATGAATACATTTTTGTATGAATATGGCCCCGCCATCTTGCCAAGTATCACCCTATTACGTATTACTCTTTTGTTAGGTACCCCTGATTATGGTATATAACCTTGCCCTTCTAATAAAGGATGTGACTCTCTCTTTAAAAGACCTGACTGCTGTGCCTTTTATTGAGCGTCTCCGTACACGGTATACCGGTGCCGATCCAACTTTATTTTTTTCTTTTTAGTAATCAGTCTATTTTGGTTAGCATAAGCGAACCAGCGCTATTGCCGGCGCTATTACGGTGAAAAACAATACACGGGAAAACACATGTATTTTATAGTACCCGTATATACTCGAGTATAAGCCGACCCGAGTATAAGCCGAGGCCCCTAATTTTACCTTGCAAAACTAGGGAAATGTATTGACTCGTGTACAAGCCTAGGGTGAGAAATGCAGCAGACCCCCATCCTGTTATATAGCCCCCATCCTGGTATACAGGCCCCCTCCTTAGTAGTATACAGGCCCCCTCCTTAGTAGTATACAGGCCCCCTCCTTAGTAGTATACAGGCCCCCTCCTTAGTAGTATACAGGTCCCCTCCTTAGTAGTATACAGGCCCCCTCCTTAATAGTATACAGTCCCCCTCCTTAGTAGTATACAGGCCCCCTCCTTAGTAGTATACAGGCCCCCTCCTTAGTAATATACAGGTCCCCTCCTTAGTAGTATACAGGCCCCTCCTTAGTAGTATACAGGCCCGCCTCCTTAGTAGTGTACAGGCCTCCTCCTTAGTAGTATACAGGCCCCCTCCTTAGTAGTATACAGGCCCCCCTCCTTAGTAGTATACAGGCCCCCATCAGTGATCTACAGCTCCACCTCCTTAGTATCTGTCCCCCAGGCTGCGGCACACATTAAAATAACAAACTTTTTATATATCACCTTTTCGGCGACTCCTTGCTGGCAGTGCCGTGTCCTCCGGTCTCACAGCTTCTTCCTGCTTGCACCCGGCTTCTATTCCTGTGGCTGACGCAGCAGCGATGATGTCATCGCTGCTGCGCTGGTCACATGACACCGGCAAAAGCAGGAAGAAGCCAGGAGACCCGAGGATGCGGCGCTGCCAGCAAGGAGTCGCCGGAAAGGTGATATATAAAAAGTTTGTTATTTTAATGTGTGCCGCAGCCTGGGGGACAGATACTAAGGAGGGGGGCTGTAGATCACTGATGGGGGCCAGTGTAGTGCAATATGCACCGCTCCCCCCGCTGCTGATGGATGGGGGGATGCAGTGCATATTCATTACACTAATGAAGTGGCCCCATGTGACCGCCCGCGGTCACTGCGGCCCCCTCCTGCCTCCTCCAGCCCCCGGTCACATGCCCCCCCAAGCAAATACCCAGTGACTCGAGTATAAGCCGAGGGGGGCACTTTTCAGCACAAAAATTGTGCTGAAAAACTCGGCTTATACTCGAGTATATACGGTATATTTCCTGCCAACATAATACTAAACATGTGCAAATACAGTTACATTGATAGAACATAAAATATGTTTATGAAAGTTAATAACTTATTCGATATTAATAATGGACAATATAAGGGCCCTTTCACATCAGCGTTTTTTTAAATTTGCGGCAGATGCGGTGAAAAAACCGCATCTGCCGCAACTGCCGCATAACGGTTCCACTTGCGGCACGGTTGCGGTTTTTTCCATAGGAAGTATAGGGGGACTTGCGGCAGATGCGGCAAGTGCGGTATTGCACTTGCGGCAGGTGCGGCAGAGAAAAAAACCGCGGCTTACTGCGGTTTTTTTCTCTGCCGCACCTGCCGCAAGTGCAATACCGCACTTGCCGCATCTGCCGCAAGTCCCCCTATACTTCCTATGGAAAAAACCGCAACCGTGCCGCAAGTGGAACCGTTATGCGGCAGTTGCGGCAGATGCGGTTTTTTCACCGCATCTGCCGCAAATTTAAAAAAACGCTGATGTGAAAGGGCCCTAACTTGCATGAGCTACTTGATGGAATGGGGAAAATGTAGATGCATGGCATGTTAAAGAGGACCTTTCAGAAACTTTAGCATTATAAAAATAAACTGTACATTCCCGCACATAATAGCAGGAACAAAGAGGAAAATGTTGTTTGTTTGTTTGTTTTTGTAATTTCATTGTTTTTCTCCAATTTGTTGTGGAGATACAATGGTCTGAAATTACTGGTGCCAATTTTCTTATTTTCCAAGCTAGGTATTTCATTTCTTTCAGCTCGGTGGGCAAGTACTTTAAATCACTATGATGCTGTCAAATTATAAAAGGCAGCATTGGGGGGATGAAAATGTCTACAGTTTTGACTACAATGGAACATTTATAAAGAAAGTTAGAACTGTGCCTGGGTGGTCACATGAGAATCTCTCTCTCACATGACTCCGCTGATAATGTCCTCGATAAATAATAAATAATAACCCAGCACTCCAAATGAAAAAAAAGGAAA